>JAEVFN010000048.1:0-437180 GCA_030449075.1 Murraya paniculata
AGTAAGTAACGCTACATTAAATGATCTAATCAGGGTTTGGATTTAAACAAGTTTAGTTTGGATTCTTTCATTTTCTATATCAAAATGGGAATAATTTAGTGAGAACAAATATACAATAAATACTTGATGAATAATTAGTATGACATTATTTAGTTTCAAATGATAGAGCATGTAGTTTGTTATTCATTAAGCAGATGATAGATTCATAAGTTGTAAGTAAATATATTACATTGTTTTCCCATGTACTTGACAAAATAAATCAAATTATTTAAGATTTTTGGCAAACTAATAATCTAAGGATCAACTTTAAACCTTTTTAGCTTTTTTCCTTTTTACATAATTTATGACACAAAGTTGTATGAGTTGCAAGGTATCAAGAGGTTTAAATGTTCCAATCAATTATTATATAACTTTGCGTCATAAATCTATTTAGATTTACGTGATATCTTTACAACTATTATATACAATTAAAAAATAAATTTACTAACTTTTTTATAATTTAATGTGACATGATTAAATTGATTGAACTAAATATCTCTTGATTCCATAGTTTGTTTTTATTAATTATTTTACATTTTCATCCAATTAATAAATTTATGTCGCATCAATTTATACAAGATTAATATATAAAAATGTTTATAACTCTATCATCAATAAATCTATTGAGATTTAACCTAAATCAATTTTATTATTTCACAACCCAAATTTCCATCATCACTAACATTTGAGGACATATCTAGCCTCTTCTCATGTTTGTGAGATTTAATCTACGCCTATCGAATTAAGACTACAAAACCTGAACCCACATCTACGCCCATCGACTTAAGACTGGAAAAACGTGAACCCACCCCCTCAACTTTTGTTAGAAGGGTGGATTACCATTAGCCTGTGACATCAAACTGCTTTCTATATTGACATAGTCTTCTTATGCAAGGTTTGCCTGGACCCTAGAGTCGAAACCAAATGTTCAGCCAAATATACCATCACTAAACATCAATACTTCACCATCTGTTGAGCTCAGAATCTAAATTCAGCATTTAACACCCAAAATCACCGTTGCCACAGCTTTGCTCACCACAGATGGTTCACTTGCAGTAATCGTAGTAGCACATGCTCAAGGGAAACAATGAATAAATAAATAAAAATCAAAATGGTAGAATAAATATCACTCATTCTCGTACACGCGTACACCCACTGTCTTCCAATCCCATTAAAATGTGTCTATCAAGTAAAGTTGTTCAAGGCCATATCGAAAAGAAATAAGGCAGGTCCAGAGTTCTTGCGGGTCTCATAATAACTATCGAAGGGAAAGCCAAGAAGATACAAGGACACATGGACATGGGCACAAAATTAGTACAGAATATAAAAGCATATTCTGCCACTGAGTTATACAAGTTCCGGCATAAACTACTACAATCATCACCAATATTTTAAGAGATTCATCCAAACTCCAAAACATCAGTCATTTTCAATCTAAACTTTTATCATCACTAGTGCGCTAAAGTGTAGGTAATTGCAATAAACAATTGCAGCTGACCGGAAAATTTGCCCAGTCTTCTGATTTCTAACACGATGCTAGCCTATACAACACACATCAAAACAAGATATCCAATGACGGTAATAATATTGACAGAACTCCAGCGGGAACAATTAAATATGCCCCAAAAATACAGAAGTCGAAGCTGCATCAATTTTGAGAGGGATGCTGGAGGGTTTTTCATCTTGTCAGCAAAGCAAATCTATGAAATTATTCCTTTCGCCTTAACTACAATAACCAGCAAACATTCTCATCTCACCAAAGTCGTCTGATAAGTACTCACATGTTTCTAGCACCTAATCTCGCATGAACCAGCTTTGGTAATATAACGAACCCACTCAACAGTATTGTACCCACTCTTCTCCCAAACCTGCAGAAAATTGCCAGGGTCAATCCCAAGTTCTTCCCATAGAAGGAATGTCTGTATTAAAGTGAAAAAAGATTACCTTGAGGAAACGAACACGTAAACCTGATGCTGTAAACATGGGAACCTGCAACGACAAATACGAAAGTCAGTCAGTTTTCCTCCTCTGTAAGAAATTATGCAGATTATATACATGTTAATTTCAGATGCTGTGAATGAAAAGCTAATCTTTCATATATTTCTAACACTCTTCATCTTCTCATAATGCTTAATTTTTACAGAAAACAAACAAATAGTTAAAGCCACATAACTGTAAAGCATTCATGGTAACCATTTATAGATGTCAAGCAACATCTATCTTCTACAGAATCTGGGGATAAAATGTTATCAGAAACCACATTACCCCTTTCTAAACTTTCATCCTTAGGAAGGAAAAAAAAATAATCATTGAGTCAAAATCCAAGGTAACATTGATCAGTTTTTAAGAATAAAAAACCATGGGCCTTCAACTATTCAGATCAGCCAATCAGAGCCAAAGATCGATAGAAGAATATTGGACATACTCCCAAGTAACTTGAGGATAATATTCCTCGTCTCAAATAACAGGACCACCAACCTCTCGCACTTCAGTCAAAGTGATGGAGAGGGCACAAGTAGGCAATAAGTTCCAAATGTAACCAGTGATTTTGCATAAGATAGCAAGTTATAGAGAAAAACAAAAAGCGTCTTCTACTTATAACTTCTTAACCAATTCATTTAACCAGAAAATGTTTACTCCAACTGCTGTTTAATAATGCTAATCCAAAAAGTGCAGACTGCATGATGGAATACAGTACCATAGCAATGCAATGAGAACAACATTTGATCTCCTGACTATACAACATGAAGTTAACAAGGCAAAAAAAACAATGCACAGCACATTATCATGCGACAAATAAAATTATTCACATGAGTGCAATTTAAATAAATTTCAGTACAACTTAATAAGAAACCTGGAACTCCATCTGAATTGGAGGCCTTGTCCATGATTTCTTTTCGGCCATTGTGGAAATCAACTCAACCTCTGCACTCATAGTTGGCTCAGTTTGTCCTGGAAATTTTCTTATCCTGCAAAAAAATTCGAAAGATGATACCAAGCAACTTTTTGGGATTAAACCTAAACAGAAACACGAACAGCATAAATGAAACAAAATAACAAGAGCAGATGATTGAGAAGATATTTGAGCTAGATTATTTCTTGTTTGTAGAAGAAGGAAAAAGGTTTAATTGTTGCAGCTATAACAGAAATGAAATATTACAGTTAAAACACACTGCGATTAGCCTCAAAGTACAAAAAATTATATAACTAAAATAGACATCAATGCATAATATCATGAAATAATGACGACATTTCATGACTTGAAATCAGAAAGTTAAGGGCCTGTTCAGTATTGTTTTTAAATTTGATATTTTCTGAAAATAAAAATAAGAATGAAAATGATGTTCTGCAGTTGCTGTATTTTGAATTTAAGTTTGAGTCTGGTATTATTTCTTGTATCCTGTATTTTAAAACTGAAAACAATAACATGTGCCCGGTGGACATGATTGAAAATAATTAAAAAAGTAAATTTGTGTTCTGTAGAACAATCTTATAAACAAAATTTTAGTAAATATCTTATCTTAATATTTTAATAAAATTAATTTGTTTTTCCATACAATATGATAAAAAATTGTAAAATTTTAATCATTCAAAATTCTTTTTAACTAGTCAAACGATGAATCATAATGAACATAACAAGAATTTTATACAAGATAAAGTTAGCTTATAAGGTTCAGTATAGATTTAACAACAAGCAAGGCCAAAACAAAGTTAAAGAAGAGCATTGTTAGCTATCACCAAGTCACCGACTCCAGAAAAAATTGAGAGCAACCAAAAGAAAATCCATTGCTCACGCTGTATAAATGTTCAAATTAATCTTTCATGAGTATACATCCATTCTTTTGCTTCTTGATTAATCCCAGGATCTAACTTGGATACTTTTTGTTGCTTTCACTCTGTATAAATGCTCAAACATCTATCTAATAATCCCTTTAATTTGAACAAATGAAACTAGCTAGGTCCCTAAACACCCATTGAGTTTGCAGTATTTTCATGTAGGAATAGAACCAAATTTTATAGTAATTTCTTTTTTTTTTTTAAGTAATTTCATACGTATTAATTATATTGATCTGAACTAATCAAATGTAAGGTGATTTAAGGCTGGGGTGGGGGGGGGAGGGGGAAGAGTTTACGGAAGAAGAAGAAGGGAAGAAGAGGAAGAAGAAATGGTGAAAAAAGATGATGAAAAGAAGAAAGGACGAAGAAGATGCAGTATAAAAGAAAGATTTTTTTATATTGTTTACTTTTTATGTCTTGAAGTTTGTTCTAGGGACTGTTTTGTAGAATAAAGAAAACGTGTATAAGTCGTTCTCGACTTTATCAATACTTTGAATAACGTGTTTTACTTATTTTATAAGTACAGTTCTGCAAAATATCAACCGAACACATACTCTATCCATTCTCTAGAAACAAAAACAAAAACAAAAACAAAAACAGAGCTTGAAAAATGATACCGAACAGGCCCTAAATCTCTTGAGGCTGCTTAAACTCCATTCTCAAATCCGCATTTACTAATATGAAATAGAAATTGTCAACAATGAAGGAAAACATTTTTAGATGCATGGACAGCACGTACAACCCAAAGATCAACGAGGCTAACGGGGCTTATACTATTTCTCACCTTAAGTACTCTACTAGAAAACCAACCAAAATTAGCACAGAAAAGCACTGTTACACCTTAAGCAAGTTGTCAGAGCACTTCTGTTGTTAATTGTAGTCTAAAGCCTCTCAGTTCATATCACTTTCAACATTTCTACATCTAAAAGCTGCCGAGATCTCATGTTATTGGAATCAAACGCATCTCACTGATGCAGCTGTACATAAATTTTGTAAACTCAGTAGGTGTTTTCATCACCATTTTGAAGTTGAACTATATTCCAACTAGCATATACATAATTTCAGACTCTCTACCATCAATTGGGATTCGGATATGGCTTTCTGATATGTCATCCTTTTGCATACAGAGTTACTTATAATTTCAAAAAAAAAACAGAAAAATAAAGTACATTTTATGATGTACAAAACGAACTTCTATACAAAAACTACAGGAAAACAAGAAACTTTCTGAGCATGGAAATAAAAAAAGAAATAAATACATAAAAAGTTAAATTAAAAAAAAAGCCTAAATAACATTGTGATTGTAATGTCGAATAAAAGTTAGATTCTAAATAACGAGTTGAAATACTTACTTCCAAACCAAGCAGTCAATTGAGGCATTGTACTTTGCCCGGCCTGATGTCACTTGGAAACTTGTCTTTGCCGTCTGTTTTGGTACAGGAATTTTGATGACAACCCCAAGCGCAAACATTTTTGCACCAAAGACACTCTTTACCTGAAACTTAAAATACATAAGCCAACCACATAACTCTGGAAATCTAAAGACAGCTTCAGAAATGTCATGGTACAAACCTTAACATTTACTTCCATACGTGTTCGACCAAGTTCCTTAATAGTTGGCAAGACACGGAATGGAAGATTTACACCCTCGGTGATACGATACCTAGGGAAAATAAAACAAATAACCAGACATTATAATTGATAACTTATAGCACCCACAACCAGATAACACAACATTTAATATTTATTAGAGACTCCCATATGGAATAACAGAAAAATCAGCTCATAAAAAATAAATTATGAGTAGGGACACAGTGGCTGAAACAAGAGCTAAAATAAGTGAAGAGTCCAGTTTAAAACCAATAATGTTAAATTCCAAAGTTAGACTTCCATGATCTGTGGGAAAAGACTATTGAAAAAAGGAATAAAAAATGGCCATAAACCAACATAATTAGCTACCCGAAAACTATTGTTGATTAAAAATGTAAAAGTTGTTGAAGGAGCCAAACGGTTGAAAAGCATGAAATCCATCAAAATGAATATCAAACAGATCTTATCGTTGTTAAACAGCAAACAAACAGTAACATGTTTGATGAAGTGGAGTGACAGAAGTGGGGAAGAACTGGAAAAAGCAGAATTTATAACAGGCTGATGTGCCAATAAAACGAGCAAATAACTGTGATGGCACGCTCAACTACTAGATGCTCTTTTTTCTTCCTTTTTTGCTTTTTTTTTTTAATGAAATGCTTCTTTCGTTAGAAAATAAAGAAAATGAAACAATAGAAAACATATGAGATGGAATCGGTAGACAAACAGGATTAAATTAACCCTTTATCTGTGGATACCACCCCTGCGGTTGTCTGGCCGCTGCCTGATCACAATCTTACTTCCAGAAAACAGATTTGGATCTGTTTTCAGAAAACAAGCAGTGATCACACTTTCTATATTGCAAACGCTGTTCGAGAGAGAAATCAAAACTAAAAACTGTTTTCTCAATACAAACACAACAGATGCAAAACTAACATCTATGATACCATAAACAAAAGCAGGATAACAATATCAAGGGCTCATATCAAGTGTAAAGAAATTTACAAAATCCTTCACTGTGGGAGAACCAAAATTGAAAATGGGAAAAAAAATTACTTCCTTCTCCAGCAAAATCAAATTGGTCTTTGTTTTCACAAACTTTGGACCCACTCAAGCCCTCTCTCTTTGTAATCATTGCCCTCAACCCTTCTACAACCAAGAATTGTAGAGAAAAAAACATTGCAAAGATTTCACAAATCAAAGAAGCAAGTCTTTCAAAATTTTTCTCAGGTGTGTTAGTTCTTGATGCGGGAAATAGATTAACCTAGATGCATCATGTCAATCAACACTTGTTGCTAAGCAAATTCATTACAATCCCTAGGTAGAAATTCATGGCTAAGCAACTGATATTTCTACTAGATACAGTTATCTTCAAAAGCAGCAATTAATTTCACCAGAAAATTGAAAGTGTCACATTTTCAAAATTAAAGGAAAATGTACAAACTTAAGATATAAGATTGTGAGAGAAGATTTCTCAACTTACTTCATCAATTCAAATTCACCATCTGGTGGCACAAAACTCACTGTCTTCTCCGAGTTAAACCTTGTCAAGTTTACACATTGATGGAAAGTAACATCATCAAGCTCAATTGTTTTACCACTGCAAGAATGGTATTTTCAAATATTAGAAGAAACTGACTCGTAAATATAATTATTGTAAGAAAACAACTAAATAAAGCAAACTTTGTACTGTTGAAACCAAATTCAAGTAAAATCAAAAGGCATCATGATCCAAATACCAGAATTTTGAAATTAAAAAACAAAAAGTATTATGTTTAAAAGGATAGTTATGAACAATTTGTACATAATCAACCTATACCAATTAAAAATGAAAAAGAAATATATAGAGTCACTCCACTATGAAAGGTTCTAGGAAACCATTAACGTTATTAGTTCAAGCTAACACGTTATGCATGAAAAAGCCATTGCTAATGCAATCATTATAGTAGAAGCAGGACATTGTAAGATGTATGCAGGTAACAAAATCAAAACCATTGCAACATAGAAAGATAATACAGGCATGCATCACAGTCTAACCTCTTAGTAGGACGGGATTTCAGCTGCGACTCCTTCTCAAGGCCAATTTTGTCATTTAAACCTAACTTCAAATCAGGCATTCCCGAGAGGAAGCATTTCATAAGAATCTTCCCCGTTACATCACAACGTAGAACACTACCTAATATCACCAATTTAATTGTAAGCAACAAAGAAATTGATAAAATAAAATAATCATCAAAGATACTTTGAAAAACAGTTTCTTCACCCTTTGAAGACATCAGAAGATTTACACTTTCCACAATATCAAGAAAGACCTGCACAAACAAATTATAGAATCCAGTGAATTGGCTATCATGTAGACTCAAAGAGAGAGAGAGTAATCACCTCATTTTTCTTGTAAACAAGTCCCTCTCTACGCCAACCAACTGCACCCGTAACTTGTAAAGTTGCATTAGGGACAGGTCTATCTGTAGGCTATTTATATTTGCACATGACAGAAATAAAACATTAAACATTACTTAAATAGCAGGAACATAGAATATTAGATGAACCCTTAAACACATGCAACAGTAAATACATTGTTTGAGGACAAAGATTGAAAAAATTAATCACAAACAGAAGTCATAGAAGCCTGCCTTAAGAAAAGCATTTGCTAAAATATATTAATAAGAAACAACTAACCTTGGATGAAAATGGAGACCGCACCCCTTCCTGAGTGATATAAAGCTTTAAAATCTCAGGAGAGAGATTCTGCGGGTAACCAAAGTCCATGATTTCTGCATTATAGAGATTGATCACAATCATTCACGCAATTTAATGGTTAATTTAATGCCGACTTATGGAGTAAAAAGAGCTTAACAGTGTTGTAAACACACAATATTTTTCATTTTAAAACACCAACTTGTACGGTTTGATTCTATTGCATCTCTTTTCTTTTTTATAATTCCAGATGTGACATTTGAACTTAAAGGACTCCCAGCTGCCTAATTGAGCACTGCCTTTCTGTTAATCTCTTGGTGGACTAATTAAGTCCCATGGTTACACTATTTTTTTACTAGGACACTTTCCACGCTTCAACAGACATTTTCTATTTAGCTATTTCTTTGTCACATTTTGGTAATCCAGATAAAATCTGAAATCCAAACCTTGATTGGGATTCCAGAATGGAAGGTAAAAAGTACAACTATGGTCTGGAAAATGAATAAATAGGGGTGGCAATTTGGGTTAGGATTTGTTTATTTGATTCAATTCGAAGCGAATTAAATGGGTTTGGGTTTGAAAAAATTGATTCGTTTAATAAATGGGTCTATAAAATTCGATTCGCTTATTAAACGAATGAGGACATTGATTCGTTCATTCGTTTAGGATTCGTTTAATAAATGTGTCATAAACGAATTGAATACGATTCATTCGTTTAAAATTCGTTTATTATTTGTTTAATTAGATTACTTATTTATCCATAAATATGTATGAAAAAATTTTGTAGTTTAAAGGCTAATATAATAATTATTAATGATAACAAATTTGTCTTTTGTAGGATGTTAAATTTGTAGTCTTTTTATAATTTACTTTACTTAATTTTTGTTTATTAATTATATTTTTGGAAACGAATTCATATTAAATTAGATTTGTTATAGGATAAACAAATAGTAAACAAATCTAGATTCGATTCGATTCATTTATTAATTCAACTAAACGAATTAAATAAATCAAACCAAATATTCGTTTAATAAACAAATCGAATCCTGAATCCTGAGATTTCAATTCGTTTAATAAACGAATCGAATTCGAATCAGCAGAATTTTGACCCAATTTGTTTATGATCCGATTCGAATACAATTCAATTATTCTTTTTGCCACCCCTACCAATAAGTATCAAGAACAAGATGAACCATATTGTTTAAGTTATCCTTAGAAAGCTAGAAACTCACTACATTTTATTAGAATCAACAACAACCAAGAGATGCAAAAACTGCAGGAGAGAGAATTGATAGCACCAAAGGAACTATGTGTCTGGTTTAATAAAGACATTAAAGAACTAATATTATAGTATATTTCCCTCTCCCTCCCTTTCAAGAAAAAAAAATGCTGAATATGATGTTACAGAACCTGGAAATACAGAATTCTTCCTTCACAGTAACTGAGCTGTTCGGGAAAATATGAAAGTACAATTATTTTTTTGACATGTTGGAATTTCGACCAGATGCTTTGAACTACAAAATTGTTAAATTAAGAAGACTATGGTGATTTTCTATGGAAAAAAAAAGAAAAACAATTTATTCATTTCCTCACATGGTTCAACATTATACTTAACCTAGAACAAATAGACAACAAGTTATGCACCAGTCCAATCCAATCATCAGTCATAGCAACTTCAAGCCATCATAAATTTATCTATCAAAACATATTTAACAATCAATATCTCAGATAAATCCCTTACCATCCAACAGCTCATAAATCAGAACAAAATTATTCCGAATAGCATCTTCATCGAAAGCACCACCAAAATAAGATTTAAACAAAGCAACTGCCTGCACACAAAACAGCAGCCTAGCAGTGCTGAGCTACTACTCATCCAGAACATTCTAGGTATAAGCTACATGAAGAAGATAGATACTAAATACCTCGACAACAAACTTGAATGCGCAAGCGACATTAGCGTTGCTGCTAACAACAATAACAATGTAAACATTGCTGATTCTCATGTAAAAGAAAGAGCAGCCTCCGATCTGGCGCACAGGACATGTCCCTAATTCTTTTGTTTGCATAATATGCGTTCGAAATGCATCCACCATATTTCCCCTAAAAAAATTATAGCAAAAAGTTTTGACATTAGATTTAAGAAAATGGGGAAATGTGGACAAAGAAATAAAATTTAATACATATAAATACACATTCAAAAAAAAGTAATTACCCGACATCGTCGCGATAGAGGCGATTGATGAGGACATCGCCACGAAGATTTAAGAAGTAGATAGCAGAAGCAGCCACCGGCATCTCCGATCCAGTGGGATCAACGGTGATAAATCAAGGTGAGGGTCCCAGATCTGGGGAATTTAAAAAAAAAAAAAAGATAGTGGTGGCAGGGATTTGAATTGTGGGAAGAGGACGATGTGAGTTTGTTTAGGAATTCAAATAGTTCGGTGCGAGTTTTTGCAGAGTTGAAAGTCTTTAGGCTCTAGCGATGTACCATCACTAGTCCCTGTTTCGCACGTGCGGACGAGTGCGTTTCATGAGAAGCCCAAAAAAAGAAATGATTAATCGAAGTGGATGAAAATAAAATAAACTCAAAAGAATTGAACAAAATGTAAACAAGCTTAAAAGATGGACATTGAGGTAATATAAAAAATAAATAAGTTTTCCATTTATAATGATCTATTTTAAGCTCTGTTAGGCATTTTACTGCTGCGGGGATGGCTAAACTTGAAGCTGAATCTGGATGTGAGTGTATTTGGATTTAGATTCATATTAGTGTTTTGTAATTTGAATGTACATTCAAATTTTTAATAAATAATACAGATTCAGATATCAGTAATAGCTATACAAATTCTAAATGGATGTTTTGATATTTGGATTTGTACATTTAAAATATTTATTTGTAAATTTATAATATTGTACTTGTTTAAAAAATAAAAAATAATAATCATCAAATACTGAATAAATCTAAAATAATTATTAATAATAATCCAAGTTAATAACACCACAAATGATAAGTTTGAAATAATTTAAAATATTGAATAAATCCAAAATAATGTTTATGGGTACTTGGGTTTGTTATAATGTTCATGTATAATGTATTTTTAGCTTAAGGCTTGTGTTTTCTTATATATTTTGTTATTATTTAAATTATTTTTTAAAAAAGTATATCTAAATATCTGATTTTTTAGATGCAAATGCATCCGGATCTACATCTGAATTTGTGCGGATCGTCAATTTCTACATCTAAATATGTACTTTTTATTATACGGATCCAAATTTTTCTAGATCCGAATTTTCTTATCATCCCTACTGTTAGAAGAGGTGTGGCTTTTAAGGTACATCTCTAATTTTTTTTTTTATCTTATTGGTGCTGATTAGTTTAATTAGTAAAATTTTTGAGAAATTTATTTATCTAGTGATTTTCATAAATTCATTATCAAAACTAGCTATTTAACGAAATCTCTTCCCATAATAGCCACAGACACCCAATTTGGAACAAGTTACCTATAAAACAAACTAATCAAATCTATTTGATAACACTCTACTCCACAACACTCCCTCTAACAATTAAACACAAACTCCATAAAACTCCTCCCATTTCAATTCCCATTTCACATTCATCAAATAACTATTGTTACTTAGCCTGAAGACAATATCAATCAACAAACACGAAAAAAAAAAGATCAAGCGTGATTTTTAGATTAATGTTTACAAAATTTAGCTTGTAAGATTGAGTCAGTTTTATGTATGTGTTTTGCATAAATGGTCTTTGTTAATCTTCGTTACAATGTGGATAGACATTTTCTTGTGAGAGTCCATAAATTAGGTAAAATCTTGTTAATTTTATGTTTAACGATATTGTAGAGGAAAGTTGCCCAAGGGATCAGAGTTCATAGTCTCCATCGCTTGGGCGATAGTAGCCATTGCCTGTAAGAAAGTGGAGGCGATAGAGACCATCACGAGGGCGACGGCATCCACTGCCATCGTTTGCAAGAATTTGCATAATTATATTTTTAATATTAATTGTTTGTAGTTGATTGTATTTTTGACGAAATGCAACTATCGTTTCAATAATGAAATCATATTTATTTTATTTTTGCTTCAGACTCGATGCTTAAGATGTGTTATAATGATTCATGGGAAACTTATGCTTATGGCCATATGGAGTACAAGAATGAAAAAGTTAAAGCATTTTCACTTCGAAAAAATGCAACTTTCGAAGAGTTTTTTGCTGGGTATATTAAGTGTTAAAGTTAAGTTCAAACAAATATTCTATGACAGTAAAAATGGTTTGAGGCACAAGTTACCCTATGCAACCTATTGCTTCTTTACTTATGGGCATACTAGATGATGAAATGGTAAGTATTATTATACATATGAACTCTGATTCGATAAACTATGGAAGGACTCTAATTTTGTTGACCACATCACACAATCCAAGCTCCTATGATGCCTTCTCAACTAACTTTAGCTCTTTTGATGCTGTCAACTTGATCATCAGCCTTTGAATGCACATTTGGTTATGGATCCATGCCGAACTACGCTAACAACTCCTTCCCCAATACTAAAGAACAAAGATTTCTAACTACGAAAAGCTATTTTCCAGTCCATGACTATGATGACGGACATTGTGGTTGTCAATTAGATGATATGGAAGCTATGCACTAGTTTTGGGAAGATAATGATCCACGTTAAAGTCAACCATCACTTCTAGGTCCTATAACCGAGGTCGACGTTACTTGACCCCCTATAATTGAAGGTTCATATTATGTCATCAGACTAGGGTAGCTTCAAATATGCTTACAGTTGGAGGTTATAATTCAAGTGGTGTTTATGCTGGGTAGTTTTTTAGCATGAAATACCATACACAGAGCTTAGTAATGTTGCCATTAGGGATGAGTTTGAATTCAAGGTAGGTAGGTCCATAAACATACGTTGGGAAGCCTGTTGTGTTGTGGAGACATATAAATAGTGACTTCAACCAACAAAGGAGAACTACAAGGAAAATGTGCAGTGGATATCGAAGAGATCTAACATGGTACAGACTTGTCAAAATAATATTTTCGATAAGAGTAATGATACAGCCACAAACTCTTATACAAACTAAACTTGTACAAACTGATGTGGCATTAATTCATTGGTTGAAAGAAAATATAAAATAATTAAAACAAATCATGTGGATCAAGTGATATTTAATTCAACCAATTAAATCATGCCACATTAGTTTGTATAAAATAAATTTGTACAAGAGTTTGTTGCTGTATCATTACTCTTTCGATAATGATCATCGTCAAGCGAGCAATCGGATTATTAATGAAATTATTAAGCTAATATAAAGTAATTATATACTCCAAAAAATATCATTTGGGATATAAAGAGTGATCATGAAATTGATTTATCATATTAGCAAGCATACCACTATAAGGAGAAGTCCCTGAGTCAATATGAAGAGATCTGAGAGAGGCATATAATTTACTTCCCAAATATTCTTATGTCTTATAAAAGCTAAATAACGATATAGTAAATCAGGTTTTGGTGGATTGATAATAATTTCTTGTATTATTTTTTGGCTCTTAGATCTTGCATCAAGTGATTTATGCAATCAATCAACTGAGTAACTGCAGTGGGCAACTCTTATCTAAAAGGTAAATATTGAGGAAACTTGTAAGTTGCAATATGCTTGGATGGGAGCAACCAAAAATGTATTATATAGCTACTGAAATTGTAGATTCAAAAAAATGATGCCTCTTGGGAATGGTTAATGATGAGCTTGCATGATGTTATTAGAGACATACTGGAGTTGGCATTTATATCCGATCAGTGCACATCTATCCATAGAGCAATTTATTTGGTATTTTCTATTATGCCACACAGCATTTGTTTTTATCATTTGGAAGATAACATAAAGTCACATTTTAAGAATCTCAGAAAACTATAGAAATATTCTTTTAGGCCAGCCTTTTTACAAATAGTAAAAATGTATGATCCCACAGAGTTTGAAAAGCCAATGGAGGGGTTATTAGGTATGTAGGCAGGTGCAGCAAAATATCTGGAGGACGTAGGCTTTATTTATTAGGCTCGATCTCATTTCAAAGGTCGAAGGTATAACATTGCACTAACATTTCAAATGATATGAATGCCTTGACAAAGGAACTGAAAAAATTTCCTAATACTCAATTGGTTAAACACTTTAAAATTACAATGCAACAATAGTTTTATGATAGAAAGAAAGTGACGAGTTGATGACAACTTGCCTTACAACAACATCGGCACAAAAAATATATGATGGTAGAAAGATATCATCAATAAAACGTGTGTTTTCTATATCTCTGATTATAATTCCAAGTCAAGCAAAGTGGTATCAAGGTCAAGTTAACATAATGGACAAGACAAGCAGTTGTAAAGTATTCCAACTCGACAATTTGTTTGTGCTCATGTAATTATTGTTTGCCTATACCTCCGAGTTAATCTAATAAGCCTTTATTCTCATTACTACATAAACTAAGCATTGGTGACAATATAATCAGAATCTATTATTCTCTTTGCTGAGATAGTGACATGGAAAATTCTAGAAAATATCCAAATGGCATAAGTGAACCCACCAAATGTACGGTCCTAGCCTAGTCATCTAAAAGCATGGAGAATACCATTTAGAAGTGAGGATACGTCTCAGATAACCATAATTTGTTATAATTGTGGGGGATCATGGCCATAACAATAGAAAGTTTGAATATATTCTGACTCATTTGCATATTTTTTCTATTTTTTCCATTTCCAACACTAGAAAATATAAAAAAAAAAACAAAATTATTTTTGGAGCCTGATTAAAAATCTGTACCATTTTCCATGCGTCCTTACATTTTTCCCTACTATGGTACAAAAATCTAGCTCAAAATACAGTGGTCACTCCACGTCGCATATTGGCCTTGGCTTTGGCCATAGCCTGCATCTGTAGGCAAATTTTTTCTTATTTAGAAAAGCACACTCTTTTATTTTTCATGTTGCCATTCTGCATTTTATGGTTCCTAAATTTATTTTGGGACCTAAGATGACCCTCTAAAAAGTTTGAACTAATTCCTACATATTTTCAAATTTTTTTTCTAATTTTGTCTATATTTAACAGCTACAAAATTAAAAAAAATTCCAAGGCGCAATTCAAAATCAACACTGTTTTTCTCTCAACATGGTGTAAATTTCTCCCAGCATGGTGTAAAAACTTAGCCTCAAAACATAATGGCCATTCAACATCACATCTTAGGCCTTAGCCTTGGCTACAACTTATAGTCAATATATATATATATATAATTTTTTTTTGGCAAAAAAGTACATTTTGCTGCAACTCTTCTATTTTTTACTATGCCATTCATTGTTTTATGGTTATTAAATTCTTTTTGGGGCCTAAGATGTCTTTTTGAAAAGTTTGAACTTATTTCGACATGTTGGCATTTTTTTTTCAATTTTTTGCTATTCTTAACACTAGAAAATATTACAAAAAATATTTACGAGGCCCGATTCAAAGTCCTCACCATTTTCCCTGAGTCCTTACCTTTTTCCATCCAGAGTGTAAAAATCTAGGTCAAAATGCAACGGTCACTCCATGTCACATCTTAGGCTTTAGCTTTGGTCACAACTTGTGACCATGTGTAGGTTTTTACGGAAAAGTGCACTTTACTGCAATGTCTTTATTTTTAATTGTGTCATTCCATGTTTTATAACTCCTAAATTCATTTTTGGGCCTAGAATGCCCCTCTGGAAAGTTTGAACTTATTTCTTTTTAATTTTCATTATTTTAATGCTGTAAAACATTTTCGGGCCCGATTCAAAATCCGCACCATTCCCTACATTTTTCCTATCACGGTGCAAAAATCTAGCTCAAAATGATATGGTCACTGTGCATATTGTCTTAGGCTCAGCTTTGGTCACAATTTGCGACCGTGAGTAGTTCTTTTGCAGAGAAGCATGCTTTGCTATAACTTTTTGGGTTTTTACCATGCAATTTCATATTTTAGAGTACTTAAATTCATTTTGGGGCCTAAAATGCCCCTTGAAAGTTTGAACTCATTTAACATGTTTGCATATGTTTTATTATTTTCATTATTTTTAACACTAGAAAAAAAAATGTTTTTGGGTCCCGATTCAAAATCCACACCATTTTTCTCGAGTCTTTACATTTTTTGCTATAATACTGCAATGAAAAAATATTAAATAAATAAAGACAACTAAAAGTATGAAATAAGTACATAATGAATACTGAATCGATGTTCAAAAGTAAGCCTTTCTATACAATAAATAAAGAAATTGAAGCAATCTTCTTTTTAAGGGAATCGCCAAGGCCACTGCTAAAAGTAGATGCACAGTCGAACATTAAATAAAACATATATATTAGCAATAACACTTCACAATAAATATTGTTGGAGACTTATTATAGTAAACTTTTCTATCACTTGCAAAGCCAACATGCATCAGGTCGCTTTTCCTTTTATGTTTTATACAAACCTATGCATGCTAGCCAGTGAAAAAGGAGAATTTTGAGCGACAACAATTTCTCAAAATATTCATCATCCTTGTAAAGTCCAATTGAGGAGTCAAGAAACCATATCTCTTTTTCATTAAAATTCACTTAGGCCAACAATTAGTGTTGTTTCTTGAAGTTCACAAGAGTGCAGATCTATACATCAATTTTATTAAATTGCAATTACAAACTAATTACTATTAAGTAAAGAAATTAAAACCAAAAATTATAATTTGTTTAAAGTATGATATCGACATTCCTCCAAGGACTAGACAATGTGTCGTCTCGACCATATTCATAGTAGTTAACTCCTTGATAACTTATTTTCAAAATGTCACATTCTGTTCATTCTATAATGCTTGCAAATAAACCTAATTATAATGTAATAGTAAAATGAAAATCTTGGACAATCTTATCATGCAGTAGTTAACTAATAGTAAGGTTACTTATAAAAAAAACTAATTATTTGTACATGTGCAATATTGAGGTAAAGAATTCGGATACATTTGCTATGAACAAGTGCAAGTAAGTATGCACATGCTGTTGAATCAATGGCCAAAAATTAGAAAATAATATACTTAACAAATTCAATAATCAAGATGGTACAATGATTAAGGACATTTACCTTATCTACTAGCCAACTGCATGGATCACTCTTATTGTCACGCAAAATTATCTCAAAAAATTGTTTCCAAATATAATGGGCTGATTTATCATGATTTCTCCATAATACCACTGCTTGGACCCAGAAAATAATATTGGATTATCAAGTCCTTTTAATAGATCTATATCAACAAATACCTATCATCCATATTTATAGGTTCATTTGCAAGCAGTCTTAAACATTATGAGCTTTCCACATTTTGAGTGAGGGAATTGTATGCGGACTATTTAGTAAAAGCAATTTCTTTAGACGTCCAAAAAAACTCACACCTGGTGGCTTTGTTAGCGTATAAGCACTTTCATTATGGAGGTCCATTGCCCAATTGTATGTTGGAGTTTTTCCTTTGTCATTCACATTATATTCAAATGATTTAATATAGGGATTATCAAATTCTCTAAAATTTGGAGGCACTAATCAAATGAGGATTCATTATATGAACATTACAAATGTGGAGTTAAAATAAAAAACATATTTTAATGCATGTATAACTTGAATACCGAATGTAAGCGCTGATATGAGCATTCACTATATGATTGAAAAAATGTGGAATTAGTGTGTGATGCAACAAATCCCATAAGTGCATGTTTCGTCTTATCAAATTCTATCTTCACCTCACCAAACACCTTCCGATCTTGATTTCAGCTACTTCCTTCTTGATTTTAGTAACATCAATCTCAAGTTTATTCAATTTATGGATTATGTAAATATATTGATTCTTTTACCTCAATTATTAAAAAAAATGAACATTACTCTAGTGGCAACTCCTTTGTTATTTTAGACTTTAAATTGAATATAAAGTACCATACAAATCTAATCTTAATAGTATCTAGGTCCTCTCGTTTGTAGAAACTATCAAGTTGGTTTGTGTGGCCTAAAGTCGTTTATAGGTGATTGATGGTGGCCATTTGATGGCAATGTGTTGTCATTATGTTTTTGTTTTTCTACATGTCACTAAATTGCACAAAGTAATCTATAGATTTTCAATTCTGCAAAATGCATTGAAAATAGTTAATTTATATTGTAAAATCTTCTCACCTTATCGACTCAAGTCAAAATCATAGTCATAGCTTGATAATATGTTTCTTTATCCTCCTTCCAGATTTTTTCAAAACTTACTTTGACTCCACGCATATGAGCAACTGAAAAAATTAAGTTTGTCCAAGTGTAGACAAATGTATACACAAAATTACATGCTTTGGCTACACTTATATAGGTGCTCTAATTTTTTCTAATATTTCCAGCTATTATATGGTCTTATAGATCGTCCACTTAAAGATGCAAGGACGATCCATCTTTATTGGTGTGCCATACTTTAATGCGATTCCTTCAATTGTTTAAAAAATATAAGTCTGCATGGAAAAAAAATATAAAATAAAACACTCTATTATATTTACACATATTTACTTTGTATATTTTATGCACCTGTACACCAAACAAAAGCCAAAATAATTATCCTTATGTTTGTATTGCTTACTGTTGTGCAAATTTTATTGTACTCGCAAGCGCACGAATCTATTGTAGTATAGATTTATGGTGACGAGTGTCAATCTCACGAGGAACTAGATTTAATCGTGTGTAGGATTAATCTTCCAAGTTTGCTTGTGAATTTGTTAGATGTGATTTTTGGATAGAAAATAAATTAAAGATGAAACAATACAAAACAAACGCTTAAGTCTCTGGATTCACACTCAACATTTCATGTATGGGCTTAATATTTCTTTTTTAATTTTGATTAATCTATGAGGAGGGTATTTCCACTCCTCAATAGCCTAACTCTAATAAGTAGGGTATCAAGTGCTCATTATGCCAGGAGAAAATAATCTTATGTTAATTGGGTGTCAAAAACACACCGTGCCAAATGATAATAATCCTACTGTCGACAATGTAGCAAGATTGCCCATTAAATAACTTAGATTTATTCTCTGTTAACGCTGAATCAAGATAAACCAATACTACAAGAGAGGTTTTTCTCTAATTAATATAGTGTAAAGTGCTTATCATGCCAAGCAGTAATAATCTTGCACTAGGGAGCTGATATACCAATGCAAAATCTAGACAAAATGATTACTATCTATCAACAATGAGTCAAAGAAACCTAAATAAATTAGAGAAAGAGAAAGTAAACTTACCAAATTAAGTATATGGATCGTGTTGAGGCTTCACATTTAACTCAAGCTTGAAAATAAATTAGCTACTCATTTTTGAACTAGGGGTAAAATGAGAATTTTATTAAAATACATAGAAAATACAGGATAGAGTGGGAATTACAGAAAATGAAACTCAAAAATGAATTCAGGGGTGTCAAATTAGGGGTGAGTAACCCCGTATTTATAGATACAGTGAGTAAATCATGGCCATCAAATAAAAATAATTTGAACGCTCAAGGTTGCGCCACGTGATAAGCTTTGATTGGATGGAACACATCCTCAGGGCTGTCATTTTGTGTATGTGCATGTATCGTACAAGAGATTTTCGGACCACTAATATGCTGCCACGTCACCAGTCAACACAAAAATCAATTTTTTGGTCCAATAATGTATCGTCACATCACCGATCAATGCCATGTTATTCGGTCAATGCCACATCAGTATTTTTCGGTCGAATAAGATGATGCCACGTAATCGATCAACACCACATACATCAGTCGGTCAAAGCCGCGTCCGTTGAGCCCCACCAAGATTCTAGAATTACGGCATTGTTCACATATATAGTATTGTTCACTTGTACGTTATTGTTCATGTATACGATTCTGCCATTTATGTCATTTCTTACGGTTTTCAGCTATTCTGACTGAAAAACGTTATCCATTTTGCTGTCTCTCGTTAATCATGAAATAACTAAAATACCCCTAAAATAAATAAAACACTCAAATTATAACGAAACACACACAATCAAAGTTTAAAGAACTTAAATAAATAAAAATAGAAATGTTAGTGAGGTTTAGAACATAGAACGACAATTTTATCCTTTATAAATATGCATTTTCCAACACTCAACACTTACCTCTTTCTTAAATTTTTCAGCTTTCTCACTCAATGAACTATTCATTTGATCATAAACAATATTTCAAGAGTGTATTCCTTAAGAAAAGTTGTTAAAACATTCTAAATCTATCATGACATATAGTATAAATTTATTAATTGGCATTTCGTTGGGTCTTGCACACAAAACCCTATGCGTTAAGTAGAACAAGCAATTGTGAATGCATTATTGTCATTGATTTTAGTGAGATCAAAAGCTTTTAACATTTCGTCTAATTCTGTAAGGAGAAAGTTATCACTGCCATTGAAATAAACATCACGTATTCGCCAACTACAACCTATCTTTTTCGAACTCTTCTAAAATTTCATCACATTTAAGTCCCATTATAAGACACCATCCTCAAATCAAGAAACGTAACAACTTGTCGCCAATATGAAACCACATTTGGTATTCATCAACTTTTTGTATGGCTTGTCTAATTAACAAATTTTGCATGATCATGCCACTAAATCCAATTTCTTTAGTAGCTAAAAAAATGCCTGAATTATTGATTTCTTGAGCAACTGTTTTTGTTTATCAGTCATTTTCTTCAAATAAGGCTAATCACTCTTTTCATTTTAGTCATATTTGTGAGAACACCTGGGAAGTGATTTGCAATTAGTATTTTTAGTGTCTAAGGTAACCTTTGATTGCAGGACATATATGAAAGTTAAATACCGTACATATTAGAATAATATCTAAGAAAATAAAAAATATACTTTTTTGTTTAAAATATGCCATCACTAATACACACACACACACACACACACACACACACACACATATACACACACACACATATACATACATACATACACACACACACACACACACACACACATATACATACATACATACATACATATTTATATATATATGTATATATAAATATGTATGTATGTATGTATGTATGTATGTATGTGTGTATATAAATATGTATGTATGTATGTATGTATGTGTATATATAAATATGTATGTATGTATGTATGTATGTGTATATATATGTGTATGTGTGTGTGTGTGTGAAATAAGTGTAAAATTTATCTTCGTAAATGCTTTTGGTTCTAAAGAGTGTATAATTAAGGGAATAGGTTAGCAAATTTGTTGAGATATTTGAAAATTTCTTAAAGATATTTTAATAAACACCTAATATGCCATATTTTACAAACATTAATCTTAAGAAAATTTTGTATTGTCCATGGCAATACATATCCTAACTTTGCTCATTTATCAATAATAATTTAGCAATCATTTGAAACTTGTTGTGATAGTGTAAAAGAGTTGTGCCTTTGAATCGAAGTTGGTCCTGATACCACCGTCAATGCAGGATTTGTTGTTGATGATGGGGATTGTGATGTTGTGTGATTGTGATGATGGTAGCTATGATGTTGTGATTGTGATGGTGGGAGCTGCGTTTGGCAACGTAGGAGATGTAGGCAAGATTTGGGCAATTTGAGCAATGGTCTTGGGCGATACATTAGTTGTTTTGGATTTAATTAGTTTGTTTTAAGGGTAATTTGGTCCAAATCATATGCACGTAGCTATTATGGTAAGAAATTTCATTACATGACTAGTTTTAATAATGAATTTACGAAAATGGCTATAGGTAAATTTCTCCAAAAAAAAATTTCTCAAAATTTTTTGTGTTAACAATAAGAGATTTAGGAGCCCTAGATCTCGTAACGATGGCCACCACCTCTCAATCACCGCGGCCGCGCGTCCAGCCACTGGTGACGGCCCACACTCCTCGGTCCATCAACCTCTGCCTTCCTTCGCCGAAGCTCAGCCATCCCGTCCACCACAGCAGCACTTGTTTGGCTAAGCTGAAATTGCCACCTAAAACCCTAGCCGCCACATGCATGCAACTCATGCGTTATTGGCTGCCGCGTGTGGTATCATGCAACCCACCGATTCCAACCAGGCCAGCCACGTTGTAGGCGTCTCCAAGCTAATATTGGCTCCCTTACCACGGGTCCATGCAGCCTCGGATGAGCCACAAGGTCCCTCTTCCCCTCACTGCTCACAACAAGCCACCACACACCAAACTTAGCCCACAAACCCGCCCACACAGCCTGGTTTAGCTTGCCTTCAGAAGTCTGCTTCTCCGCATCCCACCAGTGGTGCTTTGGCTATGTAACAACCCCTTCCACAGTCTGTGCCAGCTCCCACACAAAGCCCTCACACCCCACAAAACCTACCGAGGCCGAGCCTTGAGCCCAATAATCCCTCTCAACTCCCCACGTCACAGCCCTATACTCCCCTGCCAGTTATGGGTTTGCCTCTGCTTGGGGTGATTCCCCCCAACCAGCCTCCTCCGAACTCATCTTATGACCCACAATGCCCTACATTACCTACTCCTCAGGTTGCTATGGCTAGTAACCTTCAATCTCACCGTCCAGCTCATGTCAACCATGCAACCCGTAACCAACCTCCCCCTTCTAAGCCATCATTTGCCTCCGTTTTGAATCCAGTATCCATCCTTAACCCAACAGCCCCTCCTAGGCCTCATAAGTCATTCCTTGATGCAGTTACGGGTTCTACGGAACCCACAGTACCGGTTAAGCCAACTTCCCTATATCGTGGCGAGCCCGCCATCCATTTTACAGCAGCGGAAATACAAGCCATGGCTAAACCATTTACATTAGCTCTCATCGATAAGTTCTCCTTTGGCCGGCCTTCTATGGACATTATTCGGAGATTTTTTGTTACCCTGGGTTTAAAAGGAAGTTGTCAAGTCTCCTTACTCGACAACCGGCATGTGTTGATCAAACTCTCTTTGGAAGAAGATTATTCGCGTGTTTGGGTGCGCCAGACTTGGTATGCTAATGGTCGAGGCATGCACATCTTTAAGTGGAGCACTGATTTCCACTGTTCGGAGGAGTCCCCTATTGTTCCGATATGGGTATCCCTTCCGTACTTGCCTGTTCATTTTATCCATTGTAAATCTGATTTGTTTTCTATTACTTCTGCTATTGGCACCCCATTACGGGTCGATCATACCACGGCCTCGGTTAATCGGCCATCGGTAGCTCGAGTTCTGTTGGAGTATGATGTTTCGAAGCCGTTGTTGCCTCATATATAGATTGGAGAGGGGGATTCCGGATTTTGGCCGGACGTTATCTTTGAGCGGGTCCCAGCTTATTGTTCCTCGTGCAGGCATCTTGGTCACTCTGCGGATTCCTGCTACGTTGCTCCCGGGCTTCGCAAGCCCACGCAGCCTATTGGTGAGACCCAAACCCATGATCAGGGCCCATTACGAGCTGCAGCACCT
The DNA here is from genome assembly GCA_030449075.1 of Murraya paniculata. Classification (NCBI taxonomy): domain Eukaryota; kingdom Viridiplantae; phylum Streptophyta; class Magnoliopsida; order Sapindales; family Rutaceae; genus Murraya; species Murraya paniculata. Next base: position 23,629 of record JAEVFN010000048.1, read on the forward strand.
GCTTCTGATCACCAGCGTCCTGTGACTCAGGGTCAGCTTACGGCCTCTGTGGCTCCCGTTGCGACTGTTGCTCCAAGGATGAGTGTTTCTATGGGTGAGCCAATTCGGCCTCCTTCGGGAGGTCTGCCTACCGCTGCTATTCGCTCCCCGGCTATGGGTATTCACTCTCCTCCTCCAAACCTCCCATCTCAATCAGACGAGGAGTTTAGCTCCGCGGACAATCCTGTAGCTGATGAGTACTTTGCTTCTGAGCCTGAGGGTATCGAGGGGCATCATCGTGACTTCAGTGTTGCTGGCCCGCACTCCTCCCGTTCTAGGAAAGGTCGTAAGCACCGCAAGCGACATTCTGGGCATTCGCATTGATGATTTCGCATTTATATTTCCGTTACACTGTAATTGGTTTCTATTTCCATTTGTTCTTTGTTCTTTTTCTTCTGCTTGGAGGTTTTGGTTTATGTCCCCCTCCATATATATCCTTCGTTTTATTTTAATAATCTACAGGTAAGGGGGTCCCGCCTAACCCCCCACCCTTGGGTGGTTTATAAAAAAAAAAAAACAATAAGAGATTTAGGGTTTGAGCCCTATTTGTGTGAGGGATAAAAAACTTGGATTGACATTAAATTATAATTGAAAACAAAAATTATTTTTCATTTTATGTTTAAATGTAACTTAAATTTAAATTAAATGGGTTGTTTATTCTTTTTTAAAAAATATATCACTTAATTTTGAGACATTGTGTCTTAGGAAAAAAAGAAAAGGCCAAGGTTTCTAACTTTTGTTAGCTTGAGTCAAAGGTAACATTTATTTCTTTATCTAGAATCTGAATAATTATGAATTTGACGGCTGAATATTAATGCTAGAATAATATATTTGTTTTGCTCTTTTCAATATTAGAATATAAGTAGCCTCTTTTTTGTTTTTTATAAATGAAAAAAAATTTAAAATATGATTATATAATACTTATGTGCTTGTAAGTCAAAATAAAAAAAAAATTAAATTAAATTTTATATTATAAGAAATAGGCATACTTAATAGAAATATTTTGTGGATATAATATTTAGTTCTATTCGGACTTTTTTCTATCAAATAAAAGTGACAGAAGTTTACTTTTTCTATTCAGATATATATGTTTAGAAATTAGACATAAGTTGCAAAAAAATAAAATAAAATTTAAAGATGTCTGCAATTAAGAAAATTTCAAACTTCATACATTTAATAATGTGTCATTAAGTTTTAAATTCTCAAATATGCCCCTGCACAACTTATATATGTATTATTTATATTAAAATCTAATCACTTGTATTCTTGTTAATATATATCTATTCTTAATTATTCTTTTTTAAAATTTTAACTTTTAATAGTTTAATATCATCACACTTTTTTGAAATGTCTAACAAATTTATTTTGATTTTATGAAACCATTTAGCTTGTAAAACTTACAAGTGTATAATAATTGAAAGGGCATTAGTGTAAATATATTAGTTTTGAGATATTTTTATTTAAAACTAAACAGTTAATTACTTATTAGTAGACATCGCAAAAACTTCATATCAAATTCAGAGTGTTCTAATTTTAGACTAAAACAATAAATGCAACCTTTTAATTTTTAAATTTTAAATGCAACCTTTTAATTTTTAAATTTTAAATGCAACCTTTTAATTTTTAACTTTTTTATTAAAATTTTATTTTTTTAACGAAGTCAAGATCTTATTTCAAAGTCATACTTATCAAACATTATCAACTTTTATTTTGGAATTTCGATTTTCACATAGAGGGGCCCAATTAAATTATCGTGTCCGGTCGTAATTATTTCATGTTATATTTAAGCAAATATGGGTACAACTGATTTAATAAATGGTTCAATACACTACAATTGATAAGCGAATCAATTTCATGTTTGACTCATTTACTTGATTAACATGACAATATGATTGCCAAGATATGAGCTGATTACTAGGGATGGCAACAGGTCGGCTATTGTATAGGGATGGATGCTAATTTCGTAGTGTGATTTAGGGCAAATCGAAGCAAAGACAAGAAAGGTTCCAACCATTACATACAGAAATTCAAGTCCTCATGAATATGATAGTTCAGGTTACTCTACCAGGGGAAATATAGGTCGAGGATTCCCCGTTAAAAGTTATACATACCCATGTCCTTCCCCTATTCCCTGTATCCCCCCACCCCCCTTTTTTTTAACATCTTGTTTATAACTTAATCATTTAGCTCTAAATGAGGATGTGATACAACGGAAACTTACAAATAAAACTTGGTTGATAAGTGACCATGTTGTGCCTAGCGAATTAATTAATAATAGTAACAAGGATCCGTTGGATACTCGATTGGATACTTTAAATTCTCAAGTGGGTGCTAGTAAGGAGTTGATTTTATCTATGGATTTACGACATATGGATGAACCTAATACTTGGTATGCTCATAAAACTTTTAATCTCTCAAATTACAATGCTAATGACTCTCAACTTCAATTGGAGCTAGCTCTTATGGCTAAGTACTAAGCCAAAGGATTAGTTTCTCATGACTTCCTAATGCTTAATGCATTTCTTCAAAACTTCTTGCCAACACGATACTCCTAACAGTTAGTCTTCATCAACCTAAAAAATTATTTATTTGATTAAGTTGTTAATTTTGACTTTAAAAAGTTAAAAAAATAAATAGATAATAGTCAAATAAGTTCAATGAACAAGTAAGGGTTATAGTATTTTATACTTGTATCTACTTGCCTAATCAATTGGTACAAAAAAATTATACTCGCACCATTCTTTTTTTTTTTTATAAAAAGGGGTAAAATTATACCAAATATATTTGATACTTGTGAGAGTTTTTTGCCATTCCTAATTATTACCAAATTAAAAGGACAACATGAACAACACAATGACATGACAAATAGATAAACGGGTCATACACTAGTAATTATGTTGAGACAATACGATTACATGAATAAATATTCGTGACCTAAATGGGTAAATGTGATAAGGTAGTCCAACACAATTATGACACGATTAATAAATGGGCTAACATGAGAGGAGATGATTATTGGCATGATTATAAATCAACTTATGTCAACTCGAAAATGTAAAAAACAAAAATCTTGTCGAATTTGCTACTTGACCTATATTACCGCCTCTAGGTTAGATTTGATTATCTTTTCATGGGAATCAAATAAAAAAATAGAATCATTGGTTTGTTTCAGATTTTTCAGTTCAACATTTCTTTGTGCTTTCCTCTTGGTCATTAGAATTCTACAAAAATAATCTTATCATATTCATGTCATGACCTATAATTGCCATCTCTAGATTTGATTCCATTATCTTTTCATGAAATCAAATAAAAAATAGAATTGAATCAAATCAAATTAATCGATTTGTTTCAATTTATTTAATTTAACACTTCTTTGTGCTTTTCTCGGAGTTAGAACTCTGTGAAAAAAAAAAAAAAAATCTTGTTGTGTTCATGTCGAGACCTATATTGGCATCTTTAGGTTCAAGTTAATTATATTTTTTAAATAAAAATCGAATGAAACCAAAATTGAATTAATCAGTTTGTTTTGATTTTTTTAGTTCAACATTTTTTTTCGTTTTCTCTTAAGCATTAGAAATACGCATTATTCTATTTAATTTCTAGAGAATCCTAAAAGCATGTCTTATAACAATAATAAGGGTCCGTTTGAGATTATTTTTAGGAGACTTAAAAGTGATTTTAAAAACTTAAAAGCTAATTTTAGTGTTTCATAAAAAAAATCAAAATCAGTTTTGTCAAAATCAGCCCTTCCTATAACTAATTTTGAAAAGTAGGTAAAGAGTAGCTTTTAGATTCTGATTTTGAGAATCAATTTTATCTTTTAATATAATTCCATAAATATCTTAAAATTATTACCTAAACTCAAAATTACCCTTATTCAAATTGGAAATAAAATCAATATTTTAATAAATTTTTATTATAATTCATCAATATAAATTTATTAATATCAATTTAGCGGTCGAATTATTATTAAATTTATTTCACTATATTGTAAATTTAATTATCAATTGTTTTAAGAAAAAAAAACTCAATATATTATAGAGTTTATTTGTAGTTAAAATTATTATAATACACAATTAAAAATATTGTATGTATATGTTTTTAAATGTATAAGTAAATTTTTTATCCTACATTATGTATTTTTTAGTCATTTGTTTTCTCTCAGTAGTTTAACAGTAAGATTTACCAAACGTCCATAACTCCTTTTAAAACTCACAGTATTTCAGAAAATAAAATTTACCAAACACTTAAATGATTCTCTTCACAGCTGATTATTTCTATAACACAACTAACAACAATTATTTTAAAAGGTACAACATTCCCAAACTGGTCCTAACTAGCCTAGGGTGTCTAAATAAATCATTGAACACAAACTGCCGATCAATGTAGACAAAGACATTATTAGCCTCAATGGAAATAAGCAATTTTAAACTTGTAGTCAACACACATAAAGATGTTATAGGTATTTGTATAGAAACCTAATAAATAGCATGAGATCAGTAGACAAAGCATGAGTTTCTCCTAGAAACCTAATATTGATTATGATGTACGTATTACATTTCAAATTTTAATCATTTTGGCAATCTCAGAAAGATTTGATGCGCATCTTAAAGAAATTGTCTTAGCATATTTATATGATTACTTAATACTGATATTTATGTAAAAATTCCTAAAGGATTCAAAATGCCTGACACATGTAAATCATGTAATTATAATGTGTATTCAATCAAGCTACAATGATTCTTTATGGATTTGAATAACTTAAGTATATACGATGCAATCGTGTGAGTAAACATTTGATTGAAAAAAGGATATATATACATGATTCCATATGTTGATGCGTATTCAATAAAAAAATACCAAAATTTGGTTTTACCATTTTAGTATTATATGTATGTCAATGACAAAAACATAATTTTTGAACTTCTGAAAAGCTTGTGGTCAAGTCACTTGATACCGTAAAAGATCGATTTTGCCATAGAAAATATGGTGAAAAAGATACTTCGTTTAGAAGTACCATATTTAAATACTATCACTGCTTTTATTGTATTTATATCAATTTAATAGATTAAATATTGCACTCATGGTGAACTACTGCAAAATTTAGCATTGCATGAACTTAATCACATTAGAATAACATTAAACACGTTTTCAGTTACCTATGTGGAATAATGTACTTGGGGCGAGTTTGAATAATGTGTGTGGACAAAAACGATGAATGCAAAACTTTGGCTGAGTAAATGACAACGTTTCGGGCTGTGCAGATCAGCTAAGGTAATCACGAGCATAACATGTGAATTGCTTAAATTCAAAACGACATGGGCTGAAGACGTTTTGGCTAAGGCTTAAGTGATGCATGTGATCAGGCACGTGAGAAGAGAATCAAGACTATTATGAAGTCGTTATCCACGTGGCAATGAGCTGTGAAATCTAGGCTTCATATCAGCGTGCATATAAGCTAGAAAAAACAGAGCAGTGAAGTACTGGTTCTTGGAGAGCACTCGAGAAAGAATCATAAGTGAAGAAAAGGCTATTAGATTTTCTTTGTAATACATTCTATTGTTGCTCTGTAATCTTCACAATAATCAATAATACAAACTCATTCTGTTAGCTTCTCCCGTGGATGTAGATTGTGCATACATGCACAATCAAACCACGTAAATGCTTCTCTAATTTTTGTGTGTTTGTTTCGTGTGTGTCAAAACAATTCCATGCTGTGAATCGAAGTCAATTCTTACTGAGGTAGTTTTCAGATCAAGGCTGTTCTACTAGCGTTTTGAAGCATCTTGTTTGATCTTGATTGTAATCTTGGGCAATGATTGAGTTGCTTAACCACTCTCAAAGGATTCAATTCACTACAATGTATTTGGGGCTATTTTATTCAAACAAGCCAGTACAAAAGCTAGGTCCTACTAGTTACGTAGATGCATGCTATCTTTTTTATTTGATAAAGCTTATTAACAAATAGGAAACTCTTTAAATATGACAATACAACTTTTTAATAATCCAAAAAGTGGACTTTTGTTATCATATTCTCTAATCATTCAGATATTCATACACTATATGAAGCAAGTAGAGAATGTTTATGGTTACGATCTCTCATCCATCTTATTCATACCACATGCAATCTAGCTTTTGAAATAAACATTCAAAATAGTTATGTTAAAGGACAATGCAGCTTATATTATTCAAGTTTGATGATTATCCATCAAGAAGAGAGATTCAAATACATATCTTAAAAGTTATTCTATGATCATGAGCTCTAATAAAGTAAGAAAATTTACATCTAACAAATTTTCTCCACTTATGATTATGCAGTTTATTAAAGTTATATTTGTTGGAATTATACTAATATTTCAAAATACTAATCATCCACATTTGAGGGAAGTAAGAGCAATTTGCTTTCTATTTGATATGAATTAGTCATGTATTTGGTTCATTTACAAATTAGAGTTGAATCAGCGAAATCTATGTATGATTTGAATTATTCTAATTGAATTAAATTTTGAGACACAGAGATAACTAATTCAAATAAAAAAATAAAAATAGAGAAAACAATCCAATTAATAGTACTAAAATAATATGAGGGAGACATACAAAGTCTTTAATGGTGCTACAATAACAAGAAGGTAAGAAAACAATCCAATTAATCTAATTAATGCTCTTAAAATTTGTCTCGTATTTCTTTATAAATTTCCTTTCTTATATTATTCTAAATTGTTGTGCTTAAAGTGAAACCTCACAATAGTGTCGTTGTATCTTAAAGGTCAACCTGCTTTGTTTCCTATCCTTTTTTCATTGAAAAATGTTCATTAGGGAAGTAGAAATTGGTCTTTAGGACAATGCTTTGTCCATGTCGTGGCAAATTCTTTATATACTGGTCAAGTAACAACTTTAACGCAATGGATTTAACTTTCTAACTTTTAGTTTCATGTTATATGTTTCGGGGTGCAACTTCTATGCGAATGAACAAGGATGTTATTCTAAAGCCATTGTTCATCACCATTGTATTTGTTAATTAAGGTCATTATTCCAATTAATTTAGGAGTTCAAATAAACTATATTGACTCATATTTCCAATCTTTTTCTATATCAAATTTTTTAAAATGGTGTATAGCATTAACATGCCATATATAGATAAATTACTTGATTAATTATGCTCTGTTGAGGAGCAGCATTTCATCAAGGGAGCACCATTTTTTAATAAAATAACATTTGCAATAAATTAGACATATGTGTATTCTACTTTTTTTCCTTTACCTAGGTTTTTCCTTTGGTCTTTAATAAGACAATTTCAAGAACATTAAATGCCAAGTGTCGAACATCTAGGGGGAGTATTATAGACAATGGATTTGCAATCCCTTAAATTTGAAGGCTCTTTATTGATGTAGTATGTTATTTTAGAATTTTCTATTTGAATTAGAGTCAATTATGGTATGTGTCTTAGTTTCTCATTCTTATTACAATTGTAATTTAGTTTCCCTTTTTAAATTAATTTAGTGAAGTATGTTTACTCTATTATAAATAGAAAAGTCTTGTTATTATTTTCATAACTTCAATTTCAATTATTTAATATAACCACGTTTTATAATTTTCAATGGAATTATCTATTAAAAATTTCTTATGTAGAGTCCTTTAGATTAGAGTGTCATTTAATCTAACTTAATACATTATTATAAATTTTATTGAGTCGTTTAGATTAAAATGAAATCTTATCACGCTTCAGCGTAAGCTAATCGTTTTAGCTTGTTCTTGTACTGTAATGATATTAAGTATTATATACTCTATCAATTTCCCTTCTGCTACCTCACTCCATGGGTTGGTATCAGAGCGGCTCTTTGTCAATTGCACAACTTTCCTCTCTACCACATCTATCCCATTGAATCTACGATTGAAAAACAAAAAAAAAAATTAGAAAATCCCAAAATTTGAAAGTCTAGCCACCACCATCCTACCACCACTGCCTCTATAATCTAGACACCATCACCATCAGCTACTGCAAGTATCAGAGTCAACTACTACAAAACTAGTCTTTAATGACCCATATGTTATGACGGTTTTAATTATTAACAGTCGTAAAATATATTTGATGGCTGTTATTATTTAAACTGTCATAATATGTAATAGTTACAATGACGATTATTAAATGTAACACTCATTGAATGTATAGTTAAAATATAATCTCACTTTTAATGATGGTTATTTATAAAAACTATCATAAAAAATAAAAACAAATAATGACGGTTTTCATATATAATCATCATTAAATTTATAGTTAAAATATAACCATAATTTTAATGATGGTCTATAAGAACCGTCATTGAAGGAAGCACAAATAATGACCGTTCTAATAAAGAACGGACATTGTATGAGTAATTATTTTATGACGATGATTAAAAACCATCATTATATATAAAGTTTAATTTTAATAATTAAGATTACTGTTATTGTTTAGAACATTCATGTTTAATCTCATGCCCTTTATGTTACAACACTTTCCCAAAATTTTGAACATTCCCTCACTCCCTCTCTCAATACACAAAACTTTTGGATCCCTCTCTCACTTCACCCAATTTTATTAGCCAAAATTTTTACCTCTCTATCACACAAAACCTTAATATCCAATTTCATATGTCACATGAAACCCTAACTTCCAATTTGAATAGCCACAAAACCCTAACACCCTTTCACGCTGCCATTCACGGATTATTGCAGCATTCAGTACGATTCACATCGCCGTTTCAGATCTCATTTATCTTGCGTTCATTTCATTGTCGTAAGCCTTAATCCTTTTGTGCAATAATTTCTTCAATGATTTTGATTACTTGATTTGGTTACTCTGGTCAATTGCTTTTTTTTCCTCTTATATTGTTAATTAAGGGAATCTTTTCTGCTATGGTAATGGAAAATGATTTCGTTCTCTCTTGCCATGGTTTTTATTTCGCAATTTTCAACTTCTCCTACTCTACAGGTTTATTATCCACCTCAGTTCTTTTTACATTAGTTTTAGTTTGCGTTAGATCATATAGTTTTGGGGAAGAATTTCTTCAGTAGTTTTGATTTGAATGGGGATAGTTAGTATTGTGAAAATATTGTGGCCTTTTCCCAATTGTATTTTAAACACATATAAGTGTTGCGAGGTGGTGAAAAAATGTGTTATTTATTTTGTTTATAGCCAAGCTTCTAGGAAATCAACTGAAGATTCAACGGAAGTTTTAGCTGATTAATGAGGAAGAGGTGTAGAAAGCCCATGGTAGGTGTACTCTTCATTTTTCAATATATTTTTTCAGATTTGACCTCTATCATATAAGTTTTAATTGTACCTCTTTCTATTTTGAGCTTTTCAGTTTCTACCCAAATCATTGAAAGCTCTGCCCTAATTTGTTTTTATTGATTATTAGTATCAAAAATTCAAAAAGGAAATTTATAATAATGCATATCTATTTTGTTTTTGCTTGATAACTTTGCTTGTTCCTATTTGGGGTTGCTTTGATAATTTCCCATGGTTGTTGAATCATCTATTGACTATGTTCATAATTAAAAAATCAATTTACTATTATTTTTCATCAAACTAAAACAACAATGGACAATTCCAAGGGCTTTTTTTTAGTAGCTTTGCTATCAAAATAGCCGCTGGAAGTTTACTGTTTTGCTGCTTTTCTGCAATGAAACAGTCCTTGGTAATTTGCAGGGGCTATTTTCACTGCAGAACTGCAGCAAAACAGCCCCTGCAGATTTCTATTGGCTATTTTTACTGTAGAACAGTAGCAAAACAGCCACTGGAAATATACAGGTGCTATTTAGTTACTGTTCTACAGTCAAAATGGCTCCTAGCAAATTTTTCGGTCTATTTTGCATTGAAAATATTTTTGAAGATTGTTGACGAAGGAGAGGAATCAGAGTAGTAGTTTTTTAGAAGGCTTGATGATGAGTTTGATAAATTTATCTTGGATGCTTTGATTGCTTTCAAGATAAAAGCTGAGAAATTAGAAGGAGTTATTTAGGATTCTATACAATTTGAGCCAAAAGAACGCAAGTCAATTTTTAAACTTCTTGTTGATTATTTCTTTCCTTGTTTTCATTTCTAGGTAGTTTGAAAGCAATTCCTTTTCTTAACTTAGCTTTCAAACAACTTCCTTTCTTCATTTTAGTTCATTCAAAATTATTAATTCTATCAGTAATATGACTTTGTTAATGCAAATTATGTAGGAGACAACAAAGCAACTGCATATTTTGACTCCAATGGTTTCCTCTTCTTTGCTGATAAGTTAAATGATTTGACGAAATACAAGCTGTATCAGGTGACTTTTGCAATTTGTGCTTTTTAATTGCTGTATGGCATTACAACTATACTACTCACCATTCACATCTATAAAGGTCGTATTTATGTATCTACAATCCATTCTCATGTTTCTTTCTTTAGAACATGAGTTTTGAACATATTTTTAGATATACAATCATATCTACCAATAGAGTTTTCTAACTATTTAGCTTATAGTGTATACGTATTAATGCTCTTGGACGACTAAATTGGAATATTATATTAAATAAGATAGTACAAGCATATGAATGTGCATATATAATATAATATACACTTTTAAAATTTCGGTTTAGCAGATGGTGGTGAATTTTAGGATCTTTCTATTCATATATTCTTTCAAAATTTTGTAGATTAAGAATTACAATTATATTTGGTGACATTCATCGCATTGATAGGCCATATGAAGAGGTTAAATTCCTACACTTTAAAATTTAGGTCTATCCCTTTAATTTATTTACTTTGGCAGCTTGTCTTAATTTGATAGCAATAATTCATTTAGTGCTTGTTTGGGGAAACCATGGGAAGACAGATAAATGTTTGTTTTATGATTTTTATAGTTAATTTATTAAAATGTTATGAAATGAGAAGTTTGGGCATTTAAATTTAATTTATTTGACATATGATCAGCTTGTTCAAACTCTCTTCATCTTTTAAATTAAAATTACATTGAGGCTAATTACTGGTACTATTATTTTTGTTTTATGTGGTGCCTAGAATTGGTTTTGCTACTGTTTTACAAAGAAAACAACACTCAAAAAATGTTTCTTTTTATTTTCTTTTTTATTTCGTTACTTCTTTGCTTTTTATGTTCTTACTAATTATTTTTTTTTGGGTTGTTTTTGCTTTTTCCTTTGGTTATAGACAGATAATTTTTCAAGGCAGCAAGCAAGCCGCTATTAAGTCGAACATAAATTGAAGAGATTAAAAGGAATTATCAAATCTTTTTGTATAGCTAAGTTTTGATATCAAACATTTATAGAATGTACAATTGTAAAGAAATTGTAGATATTATAATTGAAATTAGGGCTTGAAATGATTTTTGTAAATGTTTTTTTAAATTAACATGCTAGAGCTAACGTTTATTATGTAAGAACCCTCATTAAATATAAGTATATTTATGACAAAAGATTACGGTTATAAATAAAAACCGTCATTAAAAATTAATGGAAAAGTGAAATAGATGACCGTTATTTAAAGAATCGTCATTAAATATGCCTTTGTAATGATGGTTTTAGGAAAAAGCCATCATTAAATGTGCCTTTGTAATGATGGTTTTAGGAAAAAGCCGTCATTAAAACTCCAGTATATATCACAAATAATGACTGTTTAGTCAAATAACTGTCGTTATAAAAATACATTTAATCATGGTTTTTAACAAAAAAACCATTATTAAAACTTATGTGCATATGGCATATAATAATTATTTACTAAAATAACAGTCATTATATGTATACATTTAATGACAGCTTTTGAACTATCATAAAAAGTATATCCATTTTAATGTCGTTGACTAAGATGACGGTTTTATCGATTTTGAATTAGTGTCATGAAGCCGTCATCTTATGTTGTTTAAAACCGTCATTAAAGATTAATTTTGTAACAGTGTTACTATCCATTACAAGAATACCCAGCCTTTACGGACCAATACCCAATCATCCTTGTTATCAAATATAGCCATAAACCACCACAAAAGCACTCAAAACCCATGACTCCACCATTTATGGCCACCTACCACCGCTGTTCATCGCCAACCAACACCAACGCCAAACTCACCAACCATTGCCGACTAAACCCCAGTCAATCTGCCATCAACTACCACTATACTTGTCGCAAATTATCCAAACCCATGAACACTCCACTAATCACCAAACTAGCCACCTTTACCGTCGACTGACACCACTGCCACACTCCCTTCTAGCCACACATCCAAAACCAATCAACAATCACCACCAAATGTTGGCTATAATCTGCCACAAATCATAGCCAAACTCGTCACAAACCACTACTACTACAAGTGTTGATTTTTCGGTCAAATTGCCATGAGTTGACCTTCACCACCACCACCACTACACTCCTCACCACCATTCCAGCACCACACCAAATCACAACCATCAGCCGCTAGCCACACCAAATCTGAAGGTTCGCTCTTATTTACAGTTTTATTATTGGCTTTGTATTTGTGATTGAAATATTTAGAAGGCCTCATGTTTTGAACGCTTGATGGAAATTACAGTCTTGAATATTTTTCTTTCATGGTTGGACAAGGTTGAGGAAGAAGGACAAGTATGATCAAGGACAATTTGTAGCCAACTTTCTATTAACAAAGAGTGCTTTAGAATACTGGACTAGAGCACAAAGGTGTAGATTACTTTTCAAAGGTTTTCTTAAAGTTACTTCATGGAGATGTATAAAGTGAATATAGAGATCGAGATTCATTCCTGTTAGTTATTGTTTGGTACAACAGGGTATGAGATCATTTTCTAATTATGCTTTTGAATTCGAACAATTTTATAGATGCAAATATTATTATGAACCTCAAGAGGATATAGTTATAAGATTTGTGAGGGGGCTTAGTTTACATATTCAACAAAAGATGCTTACATGCACTATCTACACTTTACATAATGCGATTCATTTAGCTATACAAATCAAGTCGTAGATTGAGACATAAATTAAAGGAAACTGAGGTAATATACTTAAAAGAATTGCCAAAGATTTAATCAAACAATGGCTTGACTCTATGAAAGTATTTAAAGATGTACCAATGAGTTCATCTATTATTGTGCAAGAAATCCCTCGATGAAAGTATCTAAAGATGTACCAATGAGTTTGTCTATTATTGAGAAAGAAAACATATTTTTTTTTTTTTGAGTACATGAGATTATTACTCAGATTACAATTTATATTTACAATCAGATAATGACTGGGACTAATTTACAATTCTTATATAGCACAGTCTAGATTTGCAACCCTCTATAATATTCGAGGGACGTCTACTCCACTCACATTTTGAAAGAGAGAGGGCTGCTTTCACTCAAATTGAGGAAGGAAATTAAACCTTTACAATGCATTATGGAGGCTCGAACTCGTAACCTCACAATTGTGAGGTTAGAATTCTGACCATAAACATACTTGAGTGCCTAGTTCACCTATTGTTATGGAAGAAGACTTGCTTGAGATGCCTAGTTCACCTATTGTTAAGAAATAAGCCTCGCTTGGGATACCAGAAAATCTACAATTTATTATTGATCAAAACTTCAATCTAACAATTTGTGCAAGATTGTACATGATGTTTCCTTAGAGGACAAGACAAGCATTAAAGATGATGAGATTATTGATCTATATGAGATTTTTAAAAAAGAGGTACAACTTACTCTTGACTTGAGCATTGAATCTAATAATATAATCAAGGTTGTGCAGTAAAATCAGGATGAAGATACCCCTGCAATGATTGACTTGATTATGCTTATCAATCTTAAAGACAAGAAGATTATTCTTAAAGAAGATTTAGCTACAAAGAGAAAGTTCATTGGTGGAAACATTGAGCGAGATTTGGCGAAAGACTTGAGAGGCTTGGGGTTGATTCGTTCGTACAAGACTTCACCTTTTCGCAGAGTGACTAGCAAGATCAAAAAGAAGATGAAGCATGGAGAGTTTCAAGCTTCAAGCATGATTGATGAGCAAGGTTACAAGTCCATGGTCCAAGATGCGTTAAAACTCCACTACAAGTTTTATCCTCTATATAAACTCGAGGACGAGTTTTTTTTTAAGAGGGAGAGACTGATGTAGGACGTTATTTTAAGATTTTCTATTTTAACTAGAGTTAACTATGGTATGTGTCTTAGTTTTTTATTCCTGCTATAATTGCAATTTAGTTTTCATTTGTATGTTAACTTAGGAAAGAAAGTTTACTCTATTATAAATAGAGAGGTTATGTTATTGTTTTCATAACTTTAGTTTCATTTATTATTCAATAATACCCCATTTTATAAGTTCTATTGAGATTATTTATCAGAAATATCTCTAATAGAGTCGTTTAAATTAGAGCATCATCTAATTTTACTTAATGCATTATTAAAAATCTTATTAATTCATTTGGATTCGAACGAGATCTAATCACACTTCGATTACAGAGTAAGCTAATTGCATTGGCTTGATCCGATACTGAAACGATATCTAGTGTTACATGCTTTATCTATTATGCTGCCGCTACCCTAACTCCATCATTTATGACTTGATTTAATTAGCCTGCATTAAACTTGTTACTTGAGTTTATATGGCGGCAATTGTACTATAACATAAAACCATCTCATTTTAAAATAAAAATACATTCATTATTTATATCCTAACATTCCATCTCAAATGATGTGACATACATTTATTAGTTAATGAGGTAATATAATTAATTTATATTAAATTTATAAAGAATCATCAACCATAAAATGAATAACACATTACTTGTCACATTATTTGAGATGAGTTTTAAAATAAAATTATGAGATGTTTATCATTACTCATTAAACATGTGTGATAGTCTCACTTCATTATTCAATAGGATGAAAATGAGTTAATAGCATTTAAATATTTTTCCCTTACCGATGCTCTTTATTTAATTATCAATTTAGTTTAATTATATCACTTCACTTGAAAAAAATTATTTGTGAATTTTAGCCAAATTGTCCTTTTATTTTTTAAAAGTTTGGCAAATTGTCTTTGTCACCGCTAAACCTAACAAACCCTATAGTCAAAAGTTAAAATTGTATCAAAATCCCAAGAAAGAAAGAGAGTATTTGTAACACCCCAAATTCATCCAAAATTCTCAAGAGAAATTTGGAATGAAATCTCACAATATCAATCTTATTGCTAATTCCAAAAAAAAATTAACACTAGCCATAGTCAAAACATAGCCTCTAAAATAATAAATATAACAATAATCTTCAAAATAATAACCAAAGTAGCAACAATTTATTCATCTAGAAAAAAGCCAACGTTTTTCAGCTAACAAATTCTCTCCTGTAGACCAAAAGCCCACGTCTTTAAAATCAATTTGTAAAAAGTTGGAGACGAGTGGTGAGCCGTCAACTCGATAAGTAAACTCATGCATAAAGTTACTAATAATAATAAAATATATATATTAATTATTTCGATGTACCATAAATCAAAAAACATTAATCATTTCATAATTTGATACATATATATGGTAAAACTCACAATCAGCTAAGTCATAATACAATAATCACTTTTAATAATTAATCATTTAAGAAATCATTTATTAATAAATCATAATATTTATTCAATTTGGTCATGCCACATAGTGTCACATGTATTATCAGTGACCTAGTTAATAGTTTAATATGTCACCTGTAATCCCGGTGATCTGGCCAATAGTTTAATCAGGGTAATTTACCTCACAATAATCGTCAATAGGTGCGCACAATCCAGTTAGCTATTCAATAATATCAATAACGATAACTATAGATAATGAGCCAAAACTTTAAAAATAGTTGTCAGTTTTTTAATATCAATCATTCAGTAATATTTCGATAAAACGCTTATAAGACATTAAATTGACAAAGCTTTACAAATATTTTTTTAAAAAAAACATTTTATAAAAAAAACAAATATTTTAAAGTTATTTTTAAAACAAATTTTTAAAAAAAGTTTTAAAATAACTTCAAAACCATAACTTGCCAAATGCCAATCCATTTGAACAACAATATTCTATTAATAAATATTTACAATATACCTATAATTAAACATTATACATGAATTCACTAACCTTAATCCAAAGCAATCAACAATAACCCCAATCACATAAGCTCACTCTTGACCTATAATTATCAAGACAAGATTCTAATCAATATCTTATTTAATTCTGACCTTGATAGAAAAGTCCAAAAATCCTTAAACCATGAACTCTTACTCAAGCACATCAATTCACTAAAATACTCAAAACCATCATACATGAGCGGATTCTAACAAGCTATAACTAAGTCGGGAAATCACAAATATTACAAATAAAATTTAACAAAATTAATTAGATTTCATAAACATCTCCAAAAATTGATTTTCCACAAAAAGCATCAAAATTGTCCAATGACGATATAAACAAATGACAACTGATTCAAAAATTTATAACCTTAGTTATACATGTTCAAAAATAGTGATTCTAATTTTGAGGATTAGAGGAGACAACAAGGAATCAGAACTAAAATTTATAAGGCATTTAATGATGAAAAAGTAACCCAAACTCACTTTAATATTAGCCCTTGCAATTCTATAAAATAGTTTCTAGGATTGCAGCAGCCCAACTCTATGATTTTTAATGATTGTTATGTAAAGCCAAAAATTACAAAATTAAAAACACAGAAACTGTACATATATCTGTATTGTAATAAAAATTCTCATAATTTTCAGAAGTCATTTAACTTATGAAATAAATTATAGAAGTGAGAATTGCTGCTGAAAATCAAAATTTTCTAGCATCAGCGTTCCAAATTTAAAAAATCAAAACAATTAATACACAATGAATTTTCTAGCATCAGTGTTCCAAATTTAAAAAATCAAAACAATTAATACACAATGAATTTTAGAACGATAGGAATATGGATAGAAAGATAAAGATGTCTAGTTTAATAAACTATAAAATTTTATGTGTGAAATTTAATGAAAACAGCAGTAGTATTGCATTGAATCTTTACTGTTCACAGTTTTTAGGATAACATAATAGCTCTACTTCACTCAATAATAACATAAATTAATACATGATCATGCTTTCACAATTTCATTAATATAACACACGTAAAATCATTACCTTCATGATAAAATTAAAACTCAAGAACTTGTTTAATGGAAAATAGAAACGCAATTAAAATCTTTCCCTCTTATTAAAAAACGTGAGTTTCTTTGTTATGTTTGCTGTTGTATTATCTTCTTTATTAGCCTCTAGAATTTTGAGAAATAAAATAACTCTTTTTATAGGCCAAGCCTTTTTAATATCCTTACCCACTACGGAACTTATTTCCTTTTTAAATAGGGCATATGAATGAAGAAGGAAAAAAAAGTCAAGTGATATGGGCTTTTCAAAATAAAAATAATAAAACAAAAACAACGGGTGTTACAATAACATTTTCAATTCATACAGGCTGCTGTGCTGTGCAAAGCAGAAGCCTGCATTAGGCAACCAAATGTAAGAAGAAGAAGAAGAATAATATAATAATAATAAAAGATCTATATATACTCGTTTTGTCTTCTCCAAAAAATCTGTAAACCCTGAAATTTGCGATTTGATTTGATTGGTTGGGGATGCGATTCTTGAGGAGAATAGCAGGATTTCTAGGAATTGTTAGAGACAATGGACCCGAAGTAAAAGACGACGAGGAAGACAAAGATAAGATCGATGATAACAACAACCAACGGTCCCACAATTTTCAAGAAACCGGTCTTCCTCGTAAAGGCTTTGGAGTCCAGGTCCAAGTCGCCGTCGAACGTCCTCTCCCTGGCCCGATTATCGTCCCCTGTAATACTGGCAACGGCGGCGTCCAGGTCCCCTCTTAGTTTCCCACTTTACTTTTTTATTTTTTTTTATATATGCAAATTTGTTCATTTAGTTAGCTTTTGATGGGTTGATTTTAAAGGATATATAGTGATTTGTAATGTTAAGTAGGTTTCTGTTGACTTATTCTAGGGCTTGAAGTTTAGGAACTTCTCATTTTTGCTTCATGATTGCAATGCTCTAGTAGAGCAATTCTTCTAGAATCTTTGGGTACCATACTCAGTCTTACTATGTTTAAAAGAAGCAATTGTTGCATTTGTAATTACTTACATTATTATCGGGTGGAATTCCCGTTAAAATGTAAGAACAGAGAGTTAATGGCGCTAATGGACTGTTAAAGGGCTGGTTATATATAAAGTTTCCATTGTCTGGATAACTTCTCTTATAGTCTCGATTCATAGATAGGGAAGATTGGGGAGTTTCAGAATGGAAGGGAGAAATAACTTGAATAAGAGAGACGTCAAGTGATGGGAGAAGAAATAGAAGCAAAATTCAACAAGGAAGTAATGTGGATGGAAACTCTGCCTGTCCTTATTTGTAAATTTCAGTTTCCTCTTTTGTAGATTGTTTAATTGTGGCTGTAACCTGTGGGCAAAGCTATAAGTGGACTAATCCGGGCTATACTGGGTAAGTTTTTGGGGAAAAAAAAAAATTGGTTCACTACAGAATTATCCTTTTTGAAACCTATACTGAAAAATAAAAATAAATAAATAAATGTAAACAAGCAACCAAATTTGTCAATCCAATTTCCCCAATTCACAAGATTCAAATACAACTCATCCCAATCAATTTCCGTCCAAACCACAGCATGCCTAGCCACAACCTAGCAAGCAGCCGTGACCATTATTATTTGTTTTTTGCTCATGTATTGTATTTTAATCGTATCTCAATAATTTCGTTTGTGTAGAACTAACATTGACGATTAACACTGATTATGTCCCATATTAAGTGTCTTTTTAATTTCTTATTAGTAATTTCGCTCGCACAATAGAAGAGCATTTAATTACAAAAAAGATCCAGCCCACCCCAAAAAATGTTGCGAGCTTCGCCATTGCCTGTAACATCATTGGCTGTAGGCCAACGTTCCAAGCAATGAGGTTAACTCTTTATCCATATCAATTTATGCTTTGAGCTCTTTGTAGATGTAACATTTTTTATTTGACCAGTGTATGGATGTTACTGGCTGCCTCCAAGTTCTGCAGTATCCCAAGGTTTAGGTGCCAATCCCACAAAACAGTGCTATCGCGTTTGACAAATTCTTTCAAAATACATGTGCATTGAACTAAGTTTCTTGTGAGGCGCAAGGACCTTAGCTTCCTTTCATAAGACTCTTTTGTTACAAGACGTTTCACTTGATCATTGTTATTGACTGCCTTGTTTTTATGTATTCCTTTGAAATAGTTTGTCTGTCAAGCTTATAAGATTGGGTCTAGGATGCTCCATTGGTGAACTTCTCCACTTTTACTTGTTTTAAATATTTTATGAGTTATATGCTTTAGTAACTGTGATTCTCGATTATGCTGAATGGCTTGGATTGTCTATTATTGAGGTGTTATTTTGTTGCAAAGGTAGTGGGAATTGACTAGAAATGGATTATGGAGGAGAACTGTGGTTTATGTGACTAGATGGAAGAACTAGATTTGAGAAACATATTTGATTGGATTTTAGCACTGGAGTAACAATAGACAAACTTGATGTTTGATAGAGTAGAGAGAGGAAGATAGAGAAAAAGAAGAAATCCTTAAGAGTGAAGTGAAAGGAGAGGACAGAGTGATAGGGACTACATTTGACTTCCAAGCAGATTCATTTTTACCCAAACCCATGACATATCCTAAGGATTTAACAATGATGACGTTCTTCAATTTTGGATTGGATTATTTATGTGTTTAGACTTTAGTGATAAGCTTTTAGGGCAATTCATCTTATGGGATAGAAGGATTATTGTAGGAACTCTTGGCTGATTAAAGCATTCCTTCTTTCGAGGTCAAAGGTTATAGAGAGAATAAATAAAACTTAAGATCTGGACCTCAAACAGTAGCAATATGCTTGGTTTGTGAAGAC
The DNA here is from genome assembly GCA_030449075.1 of Murraya paniculata. Classification (NCBI taxonomy): domain Eukaryota; kingdom Viridiplantae; phylum Streptophyta; class Magnoliopsida; order Sapindales; family Rutaceae; genus Murraya; species Murraya paniculata. Next base: position 43,605 of record JAEVFN010000048.1, read on the forward strand.
AATTAGAAAACTCCAGGTGCTAATTAATTAGTGCAGTATCATATTTTGGATGACCTGTTAACAGAGAGTATCAAACATATTATATTTCAGTATTTGATAATATACTTTAGTCCATGTACTACTCAATAATTGATACATTGTGGTGAAAGTTCTATAAAACAGGAGCATGCAGCTTAAGATGAGAATACATGTTAATAGTATAAGAACAAAAGAAGCCAGTGGGCAGCTAGCTGGAAGCTGCCACCTACTGCTTTCTCTCTGTGTCGTGGCCGCATGGGCAGATGGGCTACCTAAATGCTTCTCCTGGAATTGTCTAAAGGAATGGGAATCCGGCACAGACACAGAAATACACTTGTCTACTCAGAGATGAAAAAGAAAAATAAATGGAAGCTTGCATCCTGTAAACCTAATGACAATATGCTATGCAGCTGAATCAAATTTCAGTCACTGAAAGTTATTTGGTGTTCTACACTCTCTTAGTTTAGATTCTACCAAAATTCTGGTTCTTCTCTCCCCTTGACTACCTAATTTTATATTGCTTTTGCTGAATTCGATTTCTACTTAATCCCATCCCTTTGAAGGCAGCCAATTTATCTCAAGGATTCGAAGGTTGTTCTTTATAACACCATCATCCGGTTGTGAGATTATTGCTTCTTTTATGAGCTATAGCTAACTTGAAGGATAGGTCTTATTGAAGGTCAGTAATCTTATCATATCTATCTGCTTTCTCTGTAAAAGAATAATTTTATTTATTCTGCTTAGGTTGCTTAGTTGATTCAATCTACAAGCCAAGTATTTGTAAACTAAGCTGTTGTTACTGAATCAGACTCTCGTCTCTCTCTACTGACAGGGATACATACCAAAACATTCTATTTCAAGTTCAGTTCTTGAAGAAACAATATCTAGTTACTGGATCTAACCCTCTGTTCATAGGTGTACTCATGTGTGCTTCGTCTGTTATTTATGTTTCTTTGCCTATGCTATTTCCTTATTTGAGGTTTCTTATAACAAGAGTCACAAGATTTTCCCCGAAATTACGAGGTAGAATATGTGCCTCATTCTATGGGCTGAAGCACATATTGACTCTTTAAATGGATTTCGAGTAGAAGAATCAATTGGAATAACAAATTTCACCCAATTATAATTGGTAATTTTAGGGTGAACAGCTCTCTTAGTTGATGTTTGGTTGGTATAAAGGAAAGGATGAATAAGGAGAGGAAAGGCATGGGAAATGGACAAAGGGAATTGTATTTCTTATTTTAGTTTGCACAAGTAATTATGGAGGGAGTGGGATAGAACTATAATTTCATTGGAAAAAAATACCCTTCACTGAAATTAATTTGTATTCCTTTAGAAATAGGTTTATTATCAATTAACTTTTCTTTTGAATGTGATTTAATTAATTTTTTAAATTTAATATCTAAATTAACAGCAAGTTTTAGTAATTTCATGTCATTGTACCTGAGTTATGCAATCACACAAGTAATTATTTGACCAATAAAAATACCAAACTAATGAAAATTAAATTCTTTTATATTGAAGTTAAGGCCTAATTAGAAATTTGAGGTTGAACATATGCCGATTAAATATTCATACTAAATCTGCATTTATGGTAATATAAGAAATTATTTATGGTAATATTAGAAATTTAGTAACCATTTATCTTCAGGATGGCATTTCTTCTCGATCCACAAATATTCTGCTCATATGTATTGAATAAAGGGAAAGAGTATAATGCTTTTGTTTTCTAGGAAATATTTGTGTTCGAAAATGCTTTTTTGGTAATATGTAATTCAACTTAATTTTCTTCCAAAATTGCATTTATGATATTACAAAGGCAAAATTAGAAAATAAATATTTTATGGGGTAAAATTGAAAAAGCATACATCAAACTTGAGTGGGAGGAGTGGAATCCTATTTCTTGTCATTTTTAACCAACCAAACAGTTTAAAACCCATGGGCATCCGGATTCCTTTCCTTCCCCTTTGGACTCCATCCAACCAGACACCACTTTAGGGTTCATACAAATGCGGGTATGAAAACTAAACTTCTGTGCTAGCATTGTTGCAAACCGTTAATCACCAGGATTCCGCCCAACCAAACACTACTTTGCAGGGCTTTTTAGCCATACTGATTGCAGTGTATGTAGCAATTTATATGAAACGGGATGGATTTGGCCTGGACTCCTGCTTGCAGTTTAAAGTGAATCCCGAAAACAGATAAGTTCGCCAATATTATTGGTTCTGCAAGAAATTCCAGAGAAATAAGAAAATTTTAAAAGATTATTGTTGAATTGTTGGTCGGTGATGAGTATCAATGGACACTATGTATTACACTTTTGGCCACCAAAAGTTGATGTAATAGGGCATTTTATATTAATAAGTTTTCCAACAAATTGTTCATTTAGTTGTGGAGTGTTTTCATTTTTTATTTTTAACTTGTTTGATTTTCTTTTTTATTCCTACTACTAGCATTTTTTGGTTAGAAGCCGGACATGCCATGATTTGCTATATGAGAGTTATTGGTGGAACCGTTGTTCATATGGGATAACATCATTCAGTCTTAACCATGCCATTTAGAGTAATGAAATATTGTTTTCATTGACCTTTTAAGCACATCTAGCAACAATTAGCGTCCTTCAAGAATGTGATTGTCTCAAGCTGTATCCATTTTGGGCTTTTTATCCTTATGCGGTTGGCTTTTTAATATTTTCACGATCTTAACCTATGAATTTATATAATTATTTCTTGATTATTTCAGTATCCGTTTCTTCTTCCTCATTAATATTTTGGTGGCTTCTAGCATAGAGCATTTAGTTTTTATTCTCTTCTGGATCCAGGGTTTGAGATGGTATGCAAAGCGTCTTAGAATAGATGACGATGGAGATGTAGCAGATGAGTTCCTTGATGAGGTCTTACCACAAACGTCGGCTAGTGAGGAAGAGCAACATGGACCATTGCCAAAATTTGAAGTAAGATACAGTACCAGACCAGTTAAAGTGAAAAACCAGGTTTTGACCCCTGATGGCAAAATCCAGCAGTGTTTGGAGTACCGAGGTAGCTTGCTATGGGTGTGAACGACCAAATTTGAGCGGACGGTTTTTGCATTCTATACTAAATGTACGTTAATTTAGTTCTACTTTATCTTTATTATGGTCTTGAAAATTCTGTATGACTGTATCACATTGTAGGATCCTGTTGTATTTATCTTTATGGTATAAAGGGTTTCCTCAACTGCTCTCAAGTGTTTACATTGTTCCTTTCATCAGTTTTGATGTGGAAACTGTACCTTTTCTTTGTGCATGCAGAGTTATCGACCAGGTTGTTTTCTATACATGATATACTGAGTTGTTGATTGCCGGTCTACGAGTGTGGAAGTGGCTTCTGGCTCGAGCGCAACAGAACTGGAGATAAATTAGAATTAGACCTTTCTTATTTATTTTTCTGAGTGTTTCTATGAGATCACCAAGATGGCATTTTTTTTCTTTTAACTTGTTTATTCCGAAGCGTTGAGGCCGCTGGTGTCGGTGATCAAGTTTGCTGGTTTCTCTTTGCTCCCGCTAGATGTTCAATTAGTATATTGTTATTAGCAATTAATATTACTGATACATGTTAACATTCTTTGGAACTTTGGTTTGTTTCCTATATTGATTGTCCCGTTGGCGGTTCAATTATTATTGGTTTTTTTTTTTGGGAAATTGTATTATTAATTATTGTGGAGCCTATTATTGCTAGTTTTATGGAGTATTTACCCTCTCAGAGCACGGAATGGTTAAAACAGATTCTAAAATGGAGAAAAATGACATTCTCCCAATTACGAGTTTTGTCAAATAAGACAAGTTCAGCTACCGGTGAATCTTTTGAATAAGCTAGTCGGTCTTCTTCTAATCATGTATTTAGAAATTGGAAACGTAAATTCAAAAGGAGAGGACTCATTTTTCTTCAAAACATTTGATTTTTCAGCTATCTTTTGAAAATGATACATTTGAAACATTTTTCATTTTAAGTTTTTAAAAATGATTTTAGGTGCACGCATCTTTTAATCCTTTTATTTTTGTGCGTTAATCCGTGATTATCGATTTAGAGCCACATATGGGTAACTATTCACAAAATTTCGCAGCAATGTTACTTTTTTTTTTTTTGGGATAAACTTCAATTCACCTACTAAATAAAATGACAATCTTTAATTTATCTCTCAAAGGTATGAATACTCTAATATACCTTTTTTCTTGTTCAGAAGATAATGACAAATGGGAGGCGCATTGATAGCTTTTTGATTTTTTTAACTTCAATCATAATAATAAAAAGGAATAAACTGATGTTTTTGTACTTTGTAGCAAATGGAATGAGTTGGGCCGGTTTGACCTTGGTCAAACCCAAGCCCAGAAATGTGTTAGGGTTTTGAACCCAAACATAGATTTTTTATAGTAAGTCTTTAGACGCCTCTTGAAATTCCTTGTAAAACCCTTTCTTTAATTAAAATTACCTAAATAATGGAAAATAAATTATTTTTTTTTGTTTAGAATGAAAATTTAATTAAACACTCAAATAAATTATTCTTTTAATTTAATATTTTTTACACCCACCCAATTTCATAACTTATATTTGTATTTAGATTATCATTGAAAATCTTTTTTGAGAAACTTTTAAGAATTAAGAATTATGGAGATAAAATTAAATAAGAAGAAGAAAATAATCTAAGATTTTAGAAGTAGTGATATTTAATTCCCTCATTTCATTTCATCAACCTCCACTAATAACTTTTATTATCATACTTATTTTATCTTTATATGAAATGACTTAACGGTAAATAGATTTTAAGTACACCCACTTGATAATTTGAATAATCTAATTTCATAAATCCTAATGTCTTTTAATTATTTTATTAATTATTGATTAATTTTATTGTCCTTTTTGTTTTAGCGGGATTTTGATTCTTCTATGTCTCTCCTCCAGATTAGCTAGAGATAATCCTTCTTTAACAAAAAGATAGGACATAGGCCTGATCTGTAGTTTGGACTGATTATAATCTGCAACCCTGCCTTTCTGTTTAAGGTTTAATGCGTAAGGTTCACAAGATTATCTAGGTGTTAATCTGGCTTGGATGAACTTGTGCTGAAGCTTTTAGTACGCATGACTTGTTGAACAGTAATTTTAAGCTTAAACGATAAGGCACCAGTTGTAAGATGTAGTGTGGGAGCAGATTACATCAGGAAATAATGGAGAACCAAGTTTAGGATGCTGCTTCAATATTTAATATGACTGTAAAACATAGAAAAAGCTTAATGCAATATAAGGCTTTAAGACAAAATTCTAGGATGATGACAATCCAAAAAATGCGGTTGGATGGTGTTTTGGATGGTTCTTACATTGATTTGCAAGAATAGAAGGATTTGGGTGACAAATTTAAGAATATTGTTGCAACAATTTTTTGGAGTTTGAGATTGGTGTTTAAAGGTTTAAGGGGGTTCTATTGAGGACAAAGGATTGTTATGAGCCAAAAAAGTGTTTTAATGGTGATGGGATGGTAAGGATGTTTTAGGCTTCTTGAGATTGGAGAAACCTAAATTGGGTTCTTTGTTCAAGTATGAAAGTATTTCTTTAACAAGGATGGTGTATGAATGCAAAAATTATTGTTTAGAGGCTATTGCTAAACAACTATTGGATTGTTGGTAATTATTTTTTATATAGGTTAGATGATGAGGGATCATGGCTAACCCCCAAAATCATCTATGGGGTGCTCTATTATAGGTTTTCAAGATAAAATCTAGTTAATAAGGCTTAGGAATCTTATTTTTAGGAGGTAGGACAAACCGTTATGCTATAAGGTAGGATTTTGAAGATTCTTTTCTCTTTTAGAGGTAGGAATGACTGCTTTCCTCTTTAGGTTAGGATCTTTGAATTTGCATCCTATTTAAGATTTTTTAATTGTCAAACATTTACCATGTAGGCAGAAAAGGTGTCATACTTAAGTTGTCAGGCTGAAGACAATGTTTCAAGGAAGGCTTCTAGAAGGTCGCTTAATATGTTGTAGAAATATTGTAGTAATTTAATGTAGCTGAAGCAAACTGGGGATATGCACTTTCTGGTTCGTGTACTGTTTTAGATCTTTTAAGATGATTAGTGTGATTGGTTCTCCATTAGCCTGTTCCATAAGGCATTCATTTATGGGTCAAGGTCCCTTAAGTAACCTTGGACAAGGGTTTAATGTGAATTAGGTCTCATCTTGGTGCATTCGTGCCTTTCAAATTACACATAGTGATTGCCCTAGTATGGTGGCTTCCACCATGAAATACATATATGATGGGTTAGACTAGGCCTTTTAGGCCTACTATTGATTTTTGGCAGAAACACTTTCTATTGGATGAATTACAATTGTATTTAATTAGATTTCAATAGCAGGGAAGAATTAATTGAGTGGATACAAGATGCTGACAAGAGAAATGGATAAACCTTTCACTGATTCTGGTGATGTATACAAAGGCGTGCCTCTATAGTCATACCTACCCTTATTATGTTCTCCATCACATAAAGATTTCTTAGCGAGCCGAAGCAATCTTAGCCTCATCATCGTAAAAAATCAACACCTTTCGAAAGATCAGTATTTGCTTTGAACAAAGCTGCTACTACCAATCTCGGCAAAGATCAAGGGAGACAAGATAGGAAGCTAGTTGTCACGGGCCGCCCACACAAATCACGAGTGAAGGCTAATCTGGCACGCACACTGCCACACTCCGCAACAATCCGCCCAACGGCTAGATTTACGTAAACGGTGGAGTGCGTTTAGCACCAGGCCTCCTCGCATACACTTGCCGGCCCGTGACGAAGCCCGCATCTCAAGTCCGAGCGCCAAGTCATCAAAGCCCAACGGGCCAACATCCACCAAGGCTTGCTAGCTTTGGTCAAGCCTTGGCCCATCTTTTAGAAGTCTCTACACCCTTGTAGATAAGCCACTTGTGCAACTTGCCCACTTGTGCAACTTGCCAACATGTAAATGAGCCTCTAGAATGAGCCACCCACATCTATAAATAGGGGAAGACACTTAGCATTTTAAGCATCACCCACCAGCAAGCAATTGTAAAGCTCTCACTTGTAAAAGCTCTCTTTGAGTAATAAAAACTCTCAATTGGCTATATTGCTCTCTCTCTTCTCACTAGCATTCCTTTAAGCATTTCCGCTTAACTAAGTTGAGAAACTCTCGAAGCTTTGCTTAGCGACTTTGTGCTTGAAAGTTGCCTAAGTGTCGCACAGGTTGCTGCACATCAAACTTATCCCATGACAAGTGGTATCAGAGCTACGGTTTGCACCCACGCAACTAGCTCACAAAGCAATGGCCAATCTACCAAGCACTTCACAAGAGGGCGTTGTCGGTGTAGATGTTCCATCGGAACCAACCTGTGGCCGTGAGGAAGGCCGTGGACAAGGAAGGCACCGCGGCAAGTCCAAGGCCGCATTCGTTGATGCTTTGGAGCCTCGCGTTACCACACTCGAGGTCTCAATGTCCACAACTCAAAACATCCTCAAATCGTTGGAGGAGAGGGTGAGCGGTCTTGAGGGCGAGTATGGCGAATTCTCGGTCGCAAAGTGGGCTGGTCACCCCCGAATGGAGTGCACTACGGCACTTGTCCAGGCCTCGTACTTTTGGCCACACATGAGAGATTACATCGAGCCGTATGTGCGGACTTGTCTTGTGTGCCAACAAGACAAGATGGATCGCCAACTACCGGCAGGATTGTTGGAGCCACTACCACCCGCATCAAGGCCATGGGAGAGCGTCACAATAGACTTCATCACAACCTTGCCGAAGTCCGAAGGGTGCGGGAGCATCATGGTCGTGGTAGACCGACATAGCAAGTTTGCAACCTTCATTGCCGTACCCACCGATTGCAAAGCCGATGAAGCCGCTCGTCTCTTCATCAAACACATCGTGAAGCTATGGGGAGTCCCGAGGAGCATAGTGAGTGATTGAGACCCTCGCTTCACCGGTAAATTTTGGATAGAGCTCTTCAAAATGCTTGGCACAGACCTCAAGTTCTCAACGAGCTTCCACCCCCAAACCGATGGGCAAACGGAGCGCATCAATGCCTTACATGAGATGTATCTAAGGCACTATGTGAGCGCTCATCAACGGGATTAAGCTAAGTTGCTCGATGTGACCCAATTCTCATACAACTTACAGCGGAGCAAGGCTACGGGCAAGAGTCCGTTCGAGATCATCATGTGATTTCAACCCATGACTCCCAACGCCATAGCCTCGACATATGGAGGGAAAAGCCCTGCGGCTCACAAGATCGCTCGCGAGTGGCATGAAGAAGCGGACATCACACGAGTATACCTTGACAAAGCCGCACGCAAGATGAAGAAATGGGCCGACACTTGGAGACGCCACGTCGAATACAAGGAAGGCGATCAAGTGATGATCAAGTTGCTGCCTCAACAATTCAACACTTTGCGGAAAGTCCACAAAGGGCTAGTGAGGCGCTACGAAGGGCCTTTCCAAGTACTACGACGTGTGGGCAACGTCTCGTACTAACTCCAACTTCCGCCAAGGCTCAAAATTCATCGAGTTTTCCACGTGAGCCTACTCAAGCCATACCATGGAGACGAGGGAGACCCAAGCCGCGGAGAATCGAGGAGAGCCCCAACGGCCGTAGTCACCGTATTTGATAAAGATGTGGACTACATCATTACCGATCAAGTCATTCGAAGAAGGGGCGTGCCGCCCTACAACGAGTACCTGGTGAAGTGGAAACACCTCCCCGAAAGTGAAGCTACGTGGGAACGTGAAGATGACCTATGGCAATTTGCGGAGCACGTCCAGAAATACAAGCACAACAACGCGACGAGAACGCCGCGAGCATAGGTGGGGGAGGATTGTCACAAGCCGCCCGCACAAACCACGAGTGAAGGTTAATCTGGCACGCACACTGCCACACTCCGCAACAATCCGCCCAACGGCTAGATTTACGCAAATGGTGGAGTGCGTTTAGCGCCGGGCCTCCTCGCACACACTTGCCGGCCCGTGACGAAGTTCGCATCTCAAGCCCGAGCGCCAAGTCATCAAAGCCCAACGGGCCACCATCCACCAAGGCTTGCTAGCTTGGGCCAAGCCTTGGCCCATCTTCTAGAAGTCTCTACACCCTTGTAGATAAGCCACTTGTGCAACTTGCCCACTTGTGCAACTTGTCAACTTGTAAATGAGCTTCTAGAATGAGCCACCCACATATATAAATAGGGGAAGACACTTAGCATTTTAAGCATCACCCACCAACAAGCAATTGTAAAACTCTCTCTTGTAAAAGCTCTCTTTGAGTAATAAAAACTCTCAATTGGCTATATTGCTCTCTCTCTTCTCACTAGCTTTCCTTTAAGTATTTCCGCTTAGCTAGGTTGAGAAACTTTCGAAGGCTTATTTAGCGACTTTGTACTTGAAAGTTGCCTAAGTGCCGCATGAGTTGGTGTGCATCAAACTCATCCCGTGACATAGTGCCACCTAAAAAGAAAGAGAAAGATTGTAAAGATAACCTATACACTATACATACATATACATACATACATATACATATACATTCATACATACATACATATATATATACATGTACATACATATATGCATATACATATATGTACATACATGCATATACATACATACATACATACATACATACATACATATATATTAAGTAGATTTTGTATGTTTATGCAGATATACGGAGAAAAGATAAAAATTATGATATGGATAAATTCGAGATTAAATAGGGTATATTTAGAGATAAAATTTATTACAATTTTTTCAATATGATTAATTGAGAATTCAAGATAGGTGAGATATAATGAAGAGGATAAATATCATTACTCATTTGAAATTAATAAAATAATGGGCTCCAAAATTCTGGTTCCCAAAAAAAAAAAAAGAGAAAAGAAAAGATTGTGGGAATGAATCAAGTGCTGTGAATAAAAAAGGTTTATGAAGTTACAATTTAAGGGCAGTTTAATTTTATCAAATTCCACTCCCTTGAGCATTTAAACACGAAAGCTTCTAGTTTTCACCGAAAAGGATATTTTTAATATGATCTCCCAGTCTTAAAAAATCTACCTTTTAAATTTTATTGGTACACCATTTTTTATTTATTTTAAATTATATTTATATTATTGGTTGTGTTTAACGTATACTCAAACTCAACACACTAATAGTGTTAAGACCATTGTTAATTTGCTAATTATTTACAAAGGGGTGAGTATTTCGGTTCGGGTAAAAAATTTGGGTTACACATCAATAAAATAATATTAGTAATACCTTTAAAAATATATATATATTAGTAATAGCCAGCAGCTTTCATCGCCGCAAAAAAAAGAAAAAAAAACAGCAGGTTTGCAACGCTTAATACAAAATGTAATTATAAAGAACGAAAGAGCGTCGCTGTGTGAGAAATCGGAGAGAAAAGAACTTGTTTCAGCAAACAACAATGAGGTTTTAATGAAGAATCGAGTAAATAATTAGCAATTTCATAAAGAGATGCTTTTTGTAATGAAGAATAAAGAGTTCAAAGTATCTATTCAAGATCTAAGTAGCCCTATCCTTTAACTTTTAATTTATTTAGGGATTCAATTCTTTTGCTTTTGAGCTTTGCGTTAGGAATTGGGGATTTAGTATGTGAAAAATGAGATAAATACGAATTAGGGACTTAATTGCATTTACTTTTTTTCGATTTTTACTTTTTTAAGCAAATAATTGAGTTCGGATTTAACCCAAATCAGATTTCAATCCGATTAATTTTCACATCGGTGACTGAAATTAACCAATCTAAACCTAAAATAAATTTCAAATTAGACTCAAATAAAATATAAATTTCAGGATCAATTAGAATCGAATAAACTCAGACCGATGTCCACCCCTAAATTTTATAGTAGTTCAAAATTGTAATGTTTAATATTATTCCTGTTAACTAATACCTTATAAAACTAAATCGAAATTTTACATTATCTGCAAAGTGTAATATGTAATTTTATTCCTATTAACTAGTATCTAATAAAACTAACTAGTATTCCTCTGAACTAGTATCTAACTAAACTAACTAGTATCTAATTTTCCTCAAATTAATCCATTTATCACTTACCCTTTCTATTTCAATATCTCGTTCAATTTGCACGTTTGTCACTTACCCTTTCTATTTCAATTTCTCGTTCAATTTTGTGCAAGGGTTATGGTATAGAAGGATTTAATTTGAATACATATGGTATGTCTGTTTAATTTGAATATATTGAATGTTCTATGTGAAGTATAAAAGTATTTCAACTCTATTTTAAGCCAGAAACTTATGGCCCAAGCAAAATTGAAGTGCAAATTCTGAAAGCAAACCGTACAAACCAAAGCATGCATTTTCCATTCGCCTAAGTTTGGAAACAACCCCACTCGGTCAAGTTACATATAAAATAACCCTTTCTAACAGGATACACACAACCCCACCGCTGCTGCTACTACTACTACTACAGGTGCTTGTTATGGGCCGGAGGAATAGGGTTTCCTCCAAGTGGGTAAGTTGGAATTGCGGTTCCAGTCATAGGACCCGCCGCGAGTCCAACCGCGTGGTGGATGTGGCCCTGGGTGGTGGCAGCCAGGGGCGGCTCATTCTGGCCTAAGTGATGATGATCATCAGTTCCTGATGCAAGGTTTTGGCCGTAAAGATGAGACTGCTTGGCTCGCAATTTCTCCGCAGCGTGTATCGCCTTGGCTTGGTGCATCTCCATCTTCGCCTTAGCCTCCTTAGCCTTTCTACGTTGGTGAGCTATCTCTTTCTCTTCCTCTGTCCTCGCCGCCGCTTTCTCTGCCTGCAACACACACACTAACACAATGTCTACTGGTTCTCGAGGGGTCTAAATGAAGAAGATATAAAATTAATGTGATAAATAAAGACTTTTTTTTTTTATAAATTTAGAATATTTTCAATTAAACCTTCTCTTCGGCTTTGGCTTTGTAGATGTCAACATAAGCCTTGCCGGAGCTGGTCGCGTTGCTAACTTTTTCCCTTATATTTTGCATCTTTAATTTCTTTCCCAAGTCTATCAATTGTGCTAATTGCTGCTGGTTTTATGAATATTCAAGTTCTAACTTTATTCATTTATAAAAAAGTTGAAGATCATTTGATTTACTGCCACGTTTTATGTTGACTGCCACGCATCTATCATGCAGTTGCCTACCGTGGATTGTCTGCCACGTAAGATCACTTTGCTTTAGATTTTAATTTAACGGTAATTTTCAGAAACCTCTCGAGTTTTGGCGTATGCTCAATTGAAAGAAAGTATCTGAGTATTCTTAAAGACCTAACTTGATGTTAGTATTCCGTCCATTGACTATTTGTTGACTGGCATAAAGATAAAATTACCCTTGGCACTCAAATGGACTTAAAACATCCTTGTTCCTTCGCACCAAATATCACATTAGACATGAAACACTTAAAATGCCCTTGAGGAAAAAAAAAAGTAACATTGAATATTCATCAAGTAAAAGACAATTCATCAGGCACAGTACAATAAGTACAAAAACTTTAATATCTTAGTAACATTGAGATTTAAAAAAAAAAAATACACAGATGTTTTGAGAAAATATAAAATATAAAATTTATATAAAGAAAAGGAACCAGGTATAATAGACAATTTGATTTCAAAAGCAATCGAATAGCATTTTTGAATTGCTCCCAGTTGCAAGATACTTTGTCGTCATGTCCTATGTATTAAGAATTTCTTCTCCATAACTTCAGTCATTACCCTTTTCTCTTCTACTTATTTGTAAAGTAGAGCTATCCCTTTTTTTTTTAAAAAAAATTTTAGCATGCTTTTCTCTCTTCCTCTCCATTTGTTCCTGCCAATTATTGAATATGCTGAAGATGAAACCGGAAGTAGTACAAAGAAGGAAAAAAAAAAATTTCAGAACAAAGAAAAAAATCTAGAACAAGAAGAGTCGGGGTTACCGCAATCTATTTCGATTATAGCAACAATAGAAATTGCAAGTCGTGGATACACATCTTAGCATCTCATTATACCTCGCTCGGAAATGCTGCTACTGCTTTCATTTTACACATACGGCTTCTAATCAGATACACAACAATTTTAGTGGTGAAATTGCAAATCAAAACATAAGACAGCTTCAATAACACAAATAACTTAAATCTTTTAAACAAGCATCAACAACCATCCACTCAAGCTAACGTGATAAAAGAAATATTCTCAATTTCATATTGCAATAAGCAGTTTGCATACTAGAACATTGCTGCTGTTAAGTTCTAAAAAACTTACAGTCCCTACAGCAGATTTTGATAACATAAATGTGTTTGCCTTCAAACGAGAAAGACCAAAATTGCAAACTTGGACCAACGAAGTTGATATTAAATGGAAGGAACTAAATCAGCTTCATCATATGAAAAAAAAAAAATTTGAAACCCAAGCAACATGCATGCACAGTAGAAGATGTCACTCAAAATTCAAAATGAGCAGCAGCACCACCACTCGAACATGGGGAAAAAATGCATACTAATACATACTAAAAAGAAGACACTAGTAACTTTCAGTTAAAAATACAATAAGAAGTTAATTTTAGCCTTGTACAGTTGATGGTTTCAAATCACATCCAAATTGATATATGGAACAGTTGAATTATATTATGCTTCTCCCATAATATACCACACAAATAAAACAATCAATTGAATGCAGCAAACCATTTCATATAGCCTAAACTTACTGATCCAACACAAAAGAATGCAGCAAATGATTCTCATTTTTCTCAACCCCAGGCGAGTAAATACGAACCGCAAAAAAAAAAAAAAAAAAACTTTAACAAAATACGGTCTAAATACACTTCAACCTAATCTTCAACAAGCATTTTCATCTATCATGAATCCATGGAAAAAATCATAAGGACACAGCTAAAAATCTCAAACAATTTTCAAGACCCATTTTCAATCAATTACAAGACTACAGAGATATTCGACTTAGCTTTATATTCAATATGATTTAGATTAATCATTTAACTACAACTAACAAGAATCGATGTAAAAATCAGGAGAAATAGCCACATTCTCAAACATTTTTTAGACCCATTTTCAATTTTTCACTGAAAATTCTAATATCAGCTAATGAAAATAAGAGAAACTGATGCATACCTCATTCATGGCTTCAAAACAGTAGGATGATTGACCATTCAGCGTGCAACTCACTGGTCTGTGCTCTCTTACCTCGCGCTTGTGAATCGTTCATCGTTGATATTAGAGTCATCGGCTTCGTCGTCGTGGTCTCTAGTTTGTGGCCAAAGTACTTAATCAACTCATTACAAAGAAAATGAAATGTCTTTTGAGCTACTGTGCTTCGATTTTGGTGGAGGAGCGAGATGAGTTGTATTTCTGGGTTTGGTGGATGCAGGAGATGAACGAAGTCCAAAACCCAACGTCAAAATCTTAAAATGTTTTGAATTTTTTATTATTAACTTGTTCAATTATGATCTTGCTCTCACCTACTCTATCATATATGAAACGGTATACCAACATTAGGGCACTACAAGAAAATTATCAATACATGACAGAAAAAAAATTATTATAAAAGAGGTGGATGGCATTGAAATTATTCCTTATTTATATACTTGTCACCCCTTTAAAAAAAATATGTTATTAGTTGTTGGGTTTAACTCATGTAGTTGGCTTCATATTAAGATACTATAAGAAAATTATTAATATATGATAGAAAAAAAACTATTATAAAAGGGATGACATTGAAATTATCCGTCATTTATATACTTGTTACTCTTTTATGATAGAAAAAAAGTATGTCATTAGTTATTGAGTTTAACTCATGTAGTTGGCCTAAAACTCACATAAATTATAATTAAAGAAAATATGAAGGGGCTACATGAAATTTTGCATTAAACTAGATCTTAATGGTAGTGGTGTCAAAACTCCAAGTCCGGTCCGGTCCGGGTTGGTGCTGCCCGGGACCGGCCCAGATGAGCATAATATATGGCTGGACCCAGGTTTAAGTCCGAATTTTCCACATACCTGGCACCTCTCGGGCACGAGTTTTTGATCCGGGCTTTCTAGCCCGCAAAATTCAACTCCCAACAGTGCAAATTTTATACAAATAATAAATAAAAATTGTTTCAATCTATTTTTTACTACCTAAATTCATCTAATTTCTAACCTAAATTCATTTAATCTATATCAAAATAATTTAAATTCAATAGCATAATAATCACTAAATAAATTTCAATAACTCATCCAACATATCATAAGTTCGTAATTATGACTCGAAATCTCGAATTACCAATATAACATATGAAAATTTCAAAATGTTCAACAATTGACAAAATAGCTAATAAAAGAGTTTCAAAATACTCCCATGTAAAATAAGTAAATAACAAGTTCATGTCATACTGCTCGATGCTTGTGGCCCATCATCATCATCTAAAATTACCTCTTCCCCAGAAAAAATCTCATCTTCTGGAACTCCACCTAACAACAAAAATAACACATTAAGATTCAAAAGCATTTTAAGCAAACAAATACTACTAAAATATAATTCAAATAACTTTGTACCTCGAGAAGTAGAAGCCCAAATCCAATTCTGAGCACACATTAAGGCTTCCAAAGTGTCGGGAAGAAGTTTACTACGATGCAGACTCAAAAATCTACCCCTGGTACTAAAAGCTGACTCAGAGGCAATGGTGGATACAGGAATGGCTAAGATATCCTTAGCCAACTCAGCGAAAATAGGATATTGGCCTGTGTGCATATTCTAAAAGGCTAAAATATCAAAGTTCGGAGTAGCATCCGACAATTCCTCATCTAAATACCTATCCAACTCCGACTTAGTCACCTTAGAACGCTTATTTTGGCTTCGAAATATTTCAAACTCATCTACATCCCAATACTTATTCGGATTCGAAGAAGATTTAGAACGAACAATTTTCGATCCAAGATTCTGCCCACCACTCACAACTGTTGCCTTCAATTCATACTCTTTCACTAAATCATGACAAAGCTTACGTGCACGCTCAATATACTCATTTGCTGGATCACCATATATCTTTGGGAAATAAAAATCAATCAACATGAGCTTATATCTTGGGTCAAGTATAACAACTACAATTAATATCGGATGAATGTCATTCCAATATTTATCAAATTTGTCAGCCATTTTATCAGCCATAATCCTAATAGCAAGGTTATTAGAGGTGCGCCACCCATTAATTGACAATTTTATTTTACATATCAACGGAAAGAATAAATTAGCTGTAGGGTATTTTGTACTCGAAAACATCTCCGTTAACATGTAAAATGATTTCAAATGCTCCACCATTATGACTTGCCAAATCCCACTCCTCATCACTTGGCAAGCTTTTATATTAAGGCTCATGCTGTTGCAACCGAGAAAAAACACTTCTATACATCAATGCTACTTCAAGCATGGCATAAGTAGACTTCCAACGGGTAGGACAATCTAATTTCAAATTTTTTTTACAATTAATTTGCAATTGTCTAGCAGCTAGCTCAAAAGTTTCAAATCTTTTAGATGTTTGTGTCCAGTAACTCACACTCTCTCTAATCTTTCCAACCTCATTTTCAATAGCTTTCAGCCCATCCCGCACAACCAGGTTCAATATATGAGCAGTACATCTCATATGAAAAAATTTACCACTAGAAATTAAGGTGCTAGTATCAAACCTTAACAGCAATTTCTCCACCATCGCATCATTAGTGGTACAATTATCCAATGTCACTGAAGACAACTTTCTATCCACATTCCAATCCAATAGACATTGTACTAACTCATTTGAAAGGGCATCAGTAGTATAAGGGCTCGGAACACAGATAAACCTATCGAGTATTCAAGTGTTAGTATTAAATACACAAACTTAAAATACTATAACATTTTAAACTTGAAAATAAATCTAATATAAATAATAAAAAATTTAAAAGTGAAATTAATCAAGTAAATAGTAAAAAATTATAGACAAATTACCTTAAGATTCGACTATGCAATTTCCAGGAGTTGTCAATGAAATGGGTAGTCACAACCATATATCCCTTTTCTGATTACTAGCTATCCATAAATCTGTAGTAATGGCCACTCTATCATGATTTTTCTCCAATGAATGCAAAGTCTTAACCTTCTCGATTTGATATAACTTCAAGATCTCGCTCCTCAAAGTGTTTCTCCTCATTGGCTTAACCACAGGGTTCGCATGTGCCATCATTTCTCGAAAGCCTATATATTCCACAAATCTAAGTGGAAGCTCATGCATTTTAACCATTCTTGCTATCAAACTCCATAAAACATTTTGATCAAAACTGCCATAGCTAATACCACAAGTTCCATCCTCTCTTTTAATCACCTTGAGACTTCCCCAAAGTGCTTCATCTATTTTCGGTTGATGCTTTGTAAAACAAGAGTCCACGTGTCTATTCAAAGTGGAAGTCCTTGATTGGTATTTGGCTTTTAAAATTGCATTACAATGCATGCACTTTGCCTTTTGTTCTCCATTAATAATTATTTTTGTTAAGTGCTCCCAAACATTAGAGACTTTCTTCCTTTTTCCGGTTTCTTGCTTTCTATTCTTATCATTCGCGGTAGACATTGAAGTTTCCTCAACCTTATTATCAGTGTTACATTCGACATTATGGGATAAAATGTGAGCACTCGATGAATTAATTTCTACATTATCTGACATTGCACTGCTCTGCTATTATAATAGCAAAGAATTAAAGATGCTATCAGTTTCAACAATTAGCATGTGGAAACAAATTTTGCAAGTCAATCTCAGCATGTGCAAGTCAGTTTCCATATTTCTTTCTCTAATTTTATTGCACCTATTACATATGTTTATTATGATAAAAAAAAAAAACCAGAGTGCATGCAAATTGCAGGGCAAAACTGTGCCGTAAAACTATAATAATAAGCATAGCATAAGCATAGCACAAAGATATAGCCAATGAAATCTGCACAAAGATCTCATCCAAAAGAAATACAGAGCATATATATATAACAACATAACACCGAATAACCAATTAACCATAATAATTTCATCATTTTTTTTAAATTAGCTCGCAAAAAAATCAACACCTGCTGGCTAAGTGCAAGTCCAGCCATGTTAGCAAGCATTGGTATTATAATCACTCAAACAAAGAAGAAGAAAAATTCAAACTTTACTCTGTCAAAATAAATTCCCAACACTCACAAAGTCACAATACTCTCGTATTTCAGATTTTTTTTTTTTTTTGCTTTGTTTCTTTTCTTGATTCACCATGTTTGCGAAATGATTGTTGCAGAAAGAAAAACACAATTCTCAGGTATCATTTCTCCAAAAAAGAAAATTCTTGTTTTTTTTTTCATTTCTAATTTAAGTTTTTTTTAATTAATCAATTGATTTGATTTAAGAAGAAAAAAATCAATAGCTGCTGGCTGCTGCTGGAGATGGTGGCTGGTCGGCCGTGACTGATGGCAGACGATGACAGTTGAGAAAGTGCTGATGGAGATGGTGGCTGAGATGGAGGCAGATTCGGCTGCACGAACGTCGATAATCGCTGTGACAGCGGCACTGGAGATGGAGCAAAGCCGCGTGCAACTGTCAACTGAGGTCTGAGAAGAGATGATGCTAACGGTGGCGGTGGTATGACAGCTGGCGGTAGCGCTGCTGCTTGTGCTTTTTAAATTGGGGAATGGGGATCGATTGAGATTTGGGAAAATGGAGAAATTGGGTGTTGGGTTTGGGTATTCGTATTTCTGTATTTGGTAATGGGTTTTCAATTTTTCATTTATTTTTTTTTATATTTATTAAGAAACCGGGTATGGGCCGGGTTTCGGGTTTTAGATGCCTTGCCCGTACCCGTGCCCAGAAACATCCGGGTCTTGAAATTTAATACCCATACCCGGTTTTTTACATATGACCCGGACCGAATTACCCGGGTTCGGTCTGGATCCGGTCCGGATGGGTTTTTTTGACACCCTTACTTAGTGGTGGTTGATTTTTGGTGGACAAGAAAAAGACAAGAGAGAGAAGAACAAAGATAGTGGCTATTTTTTGGTTTTAGGGGCAAGGATTTTTAATCTTTGATTGTACGATCAAAATATAATCTTAACTCTTTTTTTTTTTAATTTTGAGAGTAAGTTCCTAGCATCGCCCTTTACAATCCTATTGGTCTTAATTCTTATTTTATCATCTCGTTGGTTGTTATTTGAGATATTTACTTATTAGAGAGATAGATATTTGGCTGTTACTGTAAGCTAAGAATATTGAGAATCTTGATGTTATTAGCCTCTAGTATTATCTAGTGAAGAATTTGTATAGTAATCCCATTAATATAAAGAAAGATTATATCGAACTACAGTTCCATAGTTTTTTTCGTTTTGGATTTTCTGCGTAAAAATCTATGTCTCTTGTAGTTGATTTATTATTTTGGATTTTGTTGATTTATTTTTTTGCCTATTTTCTATGGTGCACATTCTATTTTAATCACATAAAGAGGGGAAAAAATTATTTCCGCTTAATTTACAACTGCATGTGTGAGTTTCTTTCATAATAGAGTGGTATCATAGCATCAGGTTGTGTGTTTTTTATTGCTTGTGTGGTTAAGATAGAGGAGTCATCGGTATGCTTGATTAAATTAAAGTCATGGAATTATTATATTTGAAAGTCTAGGATGGAAGATTTGCCATATATGAAAGACTTACATGGCCCATTGAAAGCGAAGAAGCTAGACCTGCCAATTTGGACAATAAGAAATGAGTACAATTAAACTAGAAGGCTGTGGGTACTATTAAATCATGGATTGATCAAAGTGTGTACCACTATGTACCGAAAGAATCCAAGGCTTATGTTCTTTGGAGGAAATTGGAAACAATTTATGAGCAACAGACAGTACAAAATAAAGTCAGTTTAATGAAAAAACTTGTTAACTTGACATACAAGGAGGGGCGCAATATAACTGAACACACTAGTGAGTTTCATGGTTTGGTTGATCACTTGACTGTAGTAAATATTGTTTTAGATGATGAGTCACAAGCATTGTGATTGCTTAATTCTTTACCTGATAGTTGAGAGATATTAGTGGTGTTAGTGAATAATTTGGCGCCAAACGGGAAATTAACCTTGGATATGGTTATAGATAGGCTTCAGAATGAAGAATATAGAAGAAAAAGTGTTGAAGCAGTTTCCTCTAAGTTAGATGCACTTGTTTTAGAAAAACAAGAAAGACGGGGAGAAGCTAAGGCAAAAATTTCTGCCTTCAGAACAATGATAACCTCAAAGGAAGATCTAAGTCATAGAGGAGAAACGTCAAGTGCTTTCATTATTAGAAAATGGGTTACCGTTAAAAGGGAGTATAGATTGTGGAAAAAAGAACAAGCGAAAGAAAAAAGTGATGCTCAGAAAAAAGATAAAGAGAACACTGCAGCCATAGTTGATGGTGATATGGGTAGTATTTATGATGAGAGGTCTGTAAATCTCATTTATTATACTAGTGATTAGGTAATTGACTTGGGTATTTCGTTTTGTGTTACTGCACATTGTGATTACTCACATCTTATGTTAATGGTGATTATGGTCATGTTCGGATGAGAAATCAGGGGGCATCCAAGATTATAGGTGTAGGAGATATTTGCTTAAAAACCAGTGTTGGCTATAAGTTGATGCTTAAAGATGTCAGACATGTACCAGATATTCGCCTTAACTTGATCTTTACAGGCAAGCTTGATGATGATCGCTATACTAACCAATTTGGTGAAGGAAAATAAAATCTCATGAAAGGCTCCCTAGTGTTGGCTAAATGGAGGAAAGTGAAAACCCTCTTTGTGTTAGAAGTTAAGATCAAGAAAAAAGATGTGAATGTGGTTATAAAAGATTCTGACATTAAGACATAACATAAAAAGCTTGATCATATTGGTGAGAAAAGGTTGGAAACTCTTGATAGAAAAGAATTTTTACCCGGCTTTGTAGGTATGTCCCTTAAGACTTGTGTTTATTATTTAGTTGGAAAAACACACAAAGTAGCTTTTTAAAGCTTTTCCTGAATCTAGAAAGTCACAAATTCTGGATATGATTCACACTGATGTTTGCATAATGCAAAATAAATCAATAGGAGGTGCACTTTATTTTGTAACTTTTATTAATGATTGTTCTAGAAATGTGTGGCCTTTTACTTTAAAATCTAAAGACTAGGTGCTGGATACGTTTAAGTTCTTTTTACTTATATTGAGAGGAAGACAGGAAGAAAACTAAAATGTGTCAGGGCAGACAATGCTGGTAAGTATAGAGGGCCATTTGAGCAGTATTGCAAATCCTATAAAATCAGAAGGAGAAGACTGTACTAAAAATCCCGCAGCAGAATGGTGTTGCAGAAATGATGAACAAAACAATTAAAGAGAGAATTAGGTGTATGCTTTCTGATGCCAAACTTCACAAACCCTTATGGGCAGAGGCTATGCGTACTGCAGTTGACTTGATTAACCTTTCTCCTTCAACTCTATTAGATGGCGATGTACTTGAGAGACTTTGCATCAGGAAAGATGTTTCTTATAAACACTTGAAAATGTTTGGTTGCAGAGCATATGTTCACATTCCTAAGGATGAAAAATCAAAAAAGGATGAAAGATAAAAACTTGATGATAAAGCTAAAAAATGCATTTTCTTAGGCTACGGACATGGAGAATTTGGGTATAGATTATATGATCTAGTGGCAAGAAAACTGATCAAAAGTAGATATGTTGTATTCCTTCAAGATCAGATAGTTGGTGATACAGAGAAGAGTGATGAATCACAATCATCTTTTGAGATTCCTATTATTCCAACTTCAGTTTCTCTACTTGTAGTTTATGATGATCATAGGGGAACTGGAGTAGATAATAATGATAGTCCAAAAGAAATAGTTGAGCAAGCACCTTTGGAACCACCAGTACCACCAGTTAAACTAGAATTAAGAAGATTCGCTAGAGAATGGTGACCTTCCACTAGATATACTTCACATGAGTATATGATGCTTATAGATGGAGGGGAGGCAGAATGTTTTGAAGAAGTTATGTGTCATCAGCATAAAAGTGAGTGGGTTAAAGCCATGCATGAGGAGATGAAATCCTTGAATGAGTACCATACTTATGACTTAATAAAAGGTCCTAAGGGAAAGAGGGCACTGAAGAACAAATGGGTTTACAGGTTAAAGATTAAAAATAACCCACAACAGCGGTACAAGGATAGATTGGTCGTGAAGGATTTCAATCAGGAGAAATGTGTTGATTTTGAAGAATTATTTTCTCATGTGATGAAGATGTCTTCTATCCGAGTTGTTTTGGGATTAGTAGTTAGCTTGAATTTAAAGATTGAACAGCTTGATGTAGAGACAGCTTTCTTATACATTGAGTTAGAGAATAAAATATACATGGAGCAACCATAAGGGTTCAGTGTCAAAGGCAAAGAAAAACTTATATGCAAGCTAAAGAATGTTTGTATGGGTTGAAACTGGCACCAAGACAGTGGTACAAGAAATTTGATTCTTTTATGGAGAATCATGGTTTCAGCAAGACAACGTCTGACCATTATATTTCGTGAAGAAGTTTAATGATAATAATTTTATTATTTTTTTATTTTATGTGGATGACATATTGATTGTTGGCCAGGATTCTAGTAAGATTGACAATCTGAAGGGAGAGCTTAGCAAGTCTTTTATAATGAAGGACTTGGGGCCGTTGAAACATATTCTTGGCATGAAGATTTCCCGCCATAGAAAATCTGAGAAGTTATAGTTATCTCAAGAAGCATATATTGAAAGGATTATTGAAAAATTTAACATGAGCAAGGCAAAATCTATTTGTTCTCAACTTGCAGGCCTTTTTGAGTTTAGTTCCGAGCATTGTCCTACAAGTGAGAAGAGAAGTAAGAGATGAGAGGAGTTCCTTATGCTTCAACAGTTGGTAGTTTGATGTACACTATAGTTTATACAAGACCAGATACTACTCATGCAGTTGGTGTAGTCAACTGGTTTTTCTCCAATCCAGGCAAAGAGCATTAGACAACAGTAAAGTGGATTCTCAGATATCTCAGAGGCACTTCCAGAGCATGTTTATGTTTTGATGGTGATAAACCTGTGTTACAAGTATATACAATTGCAAACGGTAGGAGATATTAATTCTAGAAAATTCTTATCAGGATGTTTACTCACTTTTACAGGAGGAGTAGTCTCGTGGCAGTCCAGACTTTAGCAATGTGTCACTTTATCAACCACTGAAGCAGAGTATATCACAATCACTGTAGGTTGCAAAGGAACCTTATGAATGAAGAATTTCCTACAAGAGCTTGGTGTGAAACAAGGCAACTTTGTTGTGCACCACGATAGTTAGAGTGCCATTTACTTGGCAAAGAATTCGACATATCATTCGAAATCCAAGCATACTAATGTGAGATATTATTGGATATGAGACGTGCTAAAAAAGAAACAGTTACAGATTAAAAAGATTCGCATAATAAAGAATGAGTCAAATATGACGGCAAAGTTATTACCTAGGGAGAAGCTGAAAACCTGTAAGTAAAGAGTGGGCTTGATGGTGCCCCCTACATGAGTCGAAAGGGTAGATTTGTTGGGTTCAACTCATGTAGTTAGCCCAAAATCCACATAAGTTATAATTGAATAAAACATGATGGGGCTAAATGAAATTTTACACTAAAATAGGTCTTGAAAAGTGCGTTAAATAAACAAGAATAAGTAGTGGCGGCTGATTTTTGGTGGGGAATAAAAAACGAGTGAGGAGAACAAAAACAATGGCTATTTTTTTGTTTTAGGGGTAAGGATTTTTAATATTTGATTAAACGATCGGAAGATAATTTAACTTCATTTTCTTTTAAATTTTGAAAATAAGTTTATAACATTATCTTTTATAATTCTACTAGTCTTGTTTTTTATTTTATCCTCTCGTTGTCTGTTATTTGAGATACACACTTGTTAAGAGACATACAATAGATTGTTATTGTAAGCTAAAAATATTGAAATTCTTGATGTTATTAACCTATAATATTATCTAAAGAAGAATTTGTACTGTAATCCTATTAATTAGTAAAAGATTATATCGAACCACGATCCTTTGGTTTTTTCGGTTTTTGATTTTTCACGTAAAAATCTATTTTTCTTGTGGTTGATTTATTATTTTGTATTTTATTGGTTTATTTTTCTGTCTATTTATTTATGATACATATTCTATTTTAGTCACTCAAAGAGGAAAAGAAGTTTGTTTTAACTAAATTTGCAATTGCTATGAATTCATTTCCCAACATTAACTTATAATAAAGTATATATGTGATATGTTTGTCACAAAAAAAAATGAATATATTAATTAATTTTTTTGCAGAAAAATTGGTTTTTTTAAAATTAGAAATTTTGGCAAAAAAATTGATTTTCGTGCGTGGATTATCATCTGGATAATTTCAATGGGCAAAATTCTTAGTTTGTGATGGAATTTATGATTGATATTTTCTATCATAAATTATTTTGTTTGTGACTTAATTTATAATTAATATTTTCTGTCACAGGATCTAAATTTATATTGAAAGAAATTATGAATTATTTCATTTAAATTTTTTCATTCCTGCATATGAAATTCAATCACAAATTCAATATGAATAAAAAATTAAATTATACATTCTATTAAGTCCAAAAATACTTTATATTAATAACATCATCCAAAAACACTTGTATCCAACAGTTATATCAAACAATATCAATTCAGAAGATAAAATCCAGCAACTAAGAGCAAATGTTTCAAGTTTTACAAGCTAAGAAGCCATAAAATCTTGTAGTGCAAAACTTCTCCTATATTCTCAGTAAACTTCCAGTACATGAACTGCCATTGTCAACAAATACCCAGCAAAACTCCCAAGTCTAGCAGCTTCTTTCAACCTACATGTGCAACACCAAATGAACATATCCAGCACTATCATTATAAAGCTCTTAGGTTTTAGATACAACAGAATCATTACAAATTTAAACTCAATTTGCATGTGTAGCACTAATGAATATAGCCAACATATCATTATAAAGATTTATCTATTACAGTAAAACTCCAGGTTTCAGATGCAAATTAAATTAATTCCTTGCTGAAATAAAATATGGCACCAAAGGATACCTATAAAAATAAAATTACTTTCCTGCAAGTATGAAAATAAAGAGCAAGCTTTGATTTGAATAGAAAATATATAAATGTACTGCCAAACGCACACACAGATCACATGATCACATGATATATCAATCAATCAAAAGAATAATTCAATTCTATTTCTTCTCCTATAATTACAAGGACCGATGCTATTAACTAAGCGGCGTGTGCTGTTCTGTTCAACTTGTTTGCATTTTGCTGTTTTCAGTTATTAGCTTTATTATTATTTTAATTTTTTACCTTAAAATTAACCTCATTATTCAAATTCATCAACAACTACCATGGATAGACTGCCATGGACCTACCAATTTTCTCTATTATTACCAATCTCATCTCTAAATAATGATGTTGCTATTAGGATAAGAACTTTGCCTGCAATTGTTTGTTGTTCAAACAGAAGATTAAGCCTAGTTCAAGAAACATAGGTAGCTAGCTAGGCCACTGATATTGTCACTTTGTCTGGAATACTTTGAATTGCCAAAGACAGGGATGGCAAATATCCAATTATTAATAGATAATATCCATCCAAGTATAAATTTATAATTATCCATGATGGATATATCGATATCCAATATTTAGTATTAGATATAGATATGGATTTTATCCATATAGATCTGGATATCCATGGATATCCATTGATATTTGATTTTTATTATATAAAAATAATACAAAAAATATGAAATAAAAAATAATAATATAGAATAATTAAAACTAGTATTAGATTCTAATATTAAATCAGAAATAATAAACATTTCAAATAACAAATATCAAAACTATCGATTCACAAAAAGAAATTATAATATGAAATTACAAATTAATTTCAAACTAAATACAAAAAGCCCATTCTTCTAACGCATCATTAATCTCCAACCTGACCATCATCATTAATCTGCAAATTAAAACAAAGCACTGAACAAGTAAATAATTTGTATTATTTATGACCATGATCATTCATAATTGAGCATCACAATAAGCATCAAGGACATACCAAAAAAGGAAAAATAAACACTATTCAGAACATGGCTGTGTCTCCTCTTCATCATGATTATCAGTCACTTCTCCATTCATTTCTTCGCCATTCATCACCTTATCTCTAGGAATTCCACCTATTAAAAAAAAAGTTGTAAAATATAAAGAAAACAATTTTGAGCAAAATTAAATAAAGTGCAGAAGTGAGCTGAATTTGATACCTTTCAATTGAGCCCATATCCAATTATGAGTACACATTAAGGCCTCTAATGTACTTAGATGAAGTCTACTATGATGTGGGCTTAAAAATCAACCTCCCGCACTAAAAGCAGACTCGGAGGCAACTGTAGAGACCAGAACAGCCAACAAATCTCTGGCAATCTCAGACAATATAGGATATCTACTTCTATTCACCTTCCACCACATTAAAATATCGAAGTCTGGAGTAGTCTTATCCTCCTCTTCCAAGTAAGTATCTAACTCCGACTTAACTCGTTTACGAGTATGTTGGCTTTTAAATGCATTAAATTTTTGCACATCCCACATGCCCATCACAACTGAACTAGAAATAGAATTACAAACAACACTAGACTCACCAAATCTTTCAGCCAAATTCGATCCAACCATACTCTTTTTTTTATATTCTGAATATAAGTCAAAACAAAGAGTGCGGATTCTATCAATATGAAAAGATGCATCACCACCATAAATCTGAGGAAAGAAATAATCCACTAGAACCATTTTGTAATTAGGATCCAATACAACAACAATAACCATGACACTATGAATTTCATCCCAATATTTTCCAAACTCTTCTAACATACTTTTCGCCATACTTTTTATCACATCACATGAAGAATTAAGCCAAGCATTCAATGATAATCTAATTTCACAAATTATTGGAAAAAATAATTTAGTTTTGGGTATTTAGTGCCAGAAAACATTTCTGTCATGGTATAGAAAGGCTTCAAATGCTCACATACTACTCTTGCCAACTCCCACTCCACTTCAGTAGGCAAGTGCTTATATTGGTTATCACAATGCTTCAGACGAGTAAAAACATCTTTATAGATCAAAGCAACTTCAAGCATCAAATATGTTGAATTCCACCTAGTTTTACAATCAAGCACTAAACTCTTAGAACAATTCAACTTCAATTGGCGGTTAGCCGTATCTTCAAACAACTCTATCCTTTTAGGTGATGATGTCCAATAATTAACACTGTTTCTAACTTTTTCAATCCCATCACCTATCGCATCTAACCCATCCTTAACAATTAAATTTAAAATGTGAGCACAACATCACATATGCAACAATTTTCCATTTAATAAAATGAACCAGAAGGAAACTTAGCCAACAAAAGCGGAATCATAGCATCATTAGTGGAACAATTATCAACCGTTATTGTAGATAACCTTCGATCTACATTCCAATCCAACAGACACTTAGCCGACTCATTAGAAAGTGCTTCAACAGTGTGTGGAGAAGGCACATATATAAATCTAGACAATTCAAAAAAGAATAAAACAAAATTACAAATGAGAATAAATAAAATAAAGTACATATAATAAAATATAATTAAAATTTATTAAACTTTTAAACTGGTACCTTAAGATCTGATTCCGTAGAGTCCACAAATTGTCAATAACATGCGCCGTCACGACCATATACCCCTTTTTTTGATTGCTAGATGTCCAGATCTCCGTAGTAATGGAAACTTTACTAGTAATATACTCTAACAAGGCCATTGTCTTGGCCTTTTCAAAATCAAATAACTTAAAAACTTCTTTTTTAACAGTGTTTCTACAAATATGACCAAGCAAAGGCTGAACAAAACTCATCAAATCCCTAAACCTTTCATACTCAACAAACCTCAAAGGAAGCTCATGCATAATTATCATTCTTGCTATTTTCTGTCTAGCAAGTGCTTTATCAAATGCAGTGGGATCAAATGCTGAAATTGTTGAAGTTTCAACATCTTTTTTCTTGTAGACCTTGGATGCTTAGCTAGGGCTAGAAGCTGGAGCTGGAGCTGATTCTTGTATCAGTTTAGGACACCTATCAATATGATTTAGCAAATGCGAAGTTCCACTTGATTTCTGTCCAGCAAAACCTTTGCCACAATGATTACACATTGCCTTCATGTGAAATGGCCCCAAGCTCTAGATGTTTGTCTCAATGTGCTTTTAGGTTATCCTTCTGATTTTTGTTTTGTACCCCCACTAGTTGAATGAGTTTGTGGATTTGCAACATTAACATTACTTGAGGTTTGAGGGTTTAATTGAACAATAGAATGGGGATCAAGATTAGACATAATTAACCTAAAAACAAAGACATTATAGAGCAGTAACTAACAAGCTACTTCCTTTTTATTTTTATTCGGGCGCAACTCCTTAGTCTTGATCTTACATAAACCTAACATTTATATATCCAAAAATATAACACTTGCTCCACAAGTCCAAAAACATTTATCAACGATCTATTGCTGGATTCTCATCATTGTGATGCAAGATTTCTCATGTTTGCTGAATGTCAGTAAGCTAACCCTCCTTATACATATGTAATAAAATAAATACAAATCTATCAAGTTGAACAACCAATACCATTAATGTTATGCCATTTGGCTTTTGAGCATGACTTAATTAATTAACTAACTAACCCAAACTATTATCAACCCAGAAGGAATCCCATCTCTCTCTTTCTCTCGGTGGCTGTCCCACTTTGAATTTTGAGCATGCACCAATTTAGGATCACAGAACCAGACGCTGAATTTTGAGGCAAGGTACAGTAACAATAAACTAAACCCGTTTGTCAAAATGCTTAAATTAAATTTATTTTTTTATTTTTTTCCAGAAACGAATGCTGCGATCAGATGCAATGAATCTGATTATTACGCAATGAATCTGATCAAACGCAATGAATCCAAAAGCACAATCTATTATTACTACAGATCAAACGCAATGAATCAAATAAAATTCAGGGAGTGCAAGTGAAGAAAAAGAGAGAGATTTGAGTTACATACACAAATATCAAAAGAAAGAGATCTGAGTTGCAGGTTTGCCTTCTTCAGTGACAGAGAGAAAAGAGAAGAGAAGAGATGAGCGGCGAGTGATGAGAGACGAGTCAGGAGCGGCCGACGAGCGATGAGCGCCGGTGAGGGATGAGTGTCGGCAAGCAACGAGTGGCTGGTGATAATTTTGGGGTTAGCTAAATCTATATTAGTTTTTTGTTTTTTGTCATTTTAGTTTTACAATATACATTTTTTAACTTAAAATCGGATAAATGAATTGGATTTTGGATATCCATCAAATATCCATATCCATATCTAAAAAGATTTTGGATGAATATTATCCAATATAATTGGATTGGATATATGGATATCCAATTTGGGTGGATTAATTTGCCATCCTTATCAAAAATAGAATGCATATGTTCTATAGATTCAAGAAATGACACACATGATTCATGATTCAATAATTACTAATCTCAAATAAGGAGGTTAACTCATTCGAGTGCATAATAAACTCGTCTCTAACCAGTTATAATAAATAAGAAGTAATAAAAATGTTTGTGTATAGTTTTAGATTCATAATAACTATTTTTTGCTGCGTTAATGATTTTAGAACAATAGTTAGCCCACTTTAAACGACCTTCATCTATCTCAGTTTGAGTGTATATGGTTTTTTCATGGAACTAAATACTTAAAATACTTAAAATCAACAATGTCAAATTTCCATAACAATGCAGTACATATGGTATAAACCAATCCTACGATATTATTCATCACTGACTCGCATCATCCATTAGCAAACTAAGGTCTGTTACAATGTCCTTCATAAACCTCAAGACATAGTAGCCACATTCCACACTTCTCGGTTGTTGAATGGTCTATTCACAATTATAAACCAAAAAAGTAATTATAAATATATACTACTTTAGGCTTAAAAGTGATAGATACACATCATTTTAGTTAAAGTAATATGTTTACCTTCACAAATCTTATCTTAGAGCCATATTTCCATCTTTTCTTGCAATCCTTAGTTATAGAATAATGTCATAACGCTATATGATAAAGTACAATAGTTAAAGTATAGAAAATATATTAAAGAAAGCGGTAATATTAGGATTATGAGATGAAAAGGAATACATACAATTTAATCAGCTATTCTAAATCAGGATCAGGAGCATCGTACCCTTTAGGATCCAAGTAAAACACTTCTTGTTTCACCACATCAATCACAACTAAAACCCAATGGAAGCTAAAATAGAAAAAGGCAAAGAATAACATTTATGAAAGACAAGATAAAATGAATAAATAATGATAAGAACACTTGATTACAATATGAAATTTCCAAACCTAGAATTGCATGGCATGAACAAGAATTGTTCTTTAGGGCCTTTTTTCAAGCACTTGCACACACCTTCTGCTCTGCTGGGGCGGGAAATGCCTGGTATTTGTCCAAGATAGGGTGATACAAAACCTGGACATATGAATCCAAATGGTCTTGTTTCTTTTTTATTTGGGATAATTGAGTCATATAGCAACCTGAAACAGTGGAGGCAAAATACCAAAACTTGTCATTAGACAAGTATTGTAACATCTTATAAATTAATTCAAGTGTAAAGAAAAACAAATATCTCTTATGCAATATATACTTCAATAGCATTAATTCTTATCACTTTCATCAACATCGCATCACACTCCATTTTCCCAACATGGGCCACAATACCTTGTAGCTGAAATACATCATCATCAATCCAAAATATAGAATCCAATCGGATGGAGGCAAGTATATGTTACGCAATCTGCCAAAGAGTTACAACATTGGATGACTATTTTTGTGCCTCGCCGCCGCATGCTTATTGTTTCTCAGCACATGCCGCACTGCACCTTTCTTCCTTTTGTTTCTGTTCAGATTTACAGCCCTTATTCTTGGGCTATCAGGGGGAAGTTGCCATATACCATCAGTTAATTACAGCTTCTCCTAAAATAATGGCTTTCTAGAACTACTAAGCTTTGATTTTTCCCTAATTTGCATCATCCATTGGAAAATTAGTGTTAAGTCTTGGACTCTTTCTTGGCATGACAATATTGTTTCTTACTATCCCTTTTTAGGTGTAGTCTCAACCTTTTCATCAGCTTTTTCCATTAGCTTTTCTACCCTATTTTTAGGTGAGAATTTCCTCTCCTGCCTAGCTAAGTTTTCTAAATCGGGAGGCTCCTGAAAATTACAATGTCAAATGCCAACTCAATAAACCTACTGATATAGTATATCCACCTTGTCATTATCTTTTTCTTCCAGGCAATCAGCAACACCATGGCTAGGAACTGGTGGGAAGGTGCAACTTCCCACATCTGAGTGGCGAGGTGTCTTCTTTAGTTGTTTAGTGATTTCCTCCAACTGACTTTCAATTCATTTCTTCCAGGCATGCAGGTCAGTCTCTGTAGCATGTTTATTATGTGCATGAACTATGTGAGAGTATTTTGTAGGTGTTACAAACTTACCAAGCCCTTGCATATGGCCAGTTCGAGGAAGCCTTCCCAATGATTGTGCAAGTATGTTGTTTCTTCCATCTAACTTTAGGGAGCCTTTCTCAACCTTTATTTTTTTTGAGTTTTTCCTATCACCATAAAAACTAAATTAGTAACAATATAAAGTTGTAATCTGCTCATGCTAAACTAGTTAAAGAATATTTAACTTTATTGAAGCCCCCTCACAATTTTTATAACAATCTTTTCAGTTTTAGAGTCGTAACCCCCATTTTTCATTCTCCAAGCTCTCTTTCAAAGTTCATTCCAGTCCACTAAGTCTTTTGAAAGACCGATTTTTTAACACTAGTAGATAAATAAGTCATATTATTTAAGTCCACTCAATAATTATTATTTTAAACAAACAAACTTTGTATAAATTGAGAGCCATGTACTTACCATATCTTGTATCAATCCAACGTATCCTCTTCGACTAAGTCGATGATTGAACTTGTTGGAGGCTCTTTTCTCCTTATTAGCACAGCTAACTTTTTGAATAATTCCAAAATATTATGGTGTTTATTGGTATATCTACAACAAATATTAACAAGTGACAAAACCTAAGTTGAAAATATTCACTTGAAAGGCATCAGATAAACGTTGATAGACAAACTTCCAAATAGGTTTCTTGATTTGGGGATTGTCAATTAGAAGTCTGTATAGTCTCTTTCGATCTCATGTGAATGGCACAATGTACTTTCTTGTCAGTATGTACTTGAAGTTAGAAAATGCATGCCCAATTGACTGTAACAACTGGTTCTTACTTTTAGGATGAACGGTGAAGCACTCTTAATATCATATATAATGTTACAATAATTACATACAAGACCAAAACAATTACTAGAATTAATAAAAATAAAGTGTATCATATTTGTTTATGATATGAACAATAATTACATACAAGACCATAACAACACTGGAGTTCCCTTGAATGTTTAGTTTTTTTCTTTTTTTTTTCCCCAAGTATCAACTTTAAGATCAATAGATTAAAGAATTTAGACATTTACCTGAATGGATTCCAATAAACGCTCTTTCGTCTCAGCTGGAACTTTACTCCAATTAAGAAATAAAATAAAAAATGAAATACAAGTTAAGACTCCAAGATACGAAGCTAGTTCAGTGGCTTCATCACCAGTAGGAATGCCCAGTACATTATATTGCACGACAATCCTACCCTTC
This sequence comes from Murraya paniculata, assembly GCA_030449075.1. Classification (NCBI taxonomy): domain Eukaryota; kingdom Viridiplantae; phylum Streptophyta; class Magnoliopsida; order Sapindales; family Rutaceae; genus Murraya; species Murraya paniculata. The sequence goes on from JAEVFN010000048.1 coordinate 76,458, forward strand.
CTCATTTTTAGCTTTTTGTTTTGCCTAGCACCCATATTCATGCCTCTGGTCGTATTACCACTCTCTCGAGCATCCATATCAGCACCTTCAACAGCATCAGCAACACCTTCCGTACCAGCCATTGCATCAGCAGCACTTTCCACATCCTCTTCATCTTCTTCAAAGTCAGAGCCCATAACATATCAAGGAATGTTGTTCTTTTACTGCTATATGTTATAGGTGTCAATATGCAAGTGTAACAATAAGTAATATACTGATGAGTATTCAGATTATCTCCATAAAGATTGATGTTATCAGACTTACTACATTAATCTTAATAGTGCGATTTCAGTCTAAATTAAAATAAAGTAATGAATCAAATAAAAAAATTAATGCAATAAGGTAAATTCTCAAATCAAACTAAGAGATATACTCAATGGGAAATGAGTAATTGAGTGACTATGTGAAAGGACTAATTGAGTAACTAAACTCACTTAATGGTATTGACTGTTTTTTCCAATTATGATTTTGTTGCTACAACATCTACTACAACACCGGGCACAATCCCTCATGCATCCTCAGTTGTTGCCTATTGATATCTTATCTAAATGCAACCTAACAATGATCAGTTGCTATGCTAACATTAGATATAGCATTAAGCATTCTAGGTTCCAATTGCCCTACAAAGTGAATCCATATGTCTAGTTCTTCACTAATTTTAAATCAAGCATGACCCCATTCAAATCGAGATTAACACAACTTAGGAAACCCAATCTAAAACCATGTATTTTTTTAATTTGTTCCACTAAGTCAGACCTTTTTGAGGCTCCTTCTTTGCTAGTATCCACTAAATAAGTGGTCAGCCGAAATAGTGAATTGCAATAAGTAAAATTAAGTCAAAATGTTGCACCAAATACATAGCAACACACAAATATCAGTCAAATAATCATTAAGCTTGTTTAGCACTCAACCACAACAAAGTTTAATTCATGATTTGTGTAGAAACAATAACAAGAATCACTTTAGCCATTAAATACATTCTCATAGATAAAAGAAAACAAGAAAATAAAGATAGGGATTGAGTTCCGCTTGATCTTGCGATCTTCCTTTTCTTTTCTCCTTGACGCCTCTGCTACAGTCTTTAAATCTCTCTTTTTCTTTATTTTCTTTTTATTTTTTCTCTGTTATTTTTCTTAATGACGACGGTCCCTTTTCTTTCATGGGTGCTCCTTTCTATAACTCAGAATTAGGGCAACCATAAGCGTACAGCTGTGTGTCTTCCATTTTTGGAAACGTTGGATAGCAATCTTTCAGTTAACACGCGCAAACTCTCATCTACAGTTGCTACAGGGCTGCTGCAGCATCGTCTACAGCATCTTCGCTATTCCAGACTTGTTTTAATTCCTCAGTAGCAAAGTTCTTTTGTCTCCTTTGCAAGTCTGTTGCAACAATGTTCCATCTATAAAATTTGCATTTCTTGGTCACCTCCAATCACACATAATCAGAGCACCAAATGATCTAAAATAAGATTAATTTCTCAAAATTAAACTTAAACATATGCTTATGCAAAATATAACTAAAAATGCAATATAAACACGTCATTTACTTTCTAAGTAATATTGGTTTACGTCTGAAAATGCCACGATAACTCTCATTTCATAGAGTTATCACACCTCCAAACTTAAACCATTACTTTTCCTTAAGTAATGACAACAACACTAACACTTTAATCATACAAGCATGCAACAGACAACTTAGCTCTGTCCTTTAGCTTGCTCGGATTCATCAACCCTCAGATCTCATTCTTAAATATGCAAAATTACCATAAGCAGTTCCAGTTCTAGACTTAGGTCTCATTCTGTCTAAAGTGTATGTGTGGCACTTTGATCAAATTCCAGCGTTGCTGCAGCATCACACAAGCATAAAAAATACCCAAAAGATCAAGCAACAGACATTTCCTCTTATAGGGGAACAAGAATCATAAAATTGGCTTCAAACTGTGCTTCAACAAATATTTTTTTATTTTTTTAGTCAAATACTATTTATTGTAACATTGATTTTTCATGTGAATGTGTATCACTTATAATGATGACACCTAATTACTTGACCAATGTACAAATTAGAGTTGCTACAACAATAACATCTTAGTATGCTACACCTTTAACTCAAGGCTAAACATGGGGCTCATGAACAAACCTGACTACTTAATATCCTAGACAGAGGACCTATCTTGCTCTTCTTCTCTTTTTTTTTTTCAAGTGCTACAGCAATGCTCATAACTCTAGCTGCCTTTTTACTCAAGTCTGTATATAGGGTGCATACCCAGCCCAAGTTACTCAGCTACTAAATCACTGGGAGGAGTTTTATTTCATAAGTAGCACAGTTTGTGATCATTGAAAAAAAAATTCAATCCCTCCCCAAACTTGAGATATTCTTAACTTTGTTACTTTACCTGATTCTACTACACATACTCACAAAATTCAATCAAAGCTAAGTGTTAAGACAGAGTCTCAACCTTCATTTATAAAAGGTCTCTACTTGGCAGTCATTGATCCAACATTTCATCACTCAATTCATCCTCATTGGGTTTTCCTAATCCAAAAATAATACTAGGATAAACAGAGCTACATACACAACACAAACATATGCATTTATAAGCACATTACATCATAGCACAGTCCTTCCAAATTTGAGAGGTGTTGTGACCTCACATTCACATAGAATGAATAAAAAGACAAACATGCATAAACTAAAAAGAAGGAAATGTAAAATAAATAAGATAAAAGAAATAAATAAAAGAAAAAGTTTAAAATTTGAAAAATTAAATTGGGCTGGTGGGGGTACACCCTTGTTGTTGGGAGGTCTACTGCAGCACATGCCCATAAGGTTCACTTCTTCTTTGATCAACTTCTTAAACATTTTTTTAGTGAACCCAGTGGTGCAGCAACTGGTTATTTTTTCTTCTAGCTCTTAGTTGGACTGGTAGGAGGGTCTTCTGTGGTTTTGGGCAAAGTTGTGTTTGTCTTTTTATGTTCTGGTTCTTCTAGTGCTCACATAGCTGCAACATCTCTAGAAGGTTGTGCCCCTTTTTGTTTGTTGAAAGTCCTAGGAGCTGGGATTGGGGATTTTGCTGGGCTATGCTGTGTAACAGGTCGTGCAGGTGTTGCTGTTGTCGGTTTCTCAGTAGTGATACTTGCAATGAGGTCTCTCAGGCTGCTTATTGCTTCTTCTGTCTTTACAGCTCTGCTAATAACTTCCTCAATAGCTGCATCCACATCCTTTTCTCATTCTGACTTGGACTCCTCTTCAATAAAAATTTTCTCTTTTCCTTTGCTTGTAGGAGTCATCTTTGGAGCTTTATCCTCTTTTTCCTCCTCTCCTTCCTGCTCTTCCTCTTCCGCTGCTTCCTGCTCTCTACATTCTGACTCATCTACTACTTCAGCATCTTCTGCTTCCCCTTTCTCTGCCAGCTGTTCTTCTTCAGACTCCTCCAGCCTCTGCATCTGCAATCCCTTCTTCTGAAGCAGCTTCCACAGCTCTTCCAAAATCAAATTGCTACAACAATGACTCAGGAAAATTTGCATCTTTACTCTTCATGTACAGGGCAAATTGATGCTTTTTTGTTTCAAGATGCCTTAGGTAAGTCCAAAATTTTTTATTTTCTTCCATTTGTGCTTCGACATATGCCTTCACGGCTTCATTGAGTTCTTGAAGCATATTTTCAATCACTGTAGTTTGTGTTATCTCACAATTTCCTATGATAAGAGAAGGGAATAACAATGAAGCAGATTTTTGTTTTTTCATTGCACACTCTCTAATTTCTTGCTTAATAATCTTCCCCACATCAATGTTTAAACCCATTACTATGGCATAGAGAAGTATAAGTTTATATTGAGAAACAGTGGTGGTGTGGGTGGTTGGCATCAATCTAGATTTTAAAAACTTGATCCAAACCTTAGCAGTTGGTTTCAAATCTATGCTGTTAACCACTCGGCCGTCTTCATTCATCCATTCACTACCATCTACTGTCAATGTTTTGAATACTTCTTCCCACATTTTAACAGTTATATTCTTAGTAAATTTTGTATATTCACACTCAACAGCAGTAGGTAAATTATAGAAGACATTAATTACTATAGAGTTTAAGGGAACTTGAACTTGCCTTAACAAGATGATGCGTTGTTCTTGCAGCAACATGTCAGTGTAGAACTCCTTAACGACTGGGAGGACTATGTCTTGGGGGTGAGAGCAAAACTTGACCCATCTTCTTCGTGATATAGTATTATAGTTACTGTTCATTGCTCCCGTTGGTTGCTTTGGAAATATAAAGCCTTGTTTCTCCAAATTCGTCGCGGCTTGATAACTTCTTCAAATTTGTCCTCGGCTCTATAGTTGTGGAAGCGCGTAGAGTCCTTCAATCTAACAGCATGTGTTTTGAGTTTGACCATTGGTATAACAATTCACAGTAAATGCTGTTGTGCTGAAAGAAGATAAACAAAACGTGAGATGGAATTTCAAATATATCGAAAGTTGCAACAAAGAGAGAGAGTTATAGTGAAATTGTAATAGTTAGAGTGAATCCCTAATTTATAGCACAAGTGAAAGTGGAAAAAGGAAAATAATTAATAGGATAAACCTAGAAAGAATTTTAAATTTTAAAAACAAATTTTAAATGGAAAAGGAAAGGATATATGTTGTGTCAAATCAGGAATTGCAAAATTGTCTTTGACATAAATACTGATCTACTCGCGTCAACGTGTCAACCCTCCAACGACAAAAATCTAACACTGTCAATACAACGGTAAAAATCATTACTATAGCGACTAATCCGAGGCTGCAGCAATAGTGATAAATGCCTCTATTGTGTGAAGATAACCTTCTGTCTGCCATACTATAAGCGATGTTGCAGCAACTCCTTTCTGCTCTTTGGCTTTTTTTTTTTTACTTTTTTTAAAGATTAAATTTGATGCTTTAAAAACTTAAAACAACTTCCCTTTTTAGGTTGCCTCCCAATCAGTGCTTGATTTTAGATCGTTCAGCTTAGCCATCCCTAATTGCTCAAGCTAGATCTTTAGAGAACAAATCCTCCCTTGAATTGTTCACAATAGTTCCTATATAGTGCTTCACTCTTTGCCCATTTAGTTTGAATTCGTGTCCTGTTCTTTCATCTTGAAGTTCCACAGCCCCATGGGGATAAAATTTTATGAGTTTGAATGGTCCTAACCATCTGAACTTAAGCTTTCCAGGAAAAAGTTTCAATCTAGAGTGGTAGAGTAGTACTTATTAGCTTGGAATAAGTTCGCTTTGCTAGATTAGTTTGTCATGTCATTGCTTAGTTTTCTTCTTGTAGATTCATGCATTTTCATAAGAGAAGAACGATAACTCTTCTAGCTCACAGAGCTGTAGCTTTCTCTGTTCTGCTGCAGCATTTATATCCATGTTCAGCTGCTTAACTGCCCAATATGCTTTATGTTCAAGCTCCAATGGCAAATGACATCCTTTGCCTTAAACAATTATGTATGCCAAATGGGGTTTTCTAAGCTGTTCGGTAAGCTCATAAGGAGTCATTAAGTCTGAGAAACCAATCCCTTCTATTAGAATTCACCACTTTCTCCAAAATTTTCTTTATCTCCCTGTTGGACAATTCTGCCTAACCACTTGTTTGTGGATGATATGATGTAGCAATTTTATGCTTGATCCCATACTTAGCCAATATTGTAGCAAATATTCTGTTGCAAAAATGGATTCTTTCATCACTAATAATGGCACTAGGGGTGCCAAATCTTGAGAAAATATTCTTTTGAAGAAACTTCACCACTACTTTGGCATTGTTTGTTGGCATGCTGTAGCATCTACCCGCTTGGATACATTGTCCACACCCACTGAGATGTATAAGTTGCCAAAAGAGGGTGGAAATGGTCTTATAAAATCTATTCCCCATACATAAAAAACTTCAACCTCCAAGATGTTGGTTAACAGTATTTCATGCTTTTGAAAGATGTTTCCTGTTCTTTGACATCTGTCACAACATTTAACAAACTCATAAGCATCTTTAAAAATAGAAGGCCAGTAATAACCTGATTGGAGAACTTTTACTGTTGTTCTATCTCCTCCAAAGTGTCCACCATATGTGCAGCATGATAGGATTGGAGAATGTTTGAAATTTCTTCATCAGGAACATATCTTCTAATCACATGGTCTTAACACATCTTGTACAAGTAAGGATCATCTCACTGATAGCTTCTAACATCATGGAGAAATCTCTTCTTCTATTGATAGCTCAAATCAGGCTGTAGTAATCCACTCACTAAATAATTGGCAAAATCTGCATACCACGGAAATCCAGATTGTTGCAGCCTATGTGCATGCTGTAGCAGTAATAATTACTTATCAGGAAATGTTTCTGTGTTGTCCTGCTTGGTCAGAGTGGTTGCATCGGCTTCTAGCCTTGAGAGATTATCTGCTACTTGATTCCCAGTGCATTTTCTATCTTTGATCTCTAGGTCAAACTCTTATAGTAAAAGAATCCATCGAGTTAACCTTGGTTTGGCATCTATCTTTGAAATCAAATACTTTATAGCTGAGTGGCCCGTGTGAACAGTCACTTTGGTGCTAACCAAATAAGCTCTGAATTTATCAAATCCAAAACCAACGACCAGCAACTCTTTTTGAGTGGTAGTATAAGTGAGTTGTACATCATCTAAGGTCTTGCTAGCATAATAAATAGAGTAAAAAATATTGCCTTTCCTCTACCCTAACACTACTATAACAGAGTGGTCACTAGTGTCACTCATCAATTCAAAAGGCATGCTCCAATCGGGTGCTACAACAACTGGTGCGGTAACAAAAGCTCTTTTTAACTCAACAAAGGCATTTAAACAATTTTCATCAAAATTGAAAGGTCTGTCTTGTTCAAGCAACATGCATAAAGGTTTGGATATTTTGAAAAAATCCTTAATAAATCTTTTATAGAGCCCAGCATGTCCTAAGAAACTTCTAATACCCTTGACTGAAATAGGTGCTGAAGGTTTATCAATCACCTCTATTTTTGCCTTATTCACTTTTATTCCATTTCTAAAGACCCTATGACCTAGTAATATCCCTTATTGTACCATGAAATGACACTTTTTCCAAATTAATACTAAGTTTGTCTCTTCACATCTCTTAAGCACATTTTCTAAATTATACAAATAGTCATCATATGATTCCTCAAAAACTAAAAAATCATCCATGAATACCTCAAGTGTTTGCTCAACTATATCTGAAAAGATAGACGTCATATACCTCTAGAAGGTTGCTGGACCATTACACAAGCCAAATGGCATCCTTCTAAAGGCAAAGATTTCACAAGGACACCTAAATGTTATCTTCTCTTGATCCTCTGGTGCTATAGCAATCTGGTTGTAGCCCTTGAGTATCTGTCCAAGAAACAGTAGTACTCTTTTCCAATAAGTCCTTCCAGCATCTGATATATAAAATACAATGGAAAGTGATCTTTCCTTGTGGCTTTGTTTAACTTTCTGTACTATGCAGACTCTCCATCTAGTTATTGTTCTTGTGGGAATGAGTTCATTCTTTTCATTTACTACAATTGTCACTTTACTTTTCTTTGGGACACATTGTACTGGACTTATCTATGAGTTGTCTGATATTGGATAAATGATTTCAGCATTAAGCTACTTGATGATCTCGTTCTTCACAACTTCCTTCATGATATGATTTAATCTTTTCTGTTGCTCTACTAAATTGTTATAGGAATCTTCCAACATAATCTTATGCATGCATATGGATGGGCTGATTCCTTTGATATCTGCCATGGTCCATCCGATAGCCTTCTTGTATCTTCCCAATACATCCACCACGCTTCTTTTTTGTTCTGCATTCAAAGAAGATGAAATGATTCCAGAGAGTGTGTTGTTGTCACCAAGATAAACATACTTCAAATGTGAAAGTAAAAGTTTTAATTCTAAAATAGCAGGTGACTCAATAGAGGGAACAAAAGGTTTTACTTCCTTGTTTGAGAGATCTAGAGATTCAAAGTGCTTATCTGTTCTCACGGGTTGCTTATCTCCTAACCATGCTATGTTAGTTGCTTCAAGATCTTCAGTTTCAAGTTCTTCAAATGTTACAGCCTTAATTTCTTCATTGTTGCAACAACTGTTTAATCTCTTCGCTACAACAAAATCCATAACACTGATAAAATTACAATCTTCAATATCATCAGGACTCTTCATGGCATCAAGCACATTGAATGTAACTTGCTGATCATTAACCTACATCGTTAGTTCTCCTTTTTGCACATCAATTAAAGTCCTTCTCGTGGCTAAGAATGGTCTGCCTAAAATGATTGACAACTCTTTATCTGCCTCAAAATCTAATACTATGAAATCCACTAGAAAAATAAACTTATCCACATTCACCAATACATCTTTAATCTTGCCTTCTAGATATGCATGAGATTGATTAGCAAGTTGTAAAGTGACTGTTGTTGGTCTAACTTCCCCAATTGCTTGAACACTGATAAAGGCATGAGATTGATGCTAGCTCCCAAATCACAGAGTGCCTTGCCACTGTATTTAGTTTCTATAGAACATGGGATTGTAAAACTACCTGGATCCTTTAGCTTCTGAGGGATTTTGTTCTAAAGCATATGGCTGTATTCTTATGTTAGAGCAACTGTTTCAAACTCTCCAAGCCTTCTTTTCTTTGTCAAGATATCCTTCAAGAACTTCATATAATTGGGCATTTGTTCTAAACTTCCACAAAAGGAATATTGATATGCAACTGCTTCAGCTAAGAATTGGTTTAATTGCTTGTCTTACTTTTATTTGTGAAATCTTTGAGGAAAGGGTGGTGGGTGTCTAAAATACTGTGTTGTAGCAGGTTATGCAGACTGCTTCTCTTTTGCCATGTTCTGGACTGATGCAGTTGGTGCTACAGCATCTTCTCTAACAGGTGTAAAAAGCCAAGCTCATTTTTTGGAAATGTTGTAGCTTAGTTGTTTACACCAGTGTATCGAAAAGTGGGATGTTGTGGCTCTTCTTCAACTTGAGTTTCTTTTTGGGTTGAAATGGGTTCAATTCTTCTTTTTAGTACACCAACTAGAATATAAACATCATTTCCACATCTTAATTTAATTACTAGCAATGTTTCTTTCTTTCTTTTCTTGGATCCTCTGTGTTGCTGGGTAAACGGCCTTGAGGTCTGTTGCTTAATGCTGTAGCAAGCTGTCCCATCTGATTTTCTAAGTTTCTTAAGGATACAGCCTGACTTTGGATAACCACTTCATTCTTCACAATGTATTCCTTAATCAAAGCTTGAAGAGAATTGAGTTGCTCATTGTTGGTGCTTCTTTGCCCTTGATTTTGCTGGTGAAATCCAGGTGGCTACGCTAGTCTGTTTTGACTACTGGGTGTTGTAGCATGTTGATTCTGATTGCTCTATGAGAAGTTTGAGTGTTATCTCTATCTAGGATTGTAGGTGGTTGAGTAAGGATTTTTCTGGTTCTGTCTGTTGAAATTGCCCATATAATTTACTAAGGCAGGATTTCCAAGACAATTATAAAATAGATGCGCTTATTCACAATAGACACAAGACACTTCACCAACTTAATTGACAGTTGCTGTAACAGTAGTCATAACTTTCACAATATTTGTTAACGAGGTTACTTGGGCTGATAAGGTTGTCAAGGCATCAACATTGTGAACTCCTGCTGTTCCTCTTGCTGAAGCTTGTCTGGTCAATGGGCACTGATAATTGTTATTAGCTATTTTTTTCTAAAATTTCATAAACTTTATTGTAAGACTTCGATAGCAAGGCCCTATTTGTTAAAGCATCTACCATCAATTTAGTGCTTGGATTAAGACCATTTAGAATAATTCCAACTGTATACAGCAAGGAATACCATGATTGAAGCATCTCCTGAGTAACTCCTTGAATTTTTCCAATGCATTATACAAGCTTTTATCTTCAAGTTGATGGAAAGATATGATGGCATTTCTCTATTTTGTATTTTTTGTAGGTGGGAAGTACTTCATTAAAAATTCGTCAGCCAAGTTATTCAATGTAGTAATGGATTCAGGTGGTAGAGAACTCAACCATGCCCTGGCTCGATCGCTTAAAAAAAAAATAGAAAAAGTCTGAGTCTCAATGCTTTCTGTGATGCTTCAGTAATCCTGAAAGCATCACTTACTTTCAAAAATAGCTTAAGATGAAGATGAGGATCTTCTGATGGCAGTCTATTAAATTGCCTCACTGTTTGAAGCATATGAAACATCACTGGTTTGAGCTCAAAATTATTAGCTTGCACTTCAGGTCTAACTATTCTAAGATTTATGGCTTGAGAGGTCAACACTGCATAGTCTCGAATGGCTATCTCTATCTCTATCATCTGCCACATAGATAATATTATTATTCCCTAGTTGCCTATGATTGTTCTGCCCATTCTGACCTTCTTGTACATTGATCAGTTATATATCTTCTCCGGGGTTCAAATCCCCCATATCATGCAAATTATCCATGCTTGCAGTAATTCTTGAATTCCTGTGCTCTCTTCTCAATCTCTTTTCAGTCCTTTCAATCTCTGGATCAAACTGGAATTCATCAGGTTTGTATCTACGCATACAAGTGTTGCTAGAGTAATGATATTACCACATTAAACAAATTAGAAGAACGCTAATATTTTGCACCAAAATTGACTCTACCAATCACAATAAGCATTCAATCCCCAGCAATAGAGCCAAAAACTTGTTGTTCTTTTACTACTATGTGTTATAGGTGTTAATGTGCAAGTGTACATAACAATTAATATGCTGATGAGTATTCACATCATCTCCACAAGAATTGATGTTATCGAACTTGCTATAACAATCTTAATAGTACAATTTCAATCTAAATTAAACTAAAGTAATGAATGAAATAAAAAAATTGTAAAAGACAAAATGCAATAAGGTAAATTTTCAAATCAAACTAAGAGATGTACGCAATGAGAAATGAGTAGTTGAGTGACTAAACTCACTTAATTGTATTGATTGTTTTTTCCAATTATGATTTTGTTGCTACAGCTTCTACTACAGCACTGGGCAGAATCCCTCATGCATCCTCAGCTGTTGCCTATTGGATATTTTATATCTAAATGCAACCTAACAATGACCAGTTGCTATACTAAAATTAGATATAGCATTAAGCATTCTAGGTTCCAATTGCCCTACAAAGTGAATCATTATATCTAGTTCTTCACTAATTTTAGATCAAGTATGGCTCTCTTCAAATCGAAATTAGCTCAACTTGGGAAACCCAATCTAAAACTATGTACTGTCTAAGTTTGTTCTACTAAGTCAGACCTTTTTTAATACTCATTCTTAGCTAGTATCCACTAAATAAGTAGTCAGCCGAAATAGAAAATTGCAATAAGTAAAATCAAGACAAAATACTATAGCAAATATAGAGCAACACGCAAATATCAATCAAATAACCATTAAACTTGTTTAGCACTCAACTACAACAAAGTTTAGTTCATGATTTGTGTTGAAACAGGAACAAGAATCGTTTTAGCCATCAAATATATTCTCATAGATAAAAGAAAAGAAGAAAATAAATATGAGGGATTGAGTTTCGCATGATCTTGCGATCTCTCTTCTTTTTCTCCTTGGCTCCTCTGCTATAGTTCTCAAATTTCTTTTTTTTCTCTGTTTTCTTTTTGTTTTTTCTCTGTTATTTTCTTAATGACGGCTCCCTCTTTTCTTTTCATGCGTGCTCCTTTTTATAACTCAGAATTACAGCAACCAAAAGCTTACAGCCACATGTCTTCCATTTTTGAAAACCTTAGATTGCAATCTTTCAGTTAACATGCACGAAATCTCATCTACAGTTGCTACATGGTTGCCGCAGCATCGTCTACAACATCTTCACTATTCCAGACTTGTTTTAATTCCTCTGTAGCAAAGTTCTTTTGTCTCCTCTGCAAGTCTGTTGTAATGACGTTCCATCTATAAAATTTGAACTTCTTGATCGTCTACAATCACAAATAATCAGAGCACTAAATGATCTAAATCAAGATTAATTTATTAAAATTAAACTTAAACATATACTTATGCAAAATATAACTAAAAATGCAATAAAAACACGTTATTTACTCTCTAAGTAATATTAGTTTACGTCTAAAAATGTCATGATAACTCTCATTTCAAAGAGTTATCAAGGAACATTAGGATTCGCACCATCATCAAACAGATCATCATAATCATCATCCATACCATTAATTATAGACTTAGAAGAAAATATACAAAATATAGTCTTTGTTATTTTTATTCTCTTTTGATTGAATAACTTACACAGCCTCCGACTTATAGAACAATACATAGAATAAACATAGGAATTAATAATTACACCAGCTAGCCTAATATCATACTTTCCTGATTTATATTTACATACAAATAAAGAGCCAGTAAATCCTTGAAATATCTCAGCCAAATCTCCTATAATAAGGCAATGTCTCAGTCAAATGTTCTATTTTCCAACACTCCTCCTCAAGCTGGTTTGAAGATATCTTCCATTGCAAGCTTGCTAATCAAATTGTCAAATTGCTTCTTGTGTAGTCCTTTTTGTAAGTATATCGGTAATCTACTCAGCGGTTGGAATATATGGCATACAAATAAATCCATTATCAAGTTTCGCTATAATAAAGTGTTTATCTACCTCCACATGTTTTGTTCTATCATGTAGAACCGAGTTGTGAGCAATTGAGATGGTTACTTTGTTATCACAGTATACTTTAATGGGTGAGGATTCAAAAAACTTCAACTCTTCTAATAGCCTTTTAATCTATATTACTTCACAAATCCCATGAGCAACCGATCTGAACTTAGCTTCAACACTACTCCTAGCCACCACATTTTGTTTTTTATTTCTTGCTTCACTAAGTAACAAGATTACCTCTAACAAAGGTACAATAACCAGAAGTTGATCTTCTGTTAGTTATACTCCCAGCCTAATCTGCATCAATGTAGACTTCAATATTTGTATGGTCACGTTTCCTGAACAATAGACCTCTTCCTAGAGTCCCTTTCAAGTAACTCAAGATTCTGTAGACTGCATCAAAGTGTTCTGGTCCAAGGGAATGCATAAATTGGCTCACCATGCTTACCACAAAGGCTATATTTGGACGTGTATGCGACAGATAGATCAGTCTATCTATATTTGGTGTTATTCCTTGTGCACCACACCTTCAGGTTTGGCAGATTGTAACTTTAGATTAGGCTCAATCGGAGTTTCAGCTACTTTGAAACCAAATAGATCTGTTTCACCAAGCAAATCAAGAACATATTTACGTTGATTATTAACAAATATGCCTTCCTTAGATCTTGCAAACTCCATTCCAAGGGAATATTTCAACACGCCCAAGTCCTTGATTTTAAAGTCAGTAGCAAGTTTCATCTTCAGCCTTTCTAATTAACCACTTTCATCACCTGTCAAGATTATATCATCTACATAAACAATTAAAATAGCACTTTTGCCTTTGCTGGAGTGCTTATAAAACATGTATGATCTGCTTGACTTTGACAGTAATCATAGCTCTATACAGCCTTCCCTAAGTGTTTAAACCATTCTCTAGGGGACTGTTTAAGACCATATAATAATTTTTTTTCAAGACCATATATTTTTTTCAAGACCATATAATAATTTTTTTCAATTTACAGACTTTATTTTTGCCATGTTTCTCCTCAAAACTAGGTGGTAGGCTTATAAAGACTTCTTCTTCTGAGTCTCCATTTAAGAATGCATTCTTTATATCTAACTGATGTAAAGGCCAATTTGAATTCACAGCCAAGGATAATTAAACTCGAATTGAGTTTATCTTGGCTACTAGCGCAAATGTTTCCTAATAGTCAATCCCATAGGTTTGTGTAAAACCTTTTGCTACTAGCCTCTCCTTGTACCTCTTTATGCTTCCATCTGCATTGCATATCACAGTAAATATCCATTTACACCCCCACCAACTTTTTTTCCCTTGGCAAGTCAACTATCTCCCAAGTACCATTTCTTCTAAGAGCATTCATCTCTTCTGTCACTGCTAATTTCCAATTCAAATCATTAAGTGCTTCCTGAATGTTTATTGGAACAAACAAGTGAGAGATTTTAGAAGTAAATGCCTTATGGTTATGAGAGAGTCTTTAATAGGATAAATATCTAGCAATAGGATGATTAGTATAGGTTTGGGTCCCTTTCCTAATTGCTATAGGAATATTAAGATATGAGAATTCTATGCTAGGAAATTTATTTGAAGTAGAAGGTGGAGATGAAACATGAATAGGATTACCTGAAATATTTAGAGGATTATCCCTTGGAGATTTTGATTAATTCTATCCAAGAGTAATAGGCAGATCTCTACCATCATGATGAGGTCTTTTCTTAATATAAACTAGAAGCTGATAACCTTGATCACTTTAGTTCTCCTATAGTATTTCTCTCCTTGTTTGTGATACATCTAAATTTGGCATCAGTTGACAAGGACTACCATCATTTCTATTTTTTCTTGAACATTTTTTTCCTTATTTCGAAAATTAGAAAGAAAAGGAGAATTAGAAATAATTGAGGTTGGTAAAGTAGCAGTGGATAAGTCCTAAAACTTTTCTTCTTCTTTGTCTTTCTCCCCGTGAAGAGAATTTTTGTGAAAATAAGGCTGATTTTCCAAAAAAAGACATACATGTTGATATTTATTTTTCTAATTTGAGGGTTATATCATTTCTACCCCTTTTTGTTTGGAGCATATCCTATAAAAACACATTTTTCAATCCTAGCATCAAGTTTAGTTCGAAATTTACTGGGTATATAGACAAAGGTAGTACAACAAAAGACTTTTAAAGGCAAATCAGAGTATATTCTTGACTCTAGAAAAAAAATTTTAAAACAGTCTAAGGGTGTGTTATATTTCAAAACACGTGTAGGCATTCTATTAATCAAATAGGATGCTATTAAAACAGCATCACCCCAAAGATATTTTAGGACATGCATTGAAAACATTATAGCACGAGCTACTTCAAGTAAATGTTTGTTTTCTCTTTCGGCAATTCCATTGTTTTTGTAGAGTATCAATGCATGTAGATTGATGATGAATGCCTTTTTCTCTCAAAAAATTCCCTAAGTGCTCATTAAAATACTTTGTACCATTATCAGTATGAAGAATACTAATTTTGGTTAAAAATTGGTGTTCTACCATTTTATAAAATTCTTTGAACACGTTTTCCTCTTGAGATTTTTTACTGAGCAAATATACCCAACACAAACAAGTATGATCACCTATAAAAGTCACAAACCATTTTTTACCAGATATAGTAGTGACCTTAGAAGGCCCCCAAACATCACTATGAATTAGATAAAATGATTTTGAAGCATGATAAGGTTTTGATGAGTAAGTAGTGCGATGACTCTTTAATAAATGACAACTTTCACATTGAAAATATGAGCAATCTAAACCTTTAAATAAAGAAGGAAATAAATGTCTTAGATAAGGAAAACTTGGATGTCCTAGTTGAAGGTGCCAAAGTATTATTTGTTCATGAGAAGAAGGAGAACTAATATTGCTGAAGCCTTGAGCTTTGTTATTACTGGAAAAGTTGTTATCAAAATAGCAAAGACCGTTTATCATCTTAGCATTGCCAATCATCCTCCCTGAGTTCTGATCCTAAAATTCATAATAAGAGTCAAAGAAAGTTATACAGTAATTAGAGTCTCTAGACAATTTACTTATAGATAAGAGATTGCAGGCAAGTTTAGGAGCATATAGAATAGACTTAAGAGTTATATTTTTGGATAATTTTACCAAACCTTTTCCTGCAATAGGTGTAAAACTTCCATCGACAATTCTAATTTTTTCATCTCCAGAACAAGAGGAATAAGCTCAAAATAGGGTAGAGAAACTGGTCATGTGATCAAAGGCTCCAAAATTTATGATCCAAGGAGCAGAATTTAAGCTACAGGCTAAGGCATTAAAATCACTACCTGTTTGAGTAAGAGAACCACTAGGAATACTAGATGAGTTGGATTTTAGCAGTTTAAGAAGGTGATCCATCTGCTCTTTGTTGAAGGGACATGTCTCAGCTTCATTTGCAGATGGAAATCTACGATTGGTTTGTCACCCATTTTGCTGCCTTTCCAATTTACTGGTTTACCATGAATGTTCTAGCATGTTTCTCGAGTATGGCGAGGTTTGTTACAAAAGTCACACCACACACGAGGTTTTTCATCAGTCTTCTTTTGATTTGTAATGCCCTTGCTTGCATTTGAATCAAAAGCAACAAGTGTTAAGTTTTGAATTGAATTTTTCTTTCCAAACATTACATTCCCGTGACTTTCCTCTCTTTTAACCTCAGAGAAAGCTTCGCTTATCAAAAGAAGAGGTTTTTTTGCCTATTATTCTCCCTTTCACTTCAGCAAACTCTATATTGAGACCAGCAAGAAATTTGAAGATGCGGTCGTTACCAAATATTAATGTTGTCCCAAAGTTCTTTCGCTGTTGAGTAGCACAAATAGTTAGAACTGATATCCTAGTTTACTAATCAAGTCATTACCATCAAATTTTCTACATCCCAAGTCACATACGTCGGATCTGTGGGGTTTGGTGTCGTTGAAACTCCAGTAAAGTATCCAATCTTCCCATGTCCATGCATATACATCCGAATGGACTGAGACCAACACAAAAAGTTACCACCATTCAAGTGAGTAGTGGTGATTTGGACAGGATGCAGCTCCTGGTTGGAGGCTAGGATTTCAAAAAAAAAATATTTTTTTTTTAGTGCTAGATGAGTTGGACTCAGATGAAATATCAGACATGTTTGATCAAAGTACTTTCTTTAGAGAAAAATGCCAGAGATCGTATTTCTACTCTGATACCATATAGACTTAGAAGAGAAGATACAAAATAGAGTGTTTGTTATTTTTATTCTCTCTTGATTGAATAACTTACACAGCTTCCTACTTATGGAAGAATATATAGAATAAAACATAGGAATTAATAATTACACCAGCTAGCCTAATATTATACTTTCCTTATTTATATTTACATACAAATAAAGAGCTAGCAAATCCTCAAAATATCTTAGCTAAATCTCCTATAATAAGGCAATATCTCAGTCAAATCTTCTATTTTCCAACATTAATGCTATCATCAGGCACATTATCCTTAGCAATACCTTTTCCTTTATCCATTTAAGTACACCTAAAATGCACAAATAACAATTAGCCTTAATAAACAAAAAAATAACAATTCAAATAGCCAATAAATAAAATAAAAAGAAACAAGCCACAACACAGAAAACATGTTAAAGAAATTAACACATTCAAAGCTACAATTTGGACAATCATAATTTCCAAAGCTTAGTTGCAATTAAATAATAAACAATAAAAAATACTTATTATCAACTTTGTAAAATGACATATCAGCTATTAATCCAAATTCTCTCAATAGAATTTCGTGCATAGATTACATTTTCTCCGTCGGCAGATTTTAATGAGTCATTAGGTGGTAATTAAATGGCGAACAGAAGGTGTTTAGTTGTATTTTGCACATCATGTTGATTTGTAGGGTTGGCATCGCCTCTAGTGAGCATATGACACACTACCGACCACTTTTTTTTTATCCTGATTAGGTACACAAAAAACTTGTTTGGCTTGAGAAGCCAATATAGATGGATCAGATTTATACCTTAACCGATTTAAGTCCACTAAAACGAATCCATGCTCACCCTTCTTCACACTTCCACTATTTTGACAATCACACTTCAGCATACGAACTTTTAGCAAACGGTAATCAATAACCCATATCTCATCTATAACTCCATAAAATGCCACGTCACATGTTGTAGGATTTTTATCTTTTGCACTAGCAACATGCATAGCTTCTGTTTTGATTAACACGAGTGGAGTTTGGATCTCGTGTTACAAAGTGGAAACCATTAGTGTCATCTTCTGTATGTTTAACCACAAAAGGAAGTGGGCCTTGTGACATCCAACGCAAGGTATCTGATATAACAACACCATTTTCTATCTCAATATACACCTACCAAGCAAGAAACGTACGTAAACGTTGCTGTTTGTTTAACAAGAAGAAATGAACAAGTTATTACTAGTGAAATTTAATGATATGTGAGCGTGAACCTTATCTGATAGCCAATCAGCAAAGGCACAATTATGTTCATCTTGCAACCATTTGGTATTTTGACATTGATAACTAATTTTAAGCCATTGCACGTGCTCACTAACACAACAAAAAATTTAGATTGTTAGATTACACAAAAAAAAAAAAATCAAATTCAATTGAATAAATATTAGAATTTATTGGATGAATATATTAACTAATATATGGTTCAACTTCTTGTGTGTTTGTGTAAGACATACAAATGTGCTTGATCTAGCAAATTTGGATTAACTTGCATATGTTTTCCACCAGATAATGGCTTCTCAATTGATAAGTTTTGCATATGTTCAAGTGGCAGCCCAACAGTACACATATTTGACATGTATTTTGCACAAAATTCCAATGCTTCTTCTGCAACATAACTCTCTACTATGCAGCCCTCAGGACGGTTACGATTCCGAATACAATTTTTAAGAATTTTCATGTATCCCCTAAATGGATATATCCATTGAAGATAGACTGGGCCACGTAGTCTAACTTAGTTCAGTAAATGTACAGTAAGATGAACCATAATATCAAAAAAAAGAGGAAATCATTTTTCTAGTAAGCACAAAGTCACTAAAAGGTCCATCTATAATTTATCTTTACATCAACTACATTTTTGCACAAGGAATTAAAGAAAAAACACAACCCAATGATAGCATCTTTAACATGCTTTGGCAAGATTATGCCTAAGGGGAACGGGTAAAAGTTGTTGCATAAGAACAAGACAATCATGAGATTTAAGGCCTTAAAGTTTAAAGTCATTCATTGACACAAGATTCTTGATGTTTGAAGAATACCCGTCAGGAACCTTGATATTTTTCAAAGCTTTGCAAAATCTAGCCTTTTCCTTTCTAGTTAAAGTGTAACAAGCCGAAAGTAGAAATGTATGCTTGTCATTTTGAACATCTGGTGCTATTCAGCCTTAATGTCCAATGCCACAACATCCATCCTTGACCTAAGGTCATCTTCTTCCCTAGAATGTTCAGTAGTGTTCCATATATGCTCTCATAAACATTTTTTTCAATGTGCATTACATCTATTTGATTACGAACCAGCAAGTACTTCCAATACTCTAAATTATAGAATATGGATTTTTTCTTCCACCACACACTGTCATTATTGTCAAAACGTTTGCGCTTTTTACTTATACTTTTCCCCCATTTATTTTCAAAAAACTCAGCCAGTTGAAAAATCTCTTCACCATTCAATGGTTTTGAAAGTGGATCTCTCTCTCTCTACTTTATTATTAAAAGCTTTATTTTGGTTTTGGAATTCATGTTTATCAGGAAGCCAACGATGATGGCCTAAATATGCATTTTTCCCACCACGTTTCAGTCTATATTTGGGTGCATCTAAGCCACAATATGGACATTCATTATACCCTTTAACAGTGTAACCCGCTAAATTCCCGTATGCCGGACAATCATTTATAGTCCATAGCAACACAACCCTTAGATTAAAGAATTCCTTTCTATTAGCATTATAAGCTTCCACCCCAACATCCCATAAAGTTTGCAAGTCTTCTATCAACGGTCCCAAGTACACATCAATGTCATTGCCCAGTTGTTAAGGACCAGAAACCAATAAGGACAACATCATAAACTTTCGTTTCATACATAACCATGGCAAAAGATTATATGTTGTAAGAACAACTGGCCAACAACTATATGTGCTACTAAGAGAGCTATATGGGTTCATTTCATTAGCCGATAGCCGATAGCAAAAAACAGAGATTTCTAGGATCTGATGCAAGGGTAGTCCATTTCTCATCTACTAACTTCCATGATGGTGAGTCAGTAGGATGTGGGAGCTTACTATCAACTACCCTCTCAGTTGCATACCAACTCAAATCCTTGGCAGTTTGCGATGAGTGAAACATATGCCTAAATCTAGGAATGGGAGGAAAGCACCATAAAACCTTCACCAGAATGCCTATCCTATATTTGTCAACACTACCATCCTCTTTTTTTTTCCCATCTAGGCAAAACACAAGTAGGACATTCAGAAAACCCTTCATACTCTTTTCTGTATGGTATACAATCATTTGGGCAAGCATATGTTTTCACATATTCTAAGCCTAAAGCAAACATTGTTTTTTTGGATTCATAAATAGACTCTGGAATTTTATTTTTTTTTCATCCAACAATTCTTTTAAAAACTGAACAATGTAGTAAAACTATTGTTAGACCACCAAAATTTACCTTTATATTGAACAACTTCATCGAAATGCCTAACTTGGTGAATCTTATACATCCTGGATATACATGTTTCTCAGCCTGTTCTAATAGTTTTCTAAATGCCTTAGGATCTCCCTCGCAATCCTTATAAGCATCATTGACCATATCTATTGTATTATGATAGTTGAAGTCCTTTGAGTCAAATGGAATATCTGCATTACAAGATGGCGCGGTACAACCATCTTCCCCATGCCACTTCCAAATTTTATAAGACTTTACAAAACCGTGCTAATGCAGATGTTTGGGTGCAATTGTAGGTGTGCGAAATCTAAATTCTTACATTTATAACACGGACATCTAATGACTCTAGCATCTTCGACATTTTTAATAGCAAAGTTCACAAATTCGACGAACCCTTTTTCATACTTAGGTGGCATTTTACTACAATCAATCTAAGACTTATCCATTTTAGTTTCAACGAGTTTTGATCCTGGCACATAAAAGAGGGCAAACATGAAACAAGAATATTGGCTTTTCAAATTTGTTCTTTCATAAAATAACAAAATAACAAAATAATAAAATAACATTGACTTACACACACGTGGAACCCAAAAAAAAAAAAGAAAAAAGATCAAAACATGATGGCTTCACATACTAACCAACATTTGCATATTAAAAAAGCAATCAACAGTCCAATACAAAAACAAATGGAACATAGAAACAAGACAAACTCAAATATCCAAAATAATAAACAAAAACAATCAATAAAGGAAGTTGGGTTAGTTTATTAAGCATGTCAAAATGTATTTAATTTTCTAAGTTTATTGCTTGTAAATGCATATTAAAGAATTAAAATACCTTGGTTTTGATCGTATGCACTGCAAAAAGCTTAAAGGGCCCTCGAACTCAGTAGTAAAGAGTGGATTTGAAAGAAATGGTAGCAAATACATCCAAGATTGAAACAAAAATTCCAAAAATGCATATAAAAAATTGATAATAACACATTACTTTGACTTAAATAATTCATATAAACATATTTGGGACCATGTGTGACAAACTTGATTGCTCTACATGCACATGCTATTATTACTTTATTATAACATAAAGAAAAGCATAGTTGCCCCACATCTCTTTTTTTTTTTTTTTGTGAAAAAGACAACCTTTACCTAAGCAACACTTTCATAAGATACAAATCATGATAACATTTATCAACATATAACTTCGTGCCATTGAAATACAATATGAAAAAAGAAAAAATAGATAACACTACAAACAAGAAAAAGAATTAAAAAGTAAAAGTTGATTTGTGAGGTAATGGAATGTAATTATAACCATCAAAAGCAAAACCAGATAGCCCATTTCAATCTTTTTCTCTCTCTCATAGCTATGACAGTAACAGCCTTGTCCAAGTAAAAAGTTTGCTTGTCAAATTGAAAAAAAAAATCCAGATTACTATTATTATTTTGCATTTTCCTTTTCTGGGTGCAAGTTTCCACATTTATGTAAAAATGAGGAAGCATGGGTGGCAACTACTAGCCCTTGCCTCTTCGCCAACAAAATCACAAACACTGACACAAAGCAACCTCATTAGCAGCCTTGCACAGTCTCAACTTTCTCTACCCTATCTCCAGCTACATTAAATTCAACCTTCACAAATCAAAAATAAAAAAAACCTTCACTCTCTCTATCTTTATCATCTAATGTAACTTTTTAACTAAACCCATCATCTCATTCAATCACTCAGTCAGTCACTTGCTCAAAAACTCTCCAAAATACAAAATTGCACTCAATCACTTGGGGCCTTAAATAAAATCATAAATAAAATTAGATGAAGAAGAAGAACAAAACCTGGAATTGAAGGTTTAGGGCTACAATCCTCTAGGTTATGTGACGATGTCAGGGTGATGATGGTTCACGTTGTGTCGCATCATTGCCACTCATGGTCATGGTGCCCGATTCAAATTCATTCAATGGGTCTGTGATTTAGGTGTTGCAGTTCGCTCAGTGTTGGTAGTGGTTGATTGTGTATAGAAAACTTAAATGTAGGGAACAATTGGCTGACTATGGTTTGGATAGTGGTAGTGGCTTATCGATTGACAGTGCGACGATGAGTTTGGCTAGGTTTTAAGTGTTGATTGTGAGAGTGACAGTGACGATAATGTGCAAAGGGTTTGACTGTCGTTTGTCAGAGCGAGAGTGAAGATGACTATGGTGAGTGTAAGCTGATTGATTGAGGGTGTAACGGTGATTGTGGCTAGGGTTTTAGAGCTGATTGTGGAGTGATAGTGATGATGAGTGCGTCTTGGGTTTCAATGGCCTTCGCGCACGAGAGTGAGAGTGATGATGGCCGAGTTGTTTTAAGACTTAGAAAATTTTTGTTCATATTTTGGCTAAACGCACCATTTTGTTTTTTTTTTTTTTCAAAAAGCATTTCACAAGCTAAATGCCCCCCCTTTTTTTTTCAAAAATCATTTCACAAGCTAAATGCCCCCCCTTTTTTTAAAAAATCATTTCACATGCTAAATGCCCCATTTTGGATTTTCAAAAAAATTAAAATAATACTTTTAATTTTGGTCAAATGCGGTCAAGATAAAATTTCTATCATAATGTTTGTGACTGAGTTAATTTCTATCATACACATATCATAAATTCTTGATATACAAATATTTTATCACAAGTACATCATCATTAATCGTTTGATAGACCACAATTTTGTTAGGACTCCATCAACACCAACATTATTTGATTCCAAATTCATGGCAATGCCTATTGTACCCTCTTTAAATTCTACTAATTCACCTGTCATTACTTCAAGATCATAAATACAGGCAATGTCGTCGTCTACTGCCATTTTGGGTTTCTTGCTTCTACTTCTATTTTCGATTTGTGCTTTGATAGACCACAATTCTATTACGACTTCATCATACTTACATGATAAAATGATTTTTATCATAAAATAGCTGTCATTTATTGCTAGTTTTCTTGTAGTGGGAGAAGTCTCTAAAACTTTTTGGATACTTTCTATCAAACTAGGAATACTCAGAACCTCAGGGGTGGTTTCTGAAAATTATCATTTGATTTAATGATTAATTTGGATTACTCTACTTAAAAATTAATTATCCTTAAATCAATCTTTAATTTTTTTAAAAAAATTAATTTACATCCTTTTGTAAATAAAAAATTCATCAACCCATTTCTATTTTCTCTTTTTCTTTATAAAAATAAAATATAAAAATTTGAGATTTTTTTAAAGTAAGTATTTGCTTAGTATGATTTATTTAATAATCATAAGTATTTATTTAATCTCATAAACTCTTTTTAAAATTTTTGTTGTTGTTTGATTATTTTTTAAATAGAGATTTAAAGATTAAATAAGCAGTTTTGCTTTTACTAGCTAAAGTTTAAATTTTAAATTTTTTCAAAATGTTAAATTTATTTTTTTTAGCTTATATGTGATTTTCAAATATTTAAATTTGAATAAAAAGTGAACTTTTGTAATTTTTATTTGAATAAGAAAATGTTTGAATGAGAAATTAAATATTATATTCTAAAAATATCTCTATTAAATATATTTATTTTCTAAACTAAAAAACCTAATAATTTTTTATTTTGATTTATAAGAATATAAATATTTAATCATGTTTAAGATGTTTTTTATTTATAAAAATGAACTATATGTTTTACTTATTTTTAAATATTTAAAAACAAAAATAAATATGTCATTTATAAATTTATATTTAAACATATTTACATTTAAAAAAATTTAAATCCATTCAAATTTTAAATAAAAAATAAATATATAATTTAAACATAACTAATTCACGAGGTAATTCAAAATTTATCCTTAAATTCACACCAATCTTATTATAAGGAATCTTGACTGTATATTCTTATTTGAAATCGAGATCCAACCATTCTCACGTCACTCACCGATTTTGATGTATGACTGGAGATTATTTAAATATAACTCATCATCATTTATCTAAAGTGCCACGTCGCATAAGCAGCAACAAACTGAAGTTGAGTTATCCATGGACCTGCTCGTTCCTCCAAGCTCGTGCTACCGGAAACCACCACTTCACCGGCAACTTACTTCCTCAACATACAACAACACTCGCAATCTCAATTCCTTAAAATGCCGCCCTCGTAAAACGGTGTCGTCAGAGCTCCAAACTACAGGGGGAGTGAACGGTAACTACTCCCCGTCGATTCCGACTCATAAAGTGACAGTTCACGACAGGTTTCGAGGCGTCGTTCACGAGTTCCTTGTCCCCGAGGTATGCGATTTAAAATTGTTAAAAAATCAACTTTTTTTTTGTGCGTTTCTGTAAATTTTGGTAAAAATTGAATGATTAAATGTGTAACTAAAATGAAATGCAGGACCAGTACATATTACACACTGCAGAATCTCAAAATATCACTCTTCCTTTCGCTTGCAGGCACGGTATTGATTGTTCTCTTACTCGCCGTCACAATTGGCTTATTTTATCATAATTATCACTAAAATGTGTATTATTTTATTAGTTTACGTCTAAATATTCTTAACTCTGAAATAAACTTAGAATAATACTAGAGTTACATTTGAGTCATGCAGTACTTGGCACCCATCTATTGGAAGATTAATTTCATACCTTGTGAAATTATTTATTTATTCTACCATTTATCCAATGGATGAATGCCATGTAGCAGTTGGAAATTAGTTACGATACGATCTGGGGACTGTAGCATTACTCATAAATTAAACATAGTACATAATTTGCTGAACAAAGCAGATACCTTCATGATTCAGTCTCTTGGTTGTGTGTGATGTTTGAATTGAATACACAAAAGTCTGCGTTAAAGTGCTGAGCTCCTTTGCTACTTATACTTTTGATAATTGTTTGCCTTTGAAGTGGAACTCTTGTAAATATTGGTGTAAGTTTTGCTGTTTTGTTGGTTAAAAATTGTTGTTGGAAAAAGCTTAAGCTTCCTTCTACATGGCATGACAGGTTGCTGTACTAGCTGTGCTGTGCGTATAAAATCGGGGCAAATTAAGCAGCCCGAGGCATTAGGGATATCAGCTGAACTCAAATCAAAGGCATGCCCTATATTACTACCTGCATTGTAGTTTGAGATTTCATTACATTACTTTCCAGTTCTATGAACAAAGTACTGTGTTCAAAGTTCCACTCTGATGATGATGTCATATGATTATAATCGTTTATTGATCAACGTGTCATAAAACTCAGCTAGAGAAGGTAAGTTTGCTGTGAGGTTCGGTATGGTTGCTAAGACAATTTAGCTTAGAAAACAAACCAATAAATCCCGAAAAAAATTACCATAACTTTTTTTTTTTTTGGATAAGAAAGTATAACCAATTCATTCAATGAAGTCAATACGTTCATGATTTCTGTTGGAAATGAACCCAACCAAACAACAATTTCAAAATGATCAAAAGCTAACTTAGCTAAAGAGTGGGCAATTGCATTACAAGATCTTGGGGTATGTTGAACTTTAACGTTGCGGAGATCCTAAATCTTGTCTTGAATCTCTGAAATAACCCAATAAATCTCATTCTTGCTGCCCTTCCTGTTGGTAATAAAATCAGCCACCATTGAGAATCAGTTTCAATAGTTAACGAAGCTAGATCTGCATTTTTGGCCATCTGTAAACCCCAGCTTGCAGCTTCTGCTTCTGCATGTGCTACATCCCCATAAAACTTTGAAATCCTGATAGCAGCAGCCATGACATTTCCGGTTGAATCCCTAATCACAACTCCCAGGCCTGACAGTTGTTTCTCACTATTTCTGGCAGCATCAACATTCACCTTGAACCAGTTTTGTGGTGGGGGTTGCCACACTTTGGGTTTCTTCTTCTCCTTAGGGTCCCTATGAACCAGTCCTGAAACTTTTATTCTCTGATAAGCCTCCATCAATGCTTCTGCCTTTACCACTGACTTCTGAGAATCCAGCTTCTTAGCTTCGAACAAGCACTTGTTTCTTGCTTTCTAAATAATCCAGCAAGTTATTGCCATCAGTTCAAATTCTGTTCTGCTCATGTTCTTTGCTAATTCTTAAAAAACAGTAGGCATGTCTGGATCTGCCAGTCCTTTAAATCCCTCTGTAAATTTGGCAACTCTCCAAGTTTTTTGGGCTGCCTTACACTCCACCAAAGTGTGAAATGTATTCTCAAACTTGTTACCACAAATCTGACAAAAAGGATCATGCAGCACTTACTTTCTCCACAAGTTCACAGCTGTTGACAACAGATTCTGAGCAGCTATCCATAAGAAGATTTTGATTTTTTTCTGGAAGATTGAGAGTCCAAATCACACTCCATTGTTTGTTTCTACTCTCTGACTACTCGGAGTATCAGGAAACTTAATTTTGAGGGCTGTTTGATACCCGCTTACAAAATTACCATAAATGATCTGGAAAACCATGCACTGACCTTTCTCATGGTTCATTTTATAGCTGACCATGTTACGCATAGGTCCATGGAAACCCAATCGAGTCTGCAACTTTTCATGTAGAAATGGTTCAAAATCATTCCACCAGTCTTGATATTTTTAATCCGAAATGTTTATGCGAAGTCTGGAACTTTATCTAGCGAATGTGTGGCACCCTTCCACTGAACCAGTAATGCTTTGGGAGTCTTATTATAAGCATTTCTTTATTATGTTACAAACATAAATTTAACAGGAATAGTTTCTTTTTTACATAGATCTCTATTTTCTAATGACCATTAATTTCTTAAGATGTACGTCTATATTTGAATGCCAACAAATAAGGTCCGACTGCTGTGCTTTGAAATGTCTGTTTGATGTAATATGTAAAACAAGAAAAGTTATTTTTGTGTAGTTCAGCACTTCCATTTTAAGTTTACAATTAATGAATAAATGCTAGATTGTATTTTGTTTAATGCCATTAAATGTGTGTTCAATTCAGGGATATGCACTTCTTTGTGTGGGTTACCCATCCTCCGATGTTGAAGTAGAAACACAGGACGAAGATGAGGTAAAGTACAAAATTGTAGCAATTCACTAGAAAAATAGAAAGGACTTTTAAACATTTTCTGTAAAAATGCAATCATTACATCTTGATGCTAACAGCTTGAACAGATTAATTCATGCTGCCTTAAATGGAAAACAATGGGCCAATCAATTTCATGCTTTTGTCTTTTCGAACAATCTTTTCTGAAAAGCATTTTAGTTCTCACTTGTATGGGAATGTTTAAGGACATCCTTTTGTTTACAACGGAAGTATAAACTTACTGGCATGTGCAGGTATATTGGCTTCAATTTGGAAGATATTTTGCCAGAGGACCAATTGTGAGTAGTGATTCTAATGAGATCTTGACATATATAACACTTTTGCAGCAAAATAATGGAAGAAAGAAGAATGCTTCTAACTTCAGAATTTATTCCATGTGGCAGGAAAGGGATGACTATGCATTAGAGCTAGCAATGGGCGATGAATAAGCAATTTAGAAAACTGAATAGACATACAGGCCTATTGAGGAAACCCTGTGGATTTTATTTTTCAACCCCACTTTTCTTTTTGGTTGCATGTTGTGGTTGAAAAACTGTTAGAGACGGACAATGTATGCCCGTCCTGAAAGCTTATTGATTTCTTATGAGAACCAAACTTCTTGTGAATCTCTCTGTTTATATTGTCGTTTATATGGTTGGTGGTCGTGCAGAATGTTGCTTTGCTATTTTATGCACTGGTTTCCCTTTCAAGTTTCTTCTTTTTTTTATTGGTTGTTCCTTTTGTCTTGGTTGTGCTCCATTATTGGTTCTGTGTAGTCAGCACTTTTAGCCTTTCATTGTGTGTTCTGCTACTGTAAGGTGAATAATGTTCTGTTGCAGGACATTTGTGTGTGTAGCACCATGCACAAGTGCAATGCTTGCATAGATTTGAATCTTGAAATAGCTTCTTCAAATTTCTTTTTCTTTTATGATCTCTCTAGTTATGGTGATAAGATTAGTATACTGTATAAGAATTGTCATGGCTCTGATGCAAGTACTTTGAGTTTGTAAAGCTTCTTGAAATAATTTCCCTTTAGAAACGAAGGGAAAATGTGTCATTAAACGTTAAAGTGATTGAAACATATGATAGTGAAAACCGTATAAGAATCCTTTTGATGGTTTACTTATCATGACAGGATTAATATCATTTCTTTGGTAGAAATTATGCTGCTTTGACTGATCATTCCAAATTGGTTATCATTTAATTCAGTTGGACACAAAATATCATTCAAGTCATGTGGAAGGCCAAACACACAGAACAAGGGTAGCTTTCTATCCTTAATAATATTTAAGAATGTACACAAGACATGAGACCTTCAATTCATGAAAGCTTTCGAGTGAATTGGTTTCATGCGCTCTTTTTTTTTTTTTTTCTTCCCCTCTCTCTCTTCCCTTAGTTAACTATCTTATCCGTGGGGCTTAAACATGGGACATGATGATGTAGGAAGCATATAGGATAGAATATATTAAAAATTATAATATTTGAGTCTAGTAATTTATTATGATTTATCTTGTTTTATTAAGTTTATTTGAGTCGTATTTGTAATTTCAATCTATTTAAAATTTTAGATTATTTATTAAAATTAAGTTAGCCACTAGTGTATATATATATAGGCTTGTTATTCGTAATTTATTGAAATACCTTTAAGCTTATCATCAATAATATTCAATATTTTTTACTTTATAAGAGCCGTCCTTCTTGAGTTTTCAAAAACATACTCTAAAACAATTGGGGATGGCAATTTAAAGGCCTGGGCCAAGCTTTTTTAAGTCCAGACCCAAGCCCAAGTTATTGACAGCAGGCCCAAGCCCTCCAAAAGCCCGTCCATACATAGACAGGTCGGGCTTGGGCTTAAAGCTCATGGGCCCGGGCCCAGGCCGGGCCTGGGCTTATATACAATTTTTAATTTGAAATAAAAGATGATTAATTAAAGGAACACTTAAATTAAAGATGATTAATTAATTATACAATATATAATAGACTAATAATTAAATACTCAAAAGATAAAATATATAATATATAGTATATATAAAATTTAAAATATAAAGCCCAAAATATATAAAATAAAAAATTTTAGTTATAAAATATAAAGCTTGGGCCAAGCCCAGGCTTTTTCCATGAGCCCATATCCAGGTCCATCCACTGTGGCCTTTTAAATTTTCAGTTCATGACTAGGCTCATTTATTGCGGGCCGAGCCTAAAGCCCGCGGGCCTGGATGGGCCCTTTACGGACCTGGCCTGACCCGAGCTTTTTTGCCATCTCTAAAAACAACATCTAGTATTGCATCCCATTCATCTAAAACAACATCTAGTATTGCATCACATGAATGGGGTATTTTTTTGGCATTTAAGTATTGAGTCATATCCTGTGCAAATTCCTCGTCCCTAAATCTTATAATTCTCCTTTTCTTCTTCAGGATGACAACGACTCACTCACTCACATAGTTGCACACACCCAGCCCTAACGCTGCCTAAGTTATCAAATGCCACGCCGCTGTCGCTGTGGAATCCGCTCAAGTGTACCGGCACTGCTTCCAGCTGTTGCTTGAGCCGATTTGCTTCCTCTTTTTGTTGGGAAAATGTGCTCTTTAAAGCATATAATTATCTATTTTCTTATGAACAAAATATTTAAGACATTTTTACATATCTTTATTGCATAAATATTTTGAATAAGGTCCATTTAATCATATTATATGTATTTTATGTGATCATCCTATGGATTCATAGAAGATATAAATACAAGTTATCTTATGATTAAATAAATTAAGTTTGCAGTTGATAAATAGAGTTGAGCGCTCTATTTGTATTTAGACTGTAGTAAATTCATTGAATGATTTGTCTTAATCATGTATGAATTTACTGATGTAGTTTGACTACATTGAACTGAATCACATATGAGATTTAATTAATCTTAAAATAACAGTCAGACTTATTAAATCTCATAGACATTGATTTTATTGCAATCTTAATCTTGAGTTAATTATAGTTTCATGTTTGTGATTGTTATTTCATTTAAGTTACCAATGGGTGTGACATACATTTGTGGTCATGATTACTCGGTATCTTAGTAGAAGCAATTATTAGCAGTGAGATTATAGATTAACAATACAAAATTTATACAACACATCTCTTGACGGGTTTTTGGTACTTGATCATAGAATTCTCTGGCCAGAGTATGTCAACATAATTAGTATGTTGAAAATAATCATTAGAGAAAGCCAGTAAGTGTCAAGGAACAAGATGTAATTAAATTGGTTGGATAGTTGAGATATCAATTTAATTAATGATGTGGTACAAAGGATTGTTCAATAAAGAAATCAATGTGACATGGGTCGAATCATTATTCGAGAACACTATCCTAGATAGCATACAATTATGGAGGTCAGTTCTAATCTTTTAGTGGAGTAGATTTCGAATTAAATAATCTGGCTAGTTTAATTACAGGCCTAATTATTGTAGCCACTATTGTATGGACCCATATGATCCCTGGGTTAGCTTATTTAATTGATTACACTACTATTGGATTGATAAGTAAGATAACTAGTAATTTGGGTTAAAAGCCTAAATATATTATTTGGTGGGAGGCTCCATTTAATATACTTGTGTATAAGGGGCCTTGTGTTATTTTACAAAATGGGCCCCCTATAACAAGAATAAGTAAACGTCACTTTTGGGTTTAAAAAAAAAAGAGAGTCTAGGGTTTCCACCAATAGAAATATAAAAAGGTTTGTTTCTCTAGAAATAGGGAAATAGGGAGAGTAGCCACAATGTACTGATTAGAGAAAAATGAGTTTTTCTCTCTAATCTTGAGAGAAAAAGTTTTCTCTTGCTAGTTGCTTACAGTAGTGATAAAGGCGCCTATACGTTAAGTGTAGATTAAACTTGAGTTATAACCTGAAAGATCGTTGGAGAAGGATCGTAATCTAATAATTTTGGTGGCGTAAATCGTGATTTGGGAGCCTGAATTACTTTCGAAATAGCAAAGGTACGATTTCTAGATTTTTATAATTTTATATATTGTATGACAAATGCGATCCAAATATTTTCCGCTGCAAAACTAATTTTTAAACCATCACTTTCTAGGTTTTAGCTGTTGTCATCTCTGCCATTCTTGAGCTGATTCACTTTGGCTTTCCAGCTGCTGTCGTCTATGTCATTGTTGCCTCCGTGTTTGTTCGCCGTCGTCGGCCGCACAAGGTAATTTCAAATTTGCATACATCTTATAGCAATTTTAAATGGTGCATGAGTGAGACAGTTCTATTGTAATTTTTCGTTTGCAGGAAGCCTAGTTTCTTCTTTTTTTTTCTTTTGTATGTTTTAAGTTCCTTTTTGAAGCAGGCTTTGGTTCCAATCAGTGTAGCAGTCGAAGTGGTAGAATTAGTGTTACTCAACCACGTCATGTTGCGGTTCTTGCCACTGCCAAGTGAGTGGCATTTGAGCTTGGACTTCATCTGGGCAAAGAGGTTGGATTTCAAGTTAGGCATGACAAGAAAATTGGAGACAGTTGCTCAATCAAGTTTATGACTGATGGAATATTACGAGAAATTAAGGTTTTGCTTTCTCGGAATATTACAGTTTTTTTGCACGTAATATTGAAACTCAAAGAGCTCATGTAAAGTATTGCTTGATACGATGATCATAAAATATTCTTTGGGCATCTATTCCATAGTGATTATGTTTACAATGTTATAGTTTTTCCTCTTATGATTTCTTGACCAATTAGTCGTTTCTTTTTATGATTTCTTGACCAATTAGTCGTTTCTTTTTATGATTTCTTGACCAATTAGTCGTTTCCTCTTATGATTTCTTGACCAATTAGTCGTTCCTCTTAAACCCGATTGGTTTGGCATTTAAAAAATAAAAAAAATTAAAAAAGATAAAAATCTAGAATACTCATCCGATCTCAATTCCCTCAAATTAAACCCTAATGCCTAACCTCTCTCTCACAACTCTCTCAACTGTCACCAGCCACTAGCTGCGCATGCCACGCCAAGTCACCAGCCTGCCAGCTGTCGTCTCTGTTGGTGGTAAGCCTTTGACCTAGAACTAAGCTCTTTTTTGCCTCTTTTTCTCTATTTACGGATTATTTTTTCAAAATTTTTTGGTGATTTGATAGAGGAATGTGCGTTATTTATTTTTTCTAAATTTTTAATAGTTTTAAATTCTGATCGATAGCCACTTCATATTTTACTACATTTCTCTTGATCATAAATAATGGGTTTGCTAGTTCGGTTGGTTCATTGTTGCTTTTGATAAGTAACCAAAGAAGTGCCCTAATCAAATTCTTAAGATATTAAGTAATTAAATATGAATATAAATACAAAAGATTAAGTGCATGTTGCTTGTATAAAGAAAAGAATATAGGGAGGAGAGATAGTAGGAACGACATGCAATTTTCATTGATATGCTTTCAATATATACACAACTAGAGTAGTTATTTACAGTGAGTGCACGATTGTAGCCTAGAGTTATGAAAGTCAAATATATTTAATAAAGAGATTGCACAATTACACCATGACTTTAGGAGTATCCTTCATATGCCCCCGCAAGATGGTGTTCCCATTGGCGACACCAATCTTGGAACGAAGAAGGCTTAGCCGTTGACGAGATAGAGGTTTGGTGAGGGCATCCGCTAGTTGATCTTGAGATGAAATATGAGACACTCGGAGTTCCCCATTTTGAACATTGTGGCAAACAAAGTGAAAGTCAATGGCTATGTGTTTCATGCGAGAGTGATATAAGGGATTGACACAAAGATAAGTGGTTCCGACATTGTCACAATAGATGGCAGGCTGTGGAAGAAAAAGTTGAAGTTCACTTAGTAACGACTGAATCCAGGAAAGTTCAGCAGCAGTGGATGCAACAGCACGATATTCAACTTCGGTGGATGATCGAGCAACGATTTTTTGCTTCTTAGAGCTCCAAGAAAGCCTTACTGGATTCAATTCAATATACACCTTCTGTTCCCAGGTCTAGCCTTTCGCGGGTATCGTATCCCGCTGATGAGTAAATGTACAAAAAGGCTTCCGAACCGCTTGGTCGCCTTCGCTAACATGTAGTAATAGGTCAAGAAGATGAAAGGATCCGACCCGTGACCCGAAATAAGGAGCCTACACCCGAAGCAATGTCCACGTATGGACCCTGGATGCTGGTTCAATGGGGTTTTGGCCAAGGAACACAATATAGGCACTGGTAGAGGTGCAATCATCTTTATTAACCGCCCAATCAGCATTAGAGAATGCATGCAGGAGGAGTGGAGAATGCTTGCGGAGAAATAAGCCATGATTAATTGTACCCTTGAGATATCGTAAAATACGCTTGGCAGCAGTCCAATGAGAGGTT
This sequence comes from Murraya paniculata, assembly GCA_030449075.1. NCBI lineage: Eukaryota > Viridiplantae > Streptophyta > Magnoliopsida > Sapindales > Rutaceae > Murraya > Murraya paniculata. The sequence goes on from JAEVFN010000048.1 coordinate 110,144, forward strand.
GTTGGCTTGTGCATGAATTGAGAAAGCTTATTGAATGGGAAAGCGATGTCTGGCCGAGTGAGGGAGAGATATTGGAGGCTGCCAACAAGCTGTCGATATTCGGTAACATCAGATAGATTTGTTCCAGCATCCAGCGATAGAGAATGGCTTGTAGATAAGGGAGTTTGCACCTCTTTAGCATCAAGCATATTGTAGCGAATAAGTATATCTCTGATATATTTTTGTTGGGATAAAAATAAACTGGAGGACATGGAGATTGCCAGTGATTGCCAGTGATTGTGATTGCCAGTGAGGACTGGATCATCAACATAAACCAATAAGTAAGCAACAACACCATCATGAGATAAATAAATAAAGAAGTATATGATAGCGAATTAAAAAATCCCATTGACAGAAGAAAGTTTCGAAGCGCAGTGTACTAGGCACGAGGGGCTTGCTTAAGGCCATAGATTCCTTTTCTAAGTTTGCAGACATGTGTAGGATACATGGGATCAATAAACTCAGGTGGTTGAGACATAAATACCTCCTCCGATAAGTGCCCATGCAAAAAGGCATTATTCACATTGAATTGTCGTAAAGACCAACCTTGGGATAATGCCAAACATAGGATAACGCGAACGGTGGTAGGCTTGATTACCAGACTAAATGTTTCAGTGTAATCAAGTCCAGGCCGCTGATGAAATCCCTTAGCCACAAGCCGAGCTTTGTACCGATTAATAGAACCATCAGCATTGCGTTTAGTTCGGAACACCCATTTACAACCTACAAGATTTTGAGACGGATGAGATGGAGTGAGCTCCCAGGTGCTGTTACGAATAAGGGCATTAAACTCCTCAGACATGGTTGTGCGCCATTGTGGTTGTGTTAATGCTTCTGAGACAGATGTAGGTTCTGTAGTGGCTTGAGATATATGACGGGTGGAGACAAAGAATCGGGGATTTGGTTCAAAGATGTTATTTTGGGCACGTGTGGTGACACGATGGGGTTCTATAAGTGTTGTTGAAGGTGGGCATGAGGTATTAGAGGAGGATAGGGATGTGGAAGTTTTCGTTTGAGATGAGGACATCTCACTTTCAGAGGCATCCTGTGGGGTCCAAGATGGAGAGATGACTTGCTCATGCAGCGTTACAGAAGAAGAGGATTCTTTGGAAAGACTTATGGGAGGATGCACGGGATTTATGGCTGGGGGTTGTGGAGATATATTTGGTTGAGATGGGGAGAAGTGATTTTCGATGAAGTTAGAGGAATGTAAGTGGGGTTGGTGAGTTACAGGAATAGAAAGGGAATGAGGAATATTTGGCTGAATTAAGGTAGAATGATTTTCAGTATGGAGAGGTTTATGTGAAGAAGGGATGGAAATATGTGACGTTGAATGAAGTGAAGGGACCCATTTGGAAAAAGTATCGTGACGTATTCTAGGCAAAGTTTGGGCAATAGAAGTATAAGGAAATATATTCTCAACAAATTGTACATGCCGAGAAATATAAAGTCTTTTGGTAGTAGGGAGGCATTTAAAGGCACTTTGGGTGGAAGAATAACCTAAGAAAACACAAGGTTTCGATTTAGGTTCTAATTTATGTGTCGTGTAAGGTTTGAGCCATAGATAACAAAGGCATCCGAACAAACGTAATTTTTTTGTAATTAGGCGAATGACCAAATAATTTTTCAAATGGTGAAATTAATTGGAGGAGGGGAGTGGGCATGCGATTGAGAAGACAGACAGCAGTGAGAAAGGCATGAGACCAAAAAGAAAGGGGTAGAGAAGCTTGATTCAATAGAGTGAGTCCTGTTTCAACCAGATGACGGTGACAACGCTCAGCTGAACCATTGTGTTCGGGAGTCTGTGGTGGAGTAAGGAAGTGAGAGATACCATGAGATTCAAGGAAGGGTTTTAGAGCTGGAAATTCACCACCACCATCCGTGTAAATGGAAATGATGGGGTGTTGGAAGAATTTTTCCACAACTAATTTAAAACGAGTGAAGATTGAAGCAACGTCAGATTTTCTTTTGATAGGAAATAACCATATGTATTTTGTATAGTGGTCAACAAAAATCACATAATAATTAAATCCATCATGAGATGAAATAGGTGACGATCCCCAAACGTCCGAATATATAAGCTCTAATGGAGAGTTACTTCGAAGAGATGACACGTTAAAAGGAAGTTTATGAGATTTATTGTAGTGACAAGCATTACAATGAAAATCTAAGTGACAGAAGAAGATAATGGTAAGTTATGGGCGGAAATTATAGAATTAAGAATTTTGGTGGAGGGATGGCCAAGTCTATTATGCCATTGTTGGAACGGTGCTTTGACACTAGCAAATGCAAGGATAGGTTTTGACATGGACGATGCATGAGCTAGCCATTCATATACGCCATCTTTATTTGGCCCTTCGAGGAGTTGTGTCCCCGTACGAAAATCCTTCGCCACAAAAGAAGATGGTAAAAATTCAATGGAAATATTATTAGAAGTACAAAGTTTAGAAATTGATAAAAGATTTTTTTTCATGCTAGGAACGCAAAGAACATCACTCAGAACAAAACATTTAGAGGGTGAGGGTAAAGTAGTTGAACCCGTGTGAGTTGTTGGAAGCTCAGTACCATCACCGATCATTATATCTTCTGAACCATCATACTCAAAATGTAGAGAAAGATTTTTTAAATCGGCAGTGACATGGTGAGAGGCCCCAGAGTCCACAAGCCAATTGGTGGAGGAAGTCGGCTGTGTTGCGAAATGAGCACGTGGAGGTTGACTAGATCTAGGATAGTATGACTGAGGTGGTGCGGAAGGCATCCAAGGAGAAGGAGCATGGCGGAACTTAGGAGCATGGTGGAAGTTGGGGAATCTTTTAGCATTGTGGCCCTGGTGATCACACAGTTGACAAAAGCCCTTGTAAGGTTTAGGATTTTGACTGTTGTTGTCACTATTGGCGAATGGATGTCCTGACTTGTTCTGATGGCCTTTGAATGGATTATTCTGGTTGCCTTGCTTATTTTGATTGTTTCCTTTTCCACCATTTTGACCAAATTTGTTTGCATAGTTGGCTGTAATAGTTGGATTTTCATATTTTTTTGCCTCTCTCTTAAGAAAACTCTTATGATCAGAAAGTTTTTCATGCAGTTCATCAAAAGATATTGGGTGTTCACGAGCACGTACGGCAGCAACAATTTCTTTGAAGTCAGATCCAAGGCCATTACGTACATGGAATGTAAGGTCTTGAGTCTTGAGAGGAGCATCAATAAGGGCAAGTTCATCGGCAAGGCTCTTGATAGTTTGCATATAATCAGACACGCTTTTGGAATCCTTAGTGGCCTGAGATAATTTTTCTTTAATTCCCATGATAGGACCATGAGAAGGTTTGGCATACATGGTAGTAAGTGTATCCCAAGCATCTTTGGAAGTTTTTGCAGAAGCAACAAAGGGGATGATGCTGGCAGAAAGAGAAGCCCAAATGGCATTAAGAAGAAGTTGGTCTTGGCGGATCCAAAGAGAGTAATTAGGACTGACAACTTCTTTTCCATTCTCTTTGAGAATGGGTGAAGGGCAAAGGAGGGTTCCATCAAGGTAACCCATTAGATCATATCCAATGAGAAGGGAGTTGAATTGCACTCTCCAAGAGGTATAGTTTGAAGGGTTGAGTTTAAATGGTGCTTAGGCTGCAACATTGATGGAGATAGGGTTGTTGATATATCCAATAGGATTGACAACATTAGGAGAAGAAGAGGATGCGGAAGAGGAGATATCATCGGCCATGGAGCACTCGTTAGAGTATGGGATGCTCTGATACCATATAAAGAAAAGAATATAAGGAGGAGAGATAGTAGGAAAGACATACAATTTTCATTGATATGCTTTCAATATATACACAACTAGAGTAGTCATTTACAATAAGTGCACAATTGTAGCCTAGAGTTATGAAAGTCAAATATACGTAATAAAGAGATTGCACAATTACACCATGACTTTAGGAGTATCCTTCATAGCTTGCTGGTCTGAAGCAAATTGATTTAATAAAAGGAAATGAAGAAAGTCTTACACTTTCTTATTTGTTTGTTATGCCAGCCTAAAACCAGAGATTAAGCTGTAGATATATGATTAAATTAATTAAAGAAGCTAATGAATGCATTTTTTGGTGAGGCTATTATGCCCCAGAAAACATAAAATTTCTTATTTAACAAATAAAATTCAAATAAAATCACAATTTTTTGTCGTGGAAATTGGTAATCCTAGCTCGGATTTTTTTATTTTATTTGTGCCTTTTTTTATATACTTTTCTGATGCGTCACTAAATTCTCATTTTCTATTGTGGCTTGACAGCATATATACATTGTTGGTAGTAACTGTTTTTGACTTAGCCACGTGCGTGGCCCGCCCTAACCCATAAAATGAAAGTGCCACTTAATTCCATTTTATGGTAACCCAGGGCTTTGCTGCCCGCAGGCGCAGGGAGAGAATCATCAACAGGAAGATTGCTCAGTGGCGCACCCGGCATTCAAATAAGTATTTCTAGGGATTGCAATTTTGTTGCTGTTATATTCAAATAAAGATTTCTAGGGACTGTAATTCTTATACCAGGAGACAAATGGAGAGTATAAACTTATTAAACTAAAAAGGTTTAGTTGAAGCTATTTTTCATAGTTGGTGGTGTCTTTTCCGTTTCAAGTTTTGGTTGATTCGAGCTTGAAGAACAAACTAATTATGGCAAAAAGGAAGCAGAGGAGCAAAGCGAAGCACAGACCGAGCTCATACAGGTGAATAACATGTTATTTTATTATAACAGAAGTAGCTAGTGTAAGTTTTTCGCTTTGATAGTATTGGCACACAAGTTAAATTTTAATTTTTTTTTAGTAGCCACAAACTCTTGTACAAATTTATTTTGTACAAACTGATGTGGCATGATTTAATTAGTTGAATTAAATATTACTTAGTCCACATGATTTGTTTTCATTATTTTATAATTTATTTCAACCAATGAATTAATGTCAAATCAGTTTGTACAATTTTAGTTTATATAAAAGTTTGTGGCTGTATCATCATTTTTTTTTACCTTTTAATTTTTTGGGCTATGTTTAATAATAACCACATGTGGCATGTTACCATTCAAGCTAATGCAATTAACTATTACGTAAATAGATTCATGGTCAAATAATTGACAAAATCACCTATATTTCATCTTCTTGTGAAATTCATTGTATTAGGTGGTTTGCGTCTACAACTAGAAAAATAGGTTTTACTAACATTATTTTAGTATCAATAATTACTTTTCCTGATACTTGTTAATTATGTCAGTAATGCTCAAATCAGAACACACTAATACTAATTTTTAGTGTCAGTAATTCATGTCACACTATAGTATCACCAAATTAGTGACACGACGATGTTAGTATCTGATGATATTATTTTTATTTTAGTAATACATGTCACTATGGTATCACTAAGATAATAACACAATGGTGTTAGTATTTAATGATACTATTTAAGTGTCAGTGATTTATTTAATTATTAACTTCATTTTAAATACTTAGTGTCAATATTTAGTAATGATATGCTGCTTGTGGTTAATATTATATTTTTGCTTTAATTACATTTTTTTCAGTTTGTTTTACAATTAAAAGAAAACTCAAAATATATTAAATATACCGAATCTTGTAATACAATTCACATAATAAACATCCCATATACATCACTTAAATTAACATAATTCAACTACATCACTGTTTTGGAAAAAAGGAAAAAAACATAAGTATCAAATTAAGTTTTAGACAAGTAGTACACAATAAAGTACTAAATTAAGTTCCAAAAACATTAACCAACAAGAAGAAAAAGATAACAATGTCATTGATTATCCACACATGTCTTCATTTTTTTTTCCACCTACAAGTATATAAAATCAATTAGTACACCACAAAAAATAAATCTATATTTTACAGGAAAACTAATCATAAATTACTTATATATTATCTCGTGATTGTAGACTATAATTAACTTGGCAATGTATACAGCTCATTGATAAGTTGTGAGAGGTCTTTCATAGCGTATTCATCAATTCCCTTAAACTTTAATTTTAAAACAACAAGTTATTCATTGAAAATCTTTGACTAAACTACTTAATTATCATTCATTTAAATATATCCTTTTGATAACAATTAACTCTAACAAATGAACTCCAACAATGTTATTATTTTATCCAAAATTATATAGGCAAACATTGAACATCTTATCATATTAATAAAACAAAAAAAACATTTCAACGAGTATTGTTGATGTACTTATTATATCAATTACTACTTTCTAATCACTCATACAAAAATGTTTGAAGTCGAAGCAACTTGTGAACACCAACACTAACCAATTTAATACAAATATGGATATAGATACAAAATCTTAATCAGGATATCTTCTTCAAATTAAAGTACAAGCAACAATACTATAACACATTCCCACTAATAAGAACTTTGCAACCCATATAATTATTTTGTACATATTATGACCCCCCAACACACACACATATATAGAGCATATTGTGTATATCCCAAATCCTAATTCATGTCTCTATGGCTATTCATATAATCTATTCAATAGTATGTAGTATATCCACAATTATAAGTACCTTTACTTATAAAATACATACAATATATGGTAAAAAAAATGTAACAGTCAAGAAGCACACATTAGGTCTAAGGTTCAAGGTTTTTTTGAGCTAATTCATTTCACAATGCATTAAAATAAGATGATGCAGTATTGTAAAAATTGTTTTCAATACTTACATTATTTTTAAGAATGTTCACATTTGTAACAATATCTTGAATGTATTTCATCACGTAGTGGTTAACCACATTCAAAACTGCTAGGTTGCCTCGGACACTACAAAATAAAAATTATATAATTTTTTTCTAAAATAAACAATGCTTATTTAGGTTTGTCTCATTTTTACATTGATGGAGACCTATTGAACATTAGCCTTTATATAAGACTATAAAGTCTAATGTATTGTAATCCTATTACAATGAAGACATAGCGAATGTTAACAAATAATTAACGTAAAATAGAAAAATAAAGTAGCATGATCAAGGATACGAATAACAAAACTTAACTAATTCACAAACTGCATCATCTCTTCATTAGGATTACCTTACAAAGGATCAATATAATAGACTATACATCTCACAATATCAATTGCGAATAACACCCAATGGCTATTAAACAAAATAAAAATTGTTTGAAGACATGAATTACATGTAAAAATTTTTTACATGATTAATTTACTAATAAAGATGGTTAAATAAAAAATATTATACCCAGGGTCATATGGGCATACGAAGACCTATTCCAACTCTGCCAAGCCTAAAAATTTTAAAATATATTGAGTCCTATCTTTGAAGCTGGCCTTTGGATATAACTTCTCAAAAAGCCCAAACTGAACTGGCTTGGTACTTCCACTGTTCTCCATCTCCTCATACAAGTATCTAAGAGAAAATAAACATATATAATAAAGTAAGTTTAAATAAAGGAAACAAAATAATAGCTCCAAGTTTAATAAAATATAAGCTATATATTATCGTACTTGATCCATATGTTAATGATGCAGCTTAAGACCTCCTTAAACTCGATGATTTTATCACAAGTCATTTTATCCAAGTGTGTTTCCCAAATTTTACCAAAAGTTGTTGTTTCATGCCGAATCCTAATCAATTGAGGTAAGGAATTATCAATAACATAGTAAACATGTTCATATATTCACTCTTGTCATTCTTTCTTGACCGTGCAACTGCCCGTATGTTCTTCACAACCTGCTTAAGGCTTTTTGCTACTCGTTTGATGACCAATGGTTCTTTTTTTTGGTACTTTCTCATCATAGGTGAGCTGCACATCTAATACTTTAGGAGTTAATTTGGGATATCTTCTTGGCGTAGGCTTTGAAGTAATTTCAAACTCTACTTTCTTTGGAGTTTGTTGAGGAGTTGGTTGGGAAATTGTGGTATGAGTGTTCTTCATTTTACTCTTCACAGATTTTGGAGTTGATTTACTATACTGGAAATCAGCCTATGAAATAATCAAAATACGCACACATACCATTAGTAGTAATACATGCATATACAAATAAAAATAAAATAATGATGTGTAATATTCCATGTATTAACCTTTCTTTTTCGAAGAGTTTCAGGGGATTGTTCATTATTGTCAATCTGAACACCAGTGGCAGGTTTGGGTTTAGGGGAGCCATAACCACCAACTTCAGAATTGTTGTAGGCATTCAACCTTGCATTTATGTGTTCCAGTTGAGTAGACATAAATTGGAAACTCTCTTGATATATCTTTCTTTCTCTTGCCAACCTGTAGTATTAAGGACATGAAAATACATGGATGGGGTGATAAATTATCCCACTCCTTGCACCCTGCTTCCATTTAGCTGCTTTCGAAGGAGTTTACCTAGAATGTCATTTGGCCCTTGTAATTAGAATGTTCTTTGTTCATCTTGACTCTTTAGCTCATTCTACAAAAAAAAAAAAATTATAAATCTTCAAGTTGAAACGAGGAAATTGTATGACATTTCAAAATCTAACAGCCACAGGAAAAGTAACCAACTATTTCATACTGATTATCAACTTCAGAGAACCACTTCCAATAATAAAAAGGTGGACGCTACAAAAATTTTCTCTTTAGAAAGTGTTGACACGAGCAAATTTGATGACATAAGCAAATTTAAAGATACCACAAAAGAATGGAATATAAATCTGACTTGGATTAAGATTTCTTTCTCAGTCTATTACAACTATTTAACCAAACACAACGCTCAAACTTCAAAATTGTATATCAAAACCTAAAGTTAATTTTTAACTCTAATCATATCTCTCATCACAAAATTAGAACTTGACAACAACCCAGATAACAAAAGATGAGCTACACCAAGAAATCAAAATCTGCACTTGATAAAATGAGAACTCCTCAAATTCACTATAATGAAATCATTAAAACCAGTTCCCGAGTATAAGCTATAAACAGTAGATCAAAGATATCAACTTGATAAAATAGGTCATCCTTAAATTCTCTATAATCAGTATATAATCAATCAAACTCATGACTTGAAAATAACCCACAAGCAGAAATCATGAAAGCAAAACTTGCCAGGCACAATCTTGAAAAGAGAAAGAAGATGTGTTAACAGCAATTACAAGGAGGGCAAGAAAATTTGTTATCATGTAAACTAATATCCTTCTTAAATCTTCAAAACAAAGCAGGTTCGCATGCAGTTAAAACTGAAACTATAGAAAATATTACAAGACAGCACCTCACACAAGTGTCTGATCTCCAAGACAGCTCTCTTATTACAAACATAAACATGCACGCACATAAGTTTTAACTTTTTTATATGCAAAGAAATTAGGTATGTTAAAGTATTATTGAGCTTGTGTTACTTGTAAATGTTACTGGACAGTTATTACATAAATCATTACACACACACACACACACACACACATATCTTATAAGGGGAATTCGTAACAATCACAATTGTTCAGCTACAGAAAAATTTAAAGTCTGCATTTATAATAATCACAGTTATAAATCTACAACTTATTAGTTGAAATACATAAGAATTAAGTATACAAGTGACTTACTATTTTCTTAGCAATTGGCATCACTTCAGAAGCATTTTTGCCATCTCGGTCAATCTCTCGCTCAGAAACTCCATTCTCCTTTTTCTGTTACAGGTTGACAAAAAAAAAAGTATTGATTCTATTATATTATATGCATTAGTTGGGTTATATTGCATAACTATATTAAATTACATACCGTACATGCTTTTCTATAGAACATGCCACCATATCCTGTGCTACCCAAGCGATGATTGTAGACATTCTTTACTCTTTTATCTTTTGCTTTCTTACTTTTGTCCTACACAAATAGTATGACAAAGAATAAAAAAGGTTACCACTTATTAGTAGTAACTAGCAATAAATAAATCAAGTAATATTAACAAACAGCACACCTGAAATTCTTCAGACAAAACTTTGTCAACAAAAAGTTTCCAATCTTCTTTTTTAATGCTCGGATATTCAATAGGAGGCAACCTTAGTGACTTTAGATCGTCCTTGTAAGATAGAACGAATTCAATTACTAGCTCACTTCTAAAGTTTCTTGATGCAACTCCCATCCATTTTAACACTTGGCTTTTGCATTTCAAGCTCAATTTAAACGTTTTCTGTAAACCAATGACATGGATTAGCACTAAGTTTAAATAAATTTGGAAGTTATATAAAATCGTTAAATATACTATTAAACAAGTAAAGAAAACCTGAAAATGAAGCCACAGAGTTTCCTTCGTTTCTAGTGGCATACGCCTCCAATCATCAAGTGAGATCGAAATTGGTTCATATATGATGACTCTAATGTAACTTCTAAGATAATTTTTTCCCTCTCCAACTGGAACACAATAAGAATTATACTCAACTAGAACTCCATTACTAAATTCTTCTTTTTGCAAGCCTTTCTTTTTTTTGTTTGTTTTCTTCTTCTCGGTCTCCCCTCGAGCTCTGGAAAAGTGAAATCATCATCTTTAACCATCTCTTAGAATACTGAAAATGATTAAAATAAATAAGTACATCAATTAAATTAAGAAGTTATACATAAATTAAAATAAGATGTTAATAGAAGAGTAATAGCATATAATCAAATAAATAAATTGCTTACTGAAAAACTGTAAAAAATGGCGCTGGAAACTAGCTATAAGAATGCACTTAGTGATTTTCTAAATCAATATATATTGAAATAGCATCACAATCTTTTTTTCATAAATTCCTTCGTCATCATTCTCATATACAAGAAGTTTGTTAGATAATGGTGAAAATACATCCAAGTCTTCACATCTTTCCCCATTCAACTTATAAGCTTTTTCTGCTACTGAACAAACTATTGATTTATTATTATTTAGCTTGTCCTTTAAATAAAACACTTGCTCTGCATGACAAGCTAGAATCAAGCAATCAAATTTATAGTTTATAGCTAATCCAGTTTAAATCAAGTATAGTGGAACTTAAATTGTCAACAGTAACCCCTCTATTATCTATCAATCACACTTGAAAAGTGTTATTTTAACTATCAAATAATCAAGCTGTCAAATCTCATCAATGACTCCATAAAAACTCATGTCTCCAGAACGAGGGCTTTTATCTTTTGAGCTTGAAATTTGTAGTGTTAGCGACAACTCTAACACCATTATTTTGGGTTACACGATTATTGTCTCGTCCTTCATTGCAAAATTAAATCCATTGATTTGACAGCCAGGGTATGTCACCACACTATTTCCTGAACTAGCACATTATTTGCTCTATCATGTGCTGCCTATAATTTAAACTAATAGTAATTAGTTCCATGAAAAAAATCTTGTTAAAGTTAAAAGTTTGTATACTATATTGTATTTAGTTAAGCAATAATTCTGACTTTTTTTTGTAACCAACGAGAAAATGTACGAGTGTATTCATTTTGCAACCATAGATTTTTTTTTTTTTTTTTGCCTTATAGGGGTTCCTGATGCCAATAATGCATATGCTCCCTCCAGTGAAACCATATTAAGGCTTAAAAAGTAGTATAGTAATCTTATAATACAAAAGTAATATTTATTGGGAAAAAAATTAACAAGTAACTTACTCGATATATGATTGGATTTTTCAAGGTGTTGTTAGAATGCATCGGTGTGCTTGTGCCAATAAAGGATCATCAACCACCTTAATTTTTGCACATCCCAAAGGCCTTTCGATTGAAAAATCAATTGGACAACCAGTAGGTAGTCCAATAACGTCACAATCTGAGAGGTAGTCATCACAAAATTCAAGTGCTACTTCTGCAATTTAACTTTTTGTAATACAACCCTCAAGGCAGTAGCAATTACGAACATAATCCTTAAGAGTTTTCATCTCTCTCTCAAAAGGCTACATCCATCGAAGATAAACAGGCCCATGTAACCTAACTTTTTCAACCGGATGGACTGTTAAATGGATCATTATGTCAAAAAAGGTAGGTGGGAAGTATTGTTGTAATAAACTTAAAGTGATTACAAGTTCCTTTTGCAATTGGTCATGAATATTAGGGTCTACCACTTTACAACATAATGAGTTAAGAAAAAAAAAAGCACATCCTAATTATGGCCTTTCTCACATTTATAGGCAAACAATTTTGAATGCCTAATGATAGACGTTGTTGCATCAAAGTATGACAATCATGGGACTTAAGGTCTTAAAGCCGACAATCATCTATTAAAACAAGTTTTAAGACATTGGAAGAATAGCCATTAGGAACTTTCACACTTTGCAAGGTTTCACAAACTTTTTTTTTTCTTTTTACTAAAAGTGAATGGAGCTGGAAGTAGGACTTTGTTCTTTCTTTTTTTTTTTCTTGTTTCATTAGGAACTAGTTTTCCCCTTATCTCAAAATGCTCAAGATCTTTTCTAGAATTAATCGCATCCTTTGTCTTCCCCAATTGATGAATTAGTCTGCCATATATGTTCTCACACACATTTTTTTTTTCAATGTGCATCACATCTAGTTGATGGTGAACTAATAAATGCTTCCAATATTCTAAGTCAAAAAATATTGACTTTTTTAATACAATTTTTTAGTTATATTCTTATCACCACCACCACCATAATGTTTCTGCTTTTCCCTTCTTGTTCCCAAACTTAACGCCAATATATTCCACCACGTTAAAGATTTCCTCACCAGGCAAAGTTTTAGGAGGTTTATTCCACACTTGCTTTCCATTGAAAACCATTTTGAAGTTCTAAAATGGGTGAGCAAGTGGTAGAAATTGTTGATGGCCCATATATGACATTTTCTGACTATGCGGCAACCAACATGCACAAATGTCTATCCCACAAATTGAGTACGCATAATAGCCCTTCAGTACACCCGAAAAGGTTTCCGTATGCAGGAAAGTCACTGATTGTGCATATCAACACAACCTGTAAATTGAAGGTTTCTTTTTTATATGCATCATAAACATCAACACCTACATCCCATAGAATTTTCCAGTCCTCAATCAAAGGTGACAGGTATACATCTAGATCGTTTCTAGTTTGTTTAGGGCAAGATATCAAAAGAGACAACATCAAAAACTTTCTCTTCACACACAATGATGGAGGAAGATTATATGTTATCAGTGTAATAGGTCAACAACTATAAGTGGTGCTAAGTGTACTATGTGGATTAACCCCATTAGTTAAGAGAGCTAAATGGAGTTTCTAGGTTCTCGGTAAATTTTTAGCCACTTATTGTCAATTAGATGCCAGGATGGCAAGTTTGTTGCATGGCAAAGCTTGCCATCTCTAATTCTTTTATTAGCATGCCATGTTAAGTTTTGCGCTATTTGTGGTAATCGAAACAATCTCTTCAACTTAGGAATAGTTGGAAAATACCATACACCTTTTCAGGAACCCCTTTTCTAAATTTTTTTTAGTCATCTTTTTTTTCTTTGTCACTTAGATGCTTTACAATTTGGGGGCATTCAGTAAGATCAACAGATTCATTCCTATACAAAATACAGTCATTTGGACATGCATGTATTTTTTTCGCACACAAAGACACACTGCGTTAAAGGTTAAAATTGAAAGTAAAACTAAAATGGATTTGCAACAACAAGCACAAACACCACAGGAGAGGTCATTTAAGGACTACTTTAGTCCCTTAGCCAATTTGAGCACATCATGCATAAGATACCCAAATATAGCTGCTAGGAGTTTCGAGTTAAAACCTATTGTGCTAAATTGTCTCCCATCATTCTATGGCTTAGAAAATGAAGACCCATATAATCATCTGAATGATTTTCATGCTATTTGTCAAACTTTTAAATATGAAAATTTTTTAGAGGAAGATGTTAAGCTTAGATTGTTTCTATTTTCTCTAAAAAATAGAGCTCGTTCTTAGTTTAATACATTGCCTGCTAATAGTATCACATCATGGGCACAAATGGTAACTAAGTTTTTAAATAAATATTTCCCAATGCATAAAACCAATGTTATTCGCAGGGAAATTTTAGAGTTTACACAGAGAGAAGATGAGCATTTTTCCGAAGCATAGTAGCGATTTAACGAGCTACTCTTGAAGTGTCCACATCATGGGTATGAGAAATGGCACCAGTGTCAATACTTCTTGGAATGACTATTGCCACATGTGCAAGAATGACTAATGGCGATAAGTGGAGGTGAGCTTATGTCCAAAAGCGCATCAGAAATATGGGATTTCTTCCAAAGACAAGCCGATAATTCCCAACAGAGAAGCAGATCATTCAGAAATGTGAGAAAAATTAAAGGAGTACATGAAGTCCAGATTGGCGAGTTAGGATCAGATATTAAAGAAGTCAAAGCAATAGTCGAAGGATTTTCTCGCCAAATAGCATCACTGACAACTGCCAAATCAATAGAGCCTTCTGCCCACAATCAATTTGACCATGATTCATATCCAAATTAAGCCAATGCCATAAATGTGATGAGGAAGTAGTTAAACTACAATCCTTACTCCAACACCTATAACCCTGTATGGAGAGACCATCCCAACTTTTCTTGGTCTCAAGAATTCCAACAAAATAGAACAATAGCACCAGCTCCACCCATGCAACCAGTTCATCAAACTCCTCAAGCGTCTCAACCACCATTCAGACCATATAATCAGAATCAGAGCTACTCACAACCAAAACCATGGGAAGAGGCATTCCAAAGTCTCAAAAATTTTACTCACACCACAATAGAACAGCAAAATCATACCATTGACGAGTTGCGAAATGAGATGAGAGTTGGCTTCAATTCACAAGCCCAATTGATCTTAAACCTTGAGAAGATGGTGGGTCAACCTGCCTCTTCAATTCAAACTTTGGCAATGAACTTTGAGAAAGGCAAATTCCCAAGCCAGCCAGTGCCCAATCCTAAAGGAGTGCATGAAGTGAGTACAAGTTCATCTCAGCATCATGAAGAGGTCAAGGCTGTCATGACCTTGCGAAAAGGTAAAGAGGTAGACAACAAAGTGGAGATGCCAATGAAAAAGATGACTCAAGATCAACCTGCAGACTCTGAGGACTTTCATCAAAGGAAAAAGAAGAAAGCAACCCACGAGAATACATCCTCAAAGCTCATTTTCCTCAGAGGTTAGCAAAAGCAAAGAAAAGAAGTTCCACATGTGAGATTATGGAAATTTTTAAATAGGTAAGTATTAACATCCATTTGCTTGATGCTATTAAATAAATGCCCTTTTATACTAAGTTTCTTAAAGATATTTGCACTAAAAAGAGAAGCATACATGTTCAAAAAAAATTACTTTTAACAGAAAACATTAGTTCTATACTCCAACACAAAATTCCTCCAAAATTCAAAGACCCAGGCTCCTCCACTATTTCATGTAGTATTGGGAACCACATATTTGAGAATGCTTTGTTGGACTTAGGGGCTAGTGTTAATCTTTTGCCTTATTCAATTTTTGTGAAACTCGGACTAGGAGAATTACACCCAACTCAAGTTGTGTTGCAGCTTGCATATCGATCAATGAAAATACCTCGTGGTATTGTGGAAGATGTGCTCATTAAGGTTGATAAGTTTTATTTTTCTATTGATTTCATTGTAATTGACACCCAACCAATGCAGGATTTAAAGAAACATATCCCCACTATCCTAGGCCGAGCTTTTCTGGTAACTGTCGATGCTCACATTCAATGCAGGACTGGAAATGGCAATATGACTATGGAGTTGAATATCTTTAACATTGCTAAGCAACCTCGTGATGCAGATAAGGGAATTGTAGATGTGGATTTAATTGAAGAATTAATTGATTATATTTTTCCTTCTAACATTAATGATGATCCTTTACAAACATGTTTAACTCACTTTTGTTCAGATTTTAATATTGACAGATTGATTGACGAGGTCAATGTTTTACTTGACTCATAACCACTCATGGATACTATTAAATGGAAGTCGAGAATAGAGCAACCAGCACCATCGGAGAAGAAATTGAGCCCATCATAAGAATCACCACTAAAGCTTCAGCTCAAACCATTACATGATACTGTAGAATATACATTCTTGGGCGATGGAAATACTTTGCCAGTAATCATTTCATCTTCCCTTGATGACAATCAAAAGACTAAGTTGTTGGGTATTTTAAAAGAGCACAAAGAGGCATTAGGATGGACCATAGCTGACATAAAAGGTATAAACCTAGTAGATTGCATGCATTACATTCATCTTGATGAAAATGCTAAACCTACTAGGAAAATACAACGCCAGTTAAATCCTAAAATGAAAGAAGTCGTTAGAGCTGAAGTTCTTAAACTATTAGATGCAGGTATCATTTACCATATTTCTAATAGTTCATGGGTTAGTCTAGTACAAGTTGTTCCTAAAAAGTCTGGAGTCACAGTAGTCACTAATGTCGATAATGAATTAATACCCACTAGAGTGACTACAGGATGGCGTGTATGTATTGATTATAAGAAGATGAATTCTATCACATGAAAAGATCATTTTCCTTTATCATTTATTGATCAAATGCTTGATAGATTAGCGGGTCATGAATTTTATTGCTTTTTAGATGGCTATTGAGGATATAATCCCCATAGCACCTAAGGACTAAGAGAAAACTACTTGCACTTGCCCTTTTGGTACATTTGCATATACGAGAATACCATTTAGATTATGCAATTCACCTGCCACATGTCAACAATGCATGTTAAGCATTTTTTCTGATATGGTTGAACGCTTCCTTGAAGTTTTTATGGATAATTTTCCTATTTTTGGTGATTCATTTGATCAATGTTTACATCATCTAACACTAGTTCTGCAGAGATGTATAGAGAAGAATTTAGTCTTGAATTGGGAGAAGTGTCATTTTATGGTAAGACAAGGTATTGTTCTTGGTCACATTATTTCAAGGAAAGGTATTGAGGTTGACAAAGTCAAGGTAGATCTTATTTCTAATCTTCCCCCACCCAAAACAGTGAGAGAGGTAAGATCATTCCTTGGGCATGCTAGTTTTTATAGACGTTTCATTAAAGATTTCAGCAAAATCTCTAGACCCTTATGCAATCTACTTGCTAAGGATGTACCTTTTGTCTTTGATGATTCATGTCATGCGGCATTTGAAAAATTAAAGCAATTGTTAACTACATCACCTATCATTCAGCCCCCAAACTGGAACTTACCTTTTGAGCTCATGTGTAATGCATCAGATTACGAAGTAGGAGCAGTGTTAGGCCAAAGAATTGATCGAATTTCCCATGCCATTTGCTACGCTAGTATGACATTGAAAGATGCACAATTGAATTATTCAATCACTGAAAAAGAAATGCTAGCAGTAGTGTTTGCATTAGAAAAATTTTGATCTTATCTCATAGGATGTAAAATAATTATGTTCAGAGATCATGCTGCTCTTAAATATCTTCTTACAAAAAAAATGCAAAGGCTAAACTAATTTGATGGGTGTTACTTTTGCAAGAATTTGACATTGAGTTCAAAGACAAGAAAGGCACAGAAAATATGGTGGCAGATCATTTCTCTCGTCTTAATTTTGACATAATCCCTGAACCATTGCCATTGAATGAACCATTTCCAAATTAGCAACTAATGAGTGTGAAAGTATTACCATGGTATGCTGATATAGTTAACTATCTTGTTACAGGTCAACTTCCAAAACATTGGACTAAGCAGGATAAAGCAAAATTTTTCGTGGAAATAAAGAATTTCTTTTGGGATGATCTTTATCTGCTCAAATATTGTGCGGATCAAATTATCAAACGTTGTGTCCCAGAGAGCAAATTTCAAAATATCCTTTCATTCTGCCATGAACAAGCTTGTGGAGGACATTTTAGTGCTAAGAAAACTGCTGCTAAAGTTTTACAATGTGGTTTCTATTGGCCAACTTTATTTCGAGATGCTTATACTTTTTGTTCTTCATATGACAGATGTCAACGTATGAGAAGCATCACACGAAGGAACATGATGCCACTAAATCCTATTCTAGTGGTTGAAATTTTTTATGTGTGGGGCATTGATTTCATGGGACAATTTCCTTCTTTTTTTGGCCATCAATACATATTGGTTACTGTTGACTACGTATCCAAATGGGTGGAAGCAATACCATGCAGAACCAATATCATAAAGTGGTGATTAAATTTTTGAAAAGTAATATTCTTTCACGCTTTGGATTCCCTCGGGCGATAATCAGCGATGACGGTACCCACTTCTGCAATAAATCATTCAAAGTTCTTTTGGCAAAGTATTCCATTACACCCAAAGTGGCTACCCCATATCATCCACAAAGTAGTCAAGTCCAGATATCCAATAGGGAAATAAAGCACATATTAGAAAAGACAGTAAGACTTGACAGAAAAGATTGGTCATTGAGACTTGATGATGCAGTATGGACATATCGAACAGCCTTTAAGACTCCGATTGGAATGTCACCGTATAGGCTAGTATATAGGAAAGCTTGTCACCTGCCTGTGGAACTCGAGCATCGTGCATATTGGGCCATCAAGAAATTCAACTTTGACATGCAACAGACTGGTTCAAAAAGAAGCTTACAGTTGGCAGAACTTGAGGGAATTCGCAATGATGCATACTAAAATGCCAAGATTTACAAGCAACGAATGAAAGTCTTTCATGACAAGCAAGTTATGAGGAGATCTTTTACACCAAGTCAGAAAGTGCTTTTATTCAATTCTCGCTTGCACCTATTCGCAGGTAAGTTACGCTCTCGATGGTCTGGTCCATTTATTGTTCACACTGTTTTCCCACATGGAGCCATTGAAATTAAGGAGCCAAAGAACGGTGTCACTTTTAAAGTTAATGGTCAAAGATTAAAACTGTATCCAGAGTACCAACCACATGAACAAGACACCGAAATAAATTTGGGTGACCTACCAGATTTAGACTAAAACCTTTTCCTATTCTTTTTTAGTAATTTAATTTTTTTTATTTATTTTGTTTTACTATTCCTTTTCTAATTGAAACTATTCGTTTCCTACTTAAGTGTGTTTGTTTGACAGTTGCGTTTTCTCTCGTTACTTGTACCATATGTCATGAATACCTCCATTAGACAGACCCTCTTCAACTATCTTAAGCAACTTCTACGAGTGAAACATCACCTAAACGGCTTGTTCTAGTTTTGTAAATCACATCCTATGTGAGATCTACGACTACCAGAGTTAGTATTTCATATTGAAGAGCTAGAAGAACAACTGAGGGAAATAGAAGTTGGTATTTATGAAATCCAATTAGAACTTGAGGTAAACTCGATAAGAGGACGACGGTGAGTTAACATCCCACTTTTTATATTGTGATATTGTGTTGTTGTTTGTTTTCACGAGTGTTTTATTTTTGCTAGATTTGTTCTTTTCTTTTTTGTATTATCATTTGTCACCCCGGTTAAGTGGCGGATAATGGTACTCTGTGACTATTGCGTCGATTCCTTCAGCTTCCCATAATAACTTATATTCTCTAACCAAGGTATGGATAGGAACACAGCTCTTGCTATACTTCACAAGCGATTCCCCTCCCTTTCTCAGAATGCACTCCTTACAATCTACAAAGCTCGATTCGAACGTATGCGCCTTCTTATGAAGAATAATATCCTTGTTGACATTCGTTGGTTAATCGAAGCCAAAGTACAGTTAGCAGGAGAATTACCTCCTAAATTTGTTGCCTACATGCCTGGTTGCGGGAAAGGAAATTACGCAAGAAAATGAAGAGCTGCACGACTTCTAGTTGCTTGTCATAAATGTGCCAGAATGCAATGCTTTAAACAACCGTGCATTTCTTTAGGAATGGTATCCGACAACAAAGAATATAAGATTAAATTAATTAGGGATGGCTTGAATAATGAGTCATTGGATGATATCATTTTGTCCTTTGAAACGCATCCCAGTGCATACGTACAGCGTGTAATTTTTCAGTTGTGGCCATTATTCCAGAAAGAACGTGCACGAAACAGTCTCGGGAATCTGACTATAAACGACCTGTTTGCCAATTTATAAGAAAACTATATGGGAAGCCTATCCTCGACCCATAGAGGGCGTTCAAGCCGTTTCTGGACGTCAAACCAGAGGAAGATGTGAGCCACAATCACAACTACCAGTACATATCTTTTTCATTTAATGTTCTTTTATCATATGTGTTATTATTGTTGTGATTTTATCTTTACTTACTGTTTGTTTTCTCTGCTGTTTACTTTTGACTTTTAAGCCACGAACTTCACGCGTCATTTGACAAACACACCACCTTATTTACAACTGTGTATCATTATTTCTGACATCAAGATCTTTAAATACAAGCTTATTTTATTAACCACTCACAAATTATTTTTTAGAATTGTTTCAATGGCAGCAACTTCAAATAAACAATTCAAAAATGTTTGTGTGCTTTCGAGTTCTCATTATGGAAAATACAAAGAGTTTGTTCAAGCAGATATAGATCTTGGTCGAGCATTAGTTGAGAGAAAGATACACCTGGTATATGGAGGAGCTGACAAAGGGTTATCAAGACTTGTTTCAGAAGCTGCCTTCACCAGAGGAAGCCAAGTGCTCAGTACATCCCAAAGGTACTAAAACCTCTGGAATGTGTGTCTGATGCACCCATGGTGGAAGAGATAGTTGTCTCAAGCATGAAAGAAAGAATAACTGAAATGTTAAATCATGCTGACGCCTTTATTTTCTTGTCCGGAGATCTTGCAACTTTAGAGGCACTGATGACGTTCGCATCGTGGGCACATTTGGACATTCATCAGAAACCCATCGGTTTGTTAAATGTTAATAATTTTTATGATGGTTTGATAGCATTTCTTAACCATGCAATAAAGAATCATTTCATTCCTCTCACTGTAAAGCAGCTTTTTATTTGTGCCCAAACTGCTAATGAGTTACTCGATTTTTTACAAGCTTACAGACCAGAGCCAGATCCCAAGACCTCTGCATTGGATTGGTCAACTAATGATGGTAACAGCAGCAGTAGTAAGAAATGTAAATTAGATTTAACCCTCCATTTATAAATATTTTCTTATGTCACAGCATTCAGGTAATGTCTTTTAAACTATTCTTTCCTTTTAAACATTGAGGACAATGTTTATTTCTGGTTGGGGGGAGGGAATAGTTAACGATTGTGGAATAAAAATTGTGTTTTATAGTCACTAACCTTTTCTAAATTTTTGAGTTGAAGATGGCCGAATATGGAGTGTAGTTACTCTAGAAACGCATCTTCTTAGTCTTGGTATTAAAAAACAAAGTTTTTGAAAGATTCAAAAAAAAAAAATTCAAGGCATTTTATCTGATCTTTTGACATTGGATGACGTGGTAACTTTTGAATTTTAGTATTTGTATTATCTTTGGCTTTTATTTATGTTACACCATGTTTTCCATTTTGCATATTGATGCTGGTGACTTGTGTGAATTAAGAGATTTGATGAGTGAAATTGATTGAGTTATTTGAAGGAATGCGCATGTCATAGTAAATACCAAGTGAGGTTTTGAGCCTATAATATTTCTTGGAGAGTAACTATTTTTCATAGCTTAATATTTTATACATGATCTCTACTTTTTCTCTTAAGTCAACCAATTAAAAAAAAAGAAAAAAAAAAGAGGAAAAAATGTTCATACAAATAATATTGGTTTGACTGATACTTCGTTTGACTCGAGATCATATTCTTTCTTAGCTATAAACACTATTCCTTTATCTTGGTGAGTGTGTGTGTTGTTGCTTTCTTTCAATCCCTCATTCCTTGAAATAACTGTTTTTATTGATTTTGAGAGTGTCATTCTTACCGGAGAGATTTTGAGGTTTGGCATATCATTCTGAAAAGTGGCTTAATTAGTGTAGCTCTAATAATCGATCACTTTGCATAAGTTTACCTGACTCATTTGCGTGATTGGTTGATGTAGGAGTGATATTTTTAAAACTGGAGATAATACTTATACTTTTATTTGATCGTTATCATTATTCTAATTAAGAAGTAAACACGAATGCCCAAAAAAAAAAAAAAAACGCAAGACTTTAATTTGAATTTTGTTGGGTATCGTCGCTTAGTTTGCTAAGGACTATCAAGAAGCTGGTTGGGGGGTGTGTTGAGTGTTGAAAAATAAATATTTATATAAAATAGAATTATCATTTTGCACTCTAAGTCCCACTAACATTTTTATTTTTATTTATTTATGTTACTTAAACTTTAATTGTATGTGTCTTATTATAATTTAAGTGTTTTATGTATTTAAGGTGTATTTTATCTATTTCATGGCTAACAAGAGATCGGACGGCAAAACGGATGGCAGTTTTGAGCTCAGAATAGCTGAAAACCTTAGGGAAGGATATGAAGGCCAGTACCGTATATGTGAACAGTACCATACACGTGAACAGTGTCGTACATGTGAACAGTGCCGTACATGTGAACAGGCCCAATTCTAGAACCTTGGTGGGGCCCACATGACGCGGCTTTGACTGGTTGATGTGGCATGACCGATGACGTGGCATGATCTTATTCGACCAAAAAATACTGACGTAGCTTTGACCGGATGATGTGGCGTTGACTGATGACGTGACGATACATTATTGGACCAAGTGGTTGACTTTTTGACTGACGATGTGGCAGTATATTAGTGGACCAAAAAATGTGTGTACGATACATGCACAAACATGGAATGAATGATGTGTTCAATCCATTCAAAGCTTGCCGCGTGGTGCAATCCTGAGCGTCCAAATTGATTTTATCCGATGGCCATTTATAAATAGGGGCTACCCCCTCCCTAATTTGACATCCCTGAATTCATTTTTTAGCTCTGATTTCTGTAATTCCCTCTCTATAGTATATTTTCTACGTATTTTAATAAAATTTCTATTTTGCCCCTAGTTTAAAAATGAGTAGCTAATTTATTTTCAAGCTTGAATTGAAGGTGAAGCCTTAACATGATCCATGAGCTTAATTTGGTAAGTTTACTTTATTTTGCTCTGATTTATTTAGGTTATTTTGACTTGTTGTTGATAGATAATAATAATCTTGTCTAAATTTTGCTCTGGTATACCGACTCCTTAGTACAAGATTATTATTGTTTGACACGATGAACACTTTACACTTTATTAATTAGAGAAAAATCTCTCCTCTAGTATTAGTGATCCATCTTGATTCAGTGTTGATAGAGAATAAGTCAGAGTTATTTAGTGGATAGTCTTGCCACATTATCGACAGTAAAATTGTTCTCACCTGGTACAGTATGTACTTGATACCCATTTAACATTAGATTATTTCACCTGGCACAATGAGCACTTGATACCTTATTTATTAGAGATAGACCTATGAAGAGTGAAATACCCCCTTATAGATTAATTGGAATTTAAAAAGGAATGTTAAACCCATGGTGAAATGTTGAGTGTGAACCAAAGACTCAAACAATTACTTTATATTGTTTCATCTTTAATTTGCTCAAGCTATCTTTTTTTTAATTTAAATTCTGTCCAAAAAATCACATTCTACCAATCCGCATACAAACTCATAATATTAACCCTACACATGATTAAATCTACCTCCTCGTGGGATCGACACTTGTCACCATAAATATATATTGCAATAGATTCGTGCACTTGCGAGTACAACAAAATTTGCACAATATTACACCATGTTTTCCATTGTGTAACTCTCCAAGTGAGTTTTTGAACCTATTATTCTTGGAGAGTTACCCTGTTTACCTATATAGCTTGGTTGTTTATTATTTTATACAAGATCTCTATATTTTCTTAAGAGTCAATCAATCAATCAAGGAAATGAAAAAAGTGAAAAAAATTAATGAAAAAAATTGTGCAGATGCATCTAAAAGTCCATTGAACTAGCGGATATGAAAGACTATTTGGAGCTTCAAAAGATGATAGAAATGTCATGTTTGATCCGTTTGAACCTTTTCTAGTTATTCTCATTGTGAAGTATTCATAGCTTTTTTGAGTCTATAATTAAAAAAAAAAAGAACTTTTTCTTTATTAACTTATCATTGTATCCCACTCCAATATAGAGTATCACCTTATATTTTATATTTTCCATCACCCAATTATATTTGGAAAAGTATGGATGATTATGTATTCACAGAAATGATGTAATTCAATAAAAAAATTAAAAAATTTTAAAAAATAATTATTATTATAATATGAAAATAAAATATAAAAATAAATGTGAGAAGCACCTTGCAATCTTTAAAAGATCTCTATTTTTGAAATATATATTTTGTTTTTCCTATTATCCCTTCTTTGTTAACCATATCCCTCGCTTACGTTACATTCCAGTAAAAATCTTTCTTGATTTTAAAGAATTATAGTTTGAAGTAGAAGTTGGTAACACGGATTAAAAGATGTGGTGATGTATAAAATTGAATACAAATAATATTATTGATTTGACTAGTAATTTGTTTGACTTCAGATCATATTATTTCTAAGTTATACGCATTATTCTTTCATCTTGGTGAAAGTGTGCAATATGTTCTGTCAATTTATTATTTCTTGGAGTGACTGTTTTTATTAGTTTCATTTTCTTTTAAGAGTGTCATTCTTATCTCTAAGATTTTGGGGGTTGAAATGTCATTCTTGAGAGTAGCTTAATTAATGTAACTTTGATAATTGATCATTTTGCATAAATTTACTTAACTGATTTAGGAATAATTTTTTTTTTAGGGCAAAGATAATGCTTATATTTTTATTTGATTGTCATCATTAATCTGACTAAAGAAGTAAACACAATTGCCCTAAGAAAAAAAGATTTCAATTTGCATTTGAATTTCACTTGATATTATATCTTTCATTGTTATAGACTAGCAATAAACTGGTTGCGGAGTATGATTAACATTAGAAAGTGTACATTTAACAAATGCTAAAATTATTATTTTTCACTTAAAGAGTTGATTAATGTGCTTAAAACTTATAAATCATCTTAATACTCTCCTAATATAATTTTATGTTAAATTAAATTATGATATATTATCTTAATTTTATATTGTAGATAAATTTCAAGAATAAAGAAGGAATCAGAACTAGAAGCAGGAGACAAAGAAGAAGGATTCCATGAATATAAAAATAAAAAAAAATAATAGTTAAAAAAAAAGAAAAATGGAGCCACTGTGTATTATTGTTATTTAGTGGTGACTACCACTTGACTATTAATAATTTAAAAAATAATAAAAAAATCAATTAAATAATATTAAAGACGAAGAGAAGAGGCTATAAAAGGGGGGTACCTAAGGTAAAAGGGGAACACGGAGAGAAAAGAGAGAAAAAGAAGAGAAGGGAGAGGAAAAGAGAATTAAAGGAAGGTGTTAGTGGTAGCATGCAAACGAGAGGTGAGAAACGAAGGGCTTAGCTTCCAAAATTTCTTCTATTTCAATTTGTATTTAATTTTCTGGCAATTTATTTTGGAATTTTGAATTTTAATTCATAATAAATGCAGTTTTATTTTTAATTTTAGTTATTCTAATTTTAATTATGTGTAATCTAATTTCAACAATTATATTTATTTCAATTATTCTTAACTAAATAATAACAATTAGGATAAGGTGAAACTCTAAATAGAAAAATATTATTTAATCAAATTTTATTTTTAATTATATATTAAATTATTTTCAATTTGATTTTATCCATATTTTATATTTTTAAAATTTTGATTTATTATAGACAAATAAGGGAGTTTCACACAATAAATTCTTAATATCTTAGTATAAAATATGGTAAAATGGTACTTTGACTTTTTATAGACAAATTAAATTTTGGCACATTAAGTACGTAATTCATAATAAAATCAATGGGAAAATAATGATAATTTATACAAATTAACCTTTTGGGAAATAAACAAAATAAAAAGAAAAGAATTTATTAAATTATGTTTAATGCTAAGAGTGGATTTATAACCCTAACTAATTTATTTTCATAGTTTCACTTAAACTAGAACCTGTGAATTTAAATTATATCTTTTTATTTTTTTAGATAAATTAAAGGAAATTAATAAATTAAATCTTTTTCCTATGAATCGACCTCGGACTCAGCAGCTTATATTATAACAAGACACTCTTGTACTTGAGAGTAATCAACTCTTTTGAGTCATGGCAGAACTACAAACATGAGATGAAATGTAATGAACAGATTTTACATTATCAATCTTTTTCGACTCCAATGCTTCGACTTTTCTAGCTAAATATGCAAATTTGCCTTGAAAGTCATGATCTTGGTTAAGATTGTACATGCCTCCACCAGATGGAGTTGACTAGGGTTTAACTCATGACTCATAAGAATTAACTGTTTCCCAATATTGTGCATTCTCTACTATATAGTAAAGATAATCTAATACAGCTTCAAGATTTTTGTATCTGAACTCACTATTACACATCGTCTCAACAGCCTGTCTACTTTAGGTGTTACTCCCCCCTAAAAATAAGACACTAACCTCTATATTTCAAAACCTTAGTGTGGGCAAATATTAACTCATTCTACATATCCTAAAATTGGTAAAGAGTTTCTCCTGGCTTTTGAGTGAAAGTGGTGATTTTTCTCTTGAAAAAATTTGTTCTATAGGGTGGAAAAAGGTTTTTCAAAAACTAAGCTTTTGTTTCATCCTAAGTTCTGGTAGATACTAACCCAAGGTTTTATAGCCATGTTTTAACTTTTTTCTTTAGTGAGAAAGGGAAAAACTTAAGTCTAATTGTGTTCATGCTACAATTTTGATCAGTGCAAGTGTTGCATACTTCCTCAAATTCTTACAAATGCAAGTATGGATTTTCATACTCAAAACAATGGAAAATAGGTAGAAGTTGAATGATACGCGGTTCGAACTAAAACATGATGCATCAAGAGGGAAAACTATGAACAACGGTGCCCCTATTTAAGTAGGGTGTATGAAATCTCTAAGTGTCTTAGGCTATTCATGAAGATTTTGTCGGGCTTGAATATCTTTGTGCTCTGAAAAGTTATCAGTTTCGATGCCGGCCATGAGTAAAGGTAGTAAAGGTGATTTCCTAATTAATCTGTCATTTTCTATGCCAGATCAACGTCATATACAATGCTGATGATGTGTGTGTGTGTGTGTGTGTGTGTGTGAAATTAAGTTAAGAAAATGATGCACAAACAAATGAGTAATGCATGGAACACTAAATAAAAATTACACAAAATAAAAACAAACTGAAAATTAAATAACAAGTAATATAAATGTAAAAATAATAATGATAATAATATAAATGTACAAGAACTAAAAACAATAATAAATAAATGCGAAATAAAAATAAAAAAAACTGAAAATTAATTAACTGAAATTAAAATAATAGGCAGTTAAATTAGTCATATAAACAAATTAATTAAACCAAGTATAATAACACATTAATAAAATATTGACAAAATAGGCAGTATTATAAAAAAAAAGCCATATAAATTAACCACACAATAATAAAGCATAAACGTGAAACAAAAATAAAAAATGCAAAAGAGAAAAAAATAAATAAAACTAAAATTACAGGGGAAAATAGAAGAAAGAAACACTTACCTTGAAATATGAAACTCCTTTTTTTTTAATTTTAAGAATTACTGACTAATTAAGTAATTAAGTTAAATTTTAAGCCTTAATTATAATTATAAAAGTTCAAGTCCATGTTCATCATGTCCACAAAGTCCAAAAGTAAAGATTCATTTAGTTCTCAAGTCCAAAACATAAGTCATAATCCAAAGATCCAAGTTCCAATTTAATTTAGAGTTTGATTTGCAAGAGCTTGTGGGTTAAACTAAAGTTTTTCACAAGCATATGGGCAGCATTGAAATTTCAAGAGAAAGAAAGGGCTGACTAAAAGTTTACAAAATAAAATAAAATAAAATTAAGAGATCTATACAAAAGAATGACGAAAGGAGAAGTAATAAATGAGAAAAGCAAATAACAAAATAATAAAAATGAAATTAACAAAATAATAAAAATGAAATTGACATCAAATTTAAAAAAATTTTGGCAACGATATCAAAAACTTGACACGACTTAAAAATATTGATTACTCCCAAGTATAACAATATCTAATTGTACTACAACCCAGTTAGTCCAGGTCGAACTACTGGAAATCTAAAAATATAGTAATTAATTATTAAACAAAATTAATTTGTAGAAAAAGAAATTATACGTTTAAAAAGTACTAAAGTTATGGGATCCACTCTTGGAATTCAAATTATGGTCATAATACTTTTTCATATTATGTTTTATATTTATTTAATTATTATATAACTTAATTATTAATTAACCACTTATAGATAAATATGGGGATAAAGCAGATTATGTGCCATAGCCATATTAATGTGTCAACATTATGTTTAAACAATACATGGATCCCAAGTGAATTTAGATATACAGATTAAAATGAAATTAAAATAACTAGTGACAAATATAACTTGTAAATATAATAAAAATAATAAACTATAAACTTACTTGAGAAATAATTACTTCCATAATTTAAATATTTGAGCTTCACCTTTCAACTTAGCTTAAAAAATTAGCTACTTATATTGAATCTTCTTACACTCATTTTATGTAACAAGCTTTTATAATATATTACAAGAAAATTAAATACAAAAGAAAAGAGAAGAAGCACATTATGTGTCATAGCCGTATTAGTGTGTCAACTTTATGTTTAAATAATATATGGATTCCAACTAGATTTAGATCTACAGATTAAAATAAAATGAAAATAATTAGTGACAAATAACTTGTAAATATATAATTAACATAATAAACTATAAACTTACTTGAAAAATAATTACTTCCATAATTTAAATTTTTGAGATTCACCTTTCACTTTAACTTAAAAAATTAGCCACTTATATTAACAAAAAAAAACACTCATTTTATTTAACAAACTTCTAGAATATATTACAAGAAAATTAAATACAAAAGAAAAGAGAAGAAAATATTTTCTAAATTTCTACCATATGTTCCTTTTCTTCCATCTTCTTCTTCCGCCCCCCTTCCCCCTCAATTCTCTTCTTCTCCCTGCCTTTATATAGGTTGCCAATGACCTCTTCTCATTCTTATTTTATTAATTTATTATTATTATTATAATGAAAGAAAGAAAGAAATAGGTGATAGTCAAAAGTGGTAGCTATCACTTGACTATAACTTTATCAATCAGCTCCACTTCTTTCTTCCCTTTTTTTTAATCAATGCAATCCATCTATTTTGTCTCAAGCTTTTGGCTTCGATTTTCTCTTTATTATTAAAATTTATCTATAATATAAAATTAAGATAAAATTAACATACTAAAATTTAATTTAATATAAATTATATTATGAAAATATTAAAATAATTTATAAAGTTATGAGCGCATTAATCGACACCGTAAGTAAAAAGATGATAATTTTAATTTTTATTAAATGTTCACTTTCTAGAGTTAATCACATTGGATTTTCACAAACCCTATTCAATTCAATTCATGTCCATCCCTATCTCTTACTATCTAAAATTGTAAAATACACAACAAACAAAAAAAAAACAAAACAAAAAAAGTTTTCAAAGACTTTCAAAAGGATGCCAATAGCTCAACTCTCTAACCAATTTAACATTAGATTTGGGTCAAGTCAACCCAACTAAACTAACAAATCTAAGTTCTGATTAAGTATGAAATAAGACAAAAAAAAATTTATTAATTACACATATAACTAGTAGATTGAAGATAAAAGGGGTAAACTAATGATGAAAAGGTAAATTAATCGTAAAAAAAAAATTAGAAAAATAACATAAAATTTGTAAATTAACATTAAATGTAAAATTAAACAAAAATATTGTAAACTATATGTACAACTAGTAAATTGAAGGAAAAATAGGTAAATTAAAGTTTGTAGTAGTAAATTGATCTTTAGAATTGTAAAAGCAAAACAAAAATTTATAAAAATAACATAAGACTTAAAAATTAACATTAAATGTGAAATAAAATAAAAGATTTGTAAACTTTCATAAAAAGGACTGGAAAATTAAAAGAAAAAGGATAAATTAATATTGGAGTGGTAAATTAGCCTTCATAATTGTAAAAAAATAAAAACTTAAAAAAATGATATAAAACTTATAAATTGACATTAAGTGTAAAATGAAACAAAAATATTATAAATATAAAACTAGTAAATTGAAGGGAAAAGAGTAAAATTAATGTTGAAGTAGTAAATTGGTCTTTGGAATTGTAAAAATAGACAAAAACTTATAAAAATGTCATAAAATTATAAATTGACATTAACTGTAAAATGAAATAAAAAATTTGTAAACCATACATAAGATTAGTAAATTGAAGGAAAAAGTGATAAATTAATGTTGCAGTAGTGAATTGGTCTTCAAAATTGTAAAAAACTAAAAATTTAGAAAAATCACATAAAACTTATAAATTAACATTAAGTGTGAAATTAAACAAAAAATTTATAAAATAGATAAATTAATGTTGGAGTGGTAAATTGCTCTTCGGAGTTGAAAAAAATTAGAAAAATTTCAAAAAATATGTAAATTGACATTAAGTCCGAAATGAAAGAAAAGATTTGTAAAGTACACATAAGATTAATAATTGAACGAAAAAATGGTAAGTTAATCCTAGAGTGATAAATTGGTCTTCGGAACTGAAAAAAGAAACTTAAAAAAATAACATAAAACTCGTAAATCGATATTAAGTGTGAAATAAAACAAAAGATTTGTAAACTATACATAGGACTAGTAAATTAAATGAAAAAGTTGTAAGTAAATGTTGGAGTGGTAAATTGATTTTCAGAATTATAGTAAAAAAATAAAAAAAAATGACATAAAACTTATAAATCTTTCACTTTGAAACGAAAAAAAGATTTGTAAACTATATACAAGACTATTAAATTGAAGAAAAATAGGGTAAATTAATGTTGTTAGAATAGAAAAACGAAAAAGCTTAAAAGTAATATAAAACTTGTAAATTGACATTAAGTGTGAAATAAAACAAAATATTTGTAAATCATAAATAGAACTACTAAATTAAAGAAAAAATGGATAAATTAATTTTGGAGTAGTAAAATAGTTTTCGAAATTGTAGAAAAAATAAAAACTTAGAAAAATGATGTAAAACTTATAAATTGTATTAAGTGTAAATGAAACAAAAGATTTATAAACAATACATAGAACTAGTAAGTTAAAGGAAAATGGATAAATTAATGTTGGATTAGTAAATTAATCTACAAAATTGTAAACAAATAAAAATTTAGAAAAATGACATAAAATATGTGAACTGACATTAAATATGAAATGAAACAAAATATTTATAAATCACACAAAGGACTAGCAAATTAAAAATAAATTGGGTTAATTAATTTTAGAGTTGTTAATTGGTCGTTAGAATTGTAAAAAAATGAAAAACTTAAAAAAATAACATAAAATTTATAAATTGACATTAAGTGTAAAATAAGATAAAGATTTTGTAAATCACACATAGAACTAATAATTAAAAATAAAAGTGAAAATTAATGTTGAAGTTGTAAATTAGTCATCAGAATTATATAAGTTTATTATGAAAAACTTATAAATCAACATTAAGTGTCAAATAACACATTAATTTTGTAAATCATACATAAGACTAGTAAATATAACCTGCTCTTGAACTAAAAATGATAATTACTTGTTACTTAGGTAAGGTAACGAGTTACTTATTTATTTAAAATTAATAGTGTTGATTTTTTTTTCAAATCTAATGGTCCACATCTATTATGGCATTTATGCAGTAATTTATTCACAATATTATAAAATGACCCTATAATATAACGTAATTTCTCAACTTAGGTCTTAACTAATATGTCATTCATTCATTAGAAGATATAATATTATTTTACTAGTTATAAATTCATTACCTAATAATTAATAAAATATGATAATTAAAATTTAAGTTTAGACTCAATATTAAGATCTCTAACATTATTTTAAAAACTTAAAAATAGTGAGTGCTAATAGCCCTACTCTTAGTAAAATATTCTAAACTTAAAAATGTAAACAAAATGTTGTAGGGGAAAGATGGGCCATTCTCACTCATGGGCTTCTAGAATAGGCCAGGTCCAACCCAAACCTTCCTTTTCGCTTGTTTAAACCCGACCTAAAAGCAAAGATCATAAGTGGGTCCTTTGTTCTAACTGGCAAATGAGAAAAGTGAAATGCTACGATATTTGCCTGCTGCAAGTGCAAGAAATGTAGAGGGACTTGGCCTCGGTAGATTAAGGAACAGCGCTATAAACTGTTGCCCTATTTACAATTTGTTGTGTTTATTAATATTGATGAACTTGTGCTTCAAAAAATTCCAATACTTGTCACAATTTTTTTTTCCTAATTATTTGTTGTCCAAAAAACTAATAAAGAAAATATGAAGTAACTGGCATGTGCAGGTATAATATTGGCTTCAATTTGGAAGATATTTTGCCCAAGGACCAATTGTAAGTAGTGATTCTGCAAGCATTACCATGGCTCTATTACATTTGATAAACTATGCTAGTTTGATTGATAATTCCAAATTGGTTAAGTGTCTCATTTAATTCACCTGGACACATAAATATATCATCCAGGTCATGTGGAGGGCCAAACACACAGTACAAAGGTAGCTTTCTATCCTTTTTATATAGTCGTATTATTTAACAATGTACAACAGACATGGGACCTTCAGTGCAAAGAGCTTTCAAGTGCTCGTGATATATATATATATTTTTTGGATCCTTGACAAGAATAGAGTCATTACTCTTGACCATATTTGACAGACCACACAGATTTGGTTGCCTTCATTGGTTGGTCGGTTGTTGCTAGTGAATTATTTTATCCATGTGGATTTAAAAGCATGGGACACGTAAATGCTACATGTTAATTAGGAAGGCCCTTTGACGAGGACATATTACTTGGGTAACTCAATTAGATCGTGAATAGACTGGGTTAATTAAAAGAAATTACTGAATTGAAAAAATTATTAAATTCGATCCGAAAATCTTATCAGGTTAACACGAAATTTTTTTAAAAAAATTATTTTAGATGTAATCTTGGCGGTAACCCAACACAACCCGATCTGATAGTTTGATTTCAAAATATTAGTTTTCATTTTTTGTTGAAAATTGGTGGGAAAAAAAAAAAAAGAAGCACTAAAATGAGAAAATTACATCAAAATAACTAAAATAATTTATAAAAAATTCAAAGCAAATACAAAAGCTCAAAATTACTCCTAATCCAAAAAGTCTTTGAATTTATCCTGGTTGACTAAAATCCAATTTTAATCCCGACCCAATCTGCATATAACTAAAATTTCATTCTATCCAAACTCAATCTGAATTTTTTATCCATAATTTGAATCAGACTATAAATTCTGACTGAGTATGAATTACTTTTTCCCAATTCAATTAACCCGAAACCGGATCAAGTTGACGTGGATTTGATGGGAACGCGAATTTGCCCACCTCTAATGTATACTCATTTTAAATTATTTTCTATCTTCTAAAGCATATCAATATGCCAAATCTTGTGTTTAGTGGATATGCCTACTGCTACTATTCTTTGTTACATAAATGCGGCATCTTTTTTTTTGTAAGACGACGTTATTATCCAAATGGGATACTTTTTTTTTTTTTTTTCATGTAGGACACTAGTGTGGTGATTTGTTTTCTACAGGTTTATACTTCAAATTCAGCAGAGCTGCGATCAAAAATCTTTTATGATGTATAATAGCCAAACCTCTCAACGGTAGGACCTAACGAAGGACACAAGTCATTCTTCACACTTTTCTGTGCACACCTTTGAGTATGTTCAGCTTTGAGGATTTGACCAAGGGACTTTATTTAGCTGGCCACCCGACTTTAAATCATAGAAGAGGAGGAGGATATAAAATTAATTTGACTTTTATCCACCCATCAAATAAGAGGTTCTGGTATCAGCCACTGCAGCAATGGAGAATATTCTTTCTTTATCTTGATATTATGTTTTAATATGTGACCACCTCTGAAAACGACTTGAAATTAACAACACAAGAAAAACTAGGCCCTCCGGACCAGCAAAAGCAAGGGAAATTTAACCTTGGGCAAAAGTCATTGTCCATCAATTCAATGATACAATTAAAACAAGGGGAAACAATAGTGAAAATTATCTTTTATGTTAGTCTCTGACAACAATTTGGCTAGATTAGTTTTCTGTGGTAACTTCTCTTGATATTACATTTCCCTTATAATGGAAGCTAAATTGGCGTGTTAAGATGCACTTAGTAAAAGTTTTCCCAAAGACGAAGTGCTCTAAGTAGCAGGGTACGCTCAATAATAGGCCGCTCAATACATTAGCAACCCCTGAAGTGCTCAGCAACGGACAACCCAAATTCACAAGCTAAAGTAAGCAAGGTCAGCCAATTCTAGAATTCTCTACAACACTCCATACTTGTATATATCTAGGATATTTCTAGATTAAGCACATGACTTGTAGAATTCTCCAGGCTTTAGATTTTTAGGCAAGTTGCACAAGTAGCTTGAAAGCTTCTAGACCTAGGCAAGCCTCCTTATAAATAGGGCATGACACTCACCATTTTACTCAACACCAACACCACACTCCAAGTAGAAGCAACTCAAGCATATTTGTAAAACTCTCTTATATTTTCTCGTTTAATAAAATTTACTTCGACTACATTGCTCTCTCTTCTCTCTATCTTTCTCGCAAGCATCCTTACTTAACTAATTTGAGAAATTCGACACGCTTACTTAGTAACTTTTGTGCTAGAAATTGTCTAAGTGTCGCCGACTTACTGTGTAAGGTAATCATCCCGTGACATTTTGCTATCAAGATCACAGGTTTCTTTGAAAATTCTCACCTCAAGATTATCTCTTATAGTATATTTCGATCCCTTGTATAAGTCTCCTTAGTCAATAATCTCTGTAATGAGAGTTTAGTAGTAACTCTTTCTACTTTGCCCTGACAGTTGGAAAGCATAAGATTTTTTAAACCAATCGATTCTGTGTACTTGATGTCATTCATACACAAACAGCAAAGTGAAAAAAAAAAATATATTTTAACTTATCCAAAGATTTGTAAATGAGTAATGCTAGGGGGAGAGAAAGATGAGAGAAGAATGAGAGAATTTAGTTATTTCTCTCTCTACCCACTCACTTTCTCTCTACCCATTTCTTTATTATTTCTCTCATCTTTCTCTCAATCTTTTCTCCACCAAGCATTTTTCTTTGCAAATACATTCACAACCTATAAATATTCACAAAAAACACTTCCCGTACATTTAGCTAGCCAAAACTTCTTTATTGATTGAGATGTCACCCAAGGGGAAAATAACCCTATACAGTGAATAGAGGGATTATCCTCCGATTGTTAAATCGTTGGTGGGATACTGTCGTAAGCAAAACTGAAGCAAAGAAAAACGAATTTTAACTTATTCAAGGATTTGCAAATACATTCACAACCTATAAGTCTTCACACAGAATACTTTCCCATACATTCAGCTAGCCGAAACTTCTTTATTGATTGAGATGTCACGCAAGAGAAAATAACTCTATACAGTGAATAGAGGGATTACCCTCCGATTGTTAAATTGTTGGTGGGATATTGTTGTAAGCAAAACTGAAGCCGTCGAGTCTGTACTAGCTAAGTTCGATGTGAAGTAGTTTCAAGTATTGAACTTCTGTTCAGCAGTACTTGTTGAGGCCTGCATCATCCAATTGAGTTAAGACATTACTAATAGTTTTGCAATTGTATATTCTTGGACATCATTCTGCTCTTTGCATTGGTAGTAATACAGGCACCACTCTATGTTAATGGAGACATAAGTGGAAAGTGAAAATAGAGAAATGAAAAAAAGGTATTACGTCACCACAAAAATGCCAATGTTCTTTGAATTAATGGATTGTTAGAAAATATCAGGTGTGGATGTATGCACAAGTTTCTATCAAGTTTACTATTCCGTGTCAAGCATAAAGAATATACATATGCACTCTGTTTCAATTAATGAAAAAATGAATGTCCCGAATGTATCCATGCTTAATTAAACATGACGCCCCAAAATGTTCTGGTGCTCAATGTACCTCATATTATATTTGTTTTGGAGCTTTTCAAGGAAGCTTTGGTGAAACATACAAGATTTGAGTAGTTTTACTGAGGTATCTGAGGAAGATCCTGAGGAGAAGGCAGAATTTTAAAGAAAGAACTATGTTATTGAATGTTCTCAAGTTCACAAAAATTGTCATCTGCTTTTCAGTCATTTGCATTTTGTTGCATCAATATTTTTTCTAGAAACAAGCAGCTTCAATGATTTATTATGTGCTGGGGAGAGATGCATTTCAAAGTCATCCTTCTTTTACTTGCAGTTCAATAAACTTTTAAAATGTTGCTAAAGTGAACCTATAGCTAAGAGACAAAAACTCACAAATTCTGTTTATACCAAGAAGAAAAGATGATTACTGACCCCAACTGCTGTCACAAAATTGCAAACGGCACATTTAACAGATCGTGCTCCATATTGGTACATCAGCAGCATCCTGCAGTTCCCACAATTGACGTGTGCAACCTGATTTGCTGTCATAATAATGTACATTTGATGCTTATAACACTAATATGAACTCCATTTACAATGTTTCAATCTTAATAATACTTGAGGAGAAAAACTAATTTAAATTTTCATTTCAAGGCAATTATACGGCATGTCTTTGAATATCATATACCTTCCAAGGCTAGATTAACAGTGTGACAACAAGAGCATTGTACACTTGTTGCTCCACGTATGTACATGAGTAAGGTGTGGCAGCCTCCGCAGACCAACTGGGCCATTTCTGTGCCTATTTACAATTAATCACATCAAAGAAATTACGCTCAAATGTTTATCTAGTTGTTATTTTTAAATTTAAAACGAAAATATTAACAAATAAGTAAACTGGAATTTCAAATTGACAAAATATTTCAGGGTACATGAGCCAGAAGAAAGAAAAGAAATCTACCAGGGGGTGGCACCGCAGTTACTGCATTGCAAACGGCACAACATACAGAAGTTGCTCCAACTGGATAGAGCAAGAGATTTCTACATCCAGAACAAACAAGCTGGCTCTGTGCACCTAGTAATCAATATATATTCTTTATAGACCATAACATCAGCTATCAATGCGAAAATACAGGTTCTCAGAGTCAACAATACAGGTTTCAAGCAATACAATTCTTTATACTCTAAGCAGTAATACAGGAATGTAATTTTATCGAATCGACACTTCATCATCAATTGCAGAATATGGTAAATTTTAAATTCTCATACTGAAATGCTTTGTCTTTCATTCTCTTTAATTGCCTATGTAAATTAACCACTAGAGGAACTTTTACCCCTTATAATTTACCGCAATTGTTCTATTATTAGGTAACTTCAAGATCCTAATATCTTGTTCTAGGATCTTGAAAAAAGCTTTTTAACTTTTTCACCTGAAATCAAACAGGTACAAATTTGACATTGGTATAGGCAAAATAATGTTAATGTGACAAGAAAGATACCATTAGCAGGAGGAGTATATGGTGCTGGAGGTGTTGGATAAGGAGCAAGAGGAACTGGCATTGCAATATCTCACAGTTATTGTCTTTCTCTTCCAAGTTCCTAGAAGTTTGTTGCCTCAAATGCAGAAAAGAACAATTCTTCCTCCCATTTTGACCATGCCTGTGTACAATTTAGGAAAATAATAAAAAAGGGAAAGAGAGCAAAAACAAATTATACCGTTCTGAAGTAAGAATAAGTACAAGAATGTGCAATTGACAAACTTCCATTGGAGACCATAAGAGAAAGCTACGCTGGATTCATGCAGAAAAAAGAAAACTGAACAAAGCAATGAAATTCAGTCGAGTAGTGTCAACTGTGAAGTGGGCCAAGCACATACCTTTGCAACTTGCAGATGAAGTGGTGACTGGAAAGAAGGTGGAAAGAAGGAGAAAAAAGAGTGGATATACTACAAAGCTACGCAACTTCGGCGATGAAGCAAAAGTGAAAAAGGTATGGTATGTGAATAAGTGATGTAATAGTTTAAAATATATTTTTTTTTTTAAGAAAAAAAAGGGTGGTTGAGTTATTTGATTAAAGAGATCCTTTTCCTAAACTTTTTTTTAATATTACACCTTTAAGAGGATTATGTTTACATACCAATGTGTAGGAAAATATTATATGTACAATGAAGTATCAGACAAAGGCTTGCACACATTAAAATATGATGAAAGTAAGACGAAGACTTGTATGCAAAATAAAGTGTAAGATAAATCTTATAAACACATTTTTTTATCAGATAAGTTAAAAAACGATATCTTATTTTTTTTATACGAGTAAGAATCTAAAAAATTATAATTTTAGTTAAAGCGTCAAGATTAAACAAGTATTAAATAGAGTTGTTCATACCCAAGTTTGTCCTTCTGATTTTTCCTTATTGTCTGGCATTTTTTTATTTTTATCTTTTTGACGTTTTCACATTTATTGTCAAACAAAAGCAATATTGAGCTTTCATTATTCAACTTTTTAGTCCATAGATTGATAGATAGTTCTGGTGGTTATGTTCATTAGTGCTGGTGGTATATCAAGATCAATATTGTCAGTAAAATCGACTCTTTGTATGCCCGTGAGTGTTGCATTCAACAGCCAGCCACACGCAATGGTCCTTTCAAATAGGGTAATGAAGGGTTAAAACATAGCCACGTCAACTCAAAAAGAGAATCTCGGCCGTCTTTCAAGTAATGGATAGGTAAACAGTAACTTTACCGGGCCCGAGTGGCCCATTGCATTCATTGAACTGCACTGCTCCTTTCTGTTGATCTTTGATATCTCTCTCTGGTGCCAGCCAGCATGACCAAAGCTCTTTAAGTGGAAACATATTCCGTATTTTCAGAACTTTTACCGAAATTTTCACCCTCAAGCCCATACAATCACACTAATATCAGCATCATGAACCTCTGTTGATTGAACATTCCAAATTAATTATTTGCCGATGTTTAATGGCGATGCATTGACCGATACCTCCACCAGCACTCCACAGAAGATCGATCACCGATAAAGTAATTTAGTGGTGGCGGTGTTGGTCACTTCTGCCATTAATTTAACGATGACATTATATATGGCAACTAAATTTCATTTTGAATTTTTTGCTGAACGACGGCTAATATGATTGTGATATTTGTATGGCTGCTTGAATATGGCAAAAGAAAATTCCAAAAGTACTAAATTTAGACATCGATAAATGACAGTAGCGAGTGGAGGATGGTGGAAGATGATTGGTGATGATAATGTAGAATATTGGTGATTTGTCCGTAAGTAACTATTTTTTAGTAATTAATAACAAATATATATATAATTAACATAAAAAAACTAAACAAACAGTAATTAAGCAAACATTATATATACCCATCTAAACCGAGTAGGGAGTTGGGTCTATTTTATACACAGTAGACTGCAATATGTCATAAAAATAATACAGACTAATGCAGCTTACAGATTTGTCAAATAATGGATTATTTAACGTTGTATTGAAATTTTAACTGGCCAAGTATCCTGTAGGAATACCACCTATATGAATAAATTGAGTTGTCATCGGTCTAACTAATTTGGATTTAAAGTGTGTAGAATACACAAATACACAATTAGTAGAATTTATCTCCTCAATGTATTCATAAAGGCTTACATGAAGATGCTAGAGGAAATTCCAAGTATTATTTTTTCAACTTAGAAGTTTTTTCTAACTCTAATCCTTCTTTTAGTTATCTTAATTGCAACCCCCCCATCCCCCCTAACAACAATTCCCTCTCTCAAATTAAACATATCCCATTAAAGTAGAACTATACTCTCACTACAAGAGACCAATCAACGGTGTTATTTTTTTAGGATAGTTTTTTCTGACTCATTATATATAGTTTTTGAAAAAACTTCCAAGTATTATTTTTTCCAAACCTGGACTTGTGAAACGGCATCGTTTTCAACAATTAAATGTTTCAAAGTGTCATGAGCTGGGCATGTGACTCACTTAAGTTCCAAAACGGCATGAGATGAAGACGTTTTGAGCTGAGGTTAAGTGATGCAATGTAATGAGGCACATAAGGGAAGAATCAAATTTGTTAAGGAGATGTTATTCACATGGCTGAATCCGGTGCAATCTGGGTTTGTTATCAGTTGTTATATAAAGCTAATCATTGGAGCAGTTTCATAATCAATTTGAGAGCATTCTAGAGAGATTTAAGAGAGAAAGAGAGAGTTTCATCTTGTTCCTTGTAATGGTCTCTACAATTACTCTGTAATATCTTCTTGAATCATCAATAAATCTCATTCTAGTGGCTTCTCCCATGAATGTAGATTGTGCATTCTTGCACAACTGAAATACGTAAATCTGTCTTTTTTTTATTGTTTGTTTGCTTCTTAAATCAATTTATTTCTATGTATCTAATTTCCATTAATTCATAAAACAAGGTGTTGATTAATCATAGAATCATCTAAACTGATCTATTAGTACAAAACCATCTTCCATTGATCTTGTTTGTGATCTTAGACAGTGATTGAATTGTTTTGAGTTCTTGAAAGCATTCAATTCGCTATATATATATATAAAGAGAGAGAGAGTAACATTTTAATGAGTTATCCCTTACTTTATTAAAGTATAAGATAAAATAAAAGATAAGAAAAACATACACTATAATATATTACGGGATAAAATACATTGCATTATAGTGTGTGTTTTGTTTTTGTTTTTTTTTTTTTTTTTGTGTCTTTTAGTTTATCACTTTATATTATAAAGTAAGGAATCATTTATTTGATAATGACTTTATATATATATATATAGGGATATGATTGGGAGCCCTTTTTCTTTTGACACAATAATGTACATAAATTCTTAGTCTTTCAACACCAACCAAAATCAATGGACCAAACTAAATGTTGATTTTTATCTTTGTAATAATAAGATTAAAAATCAATGGACCTCGCCACATATTATTAATTATTTTCATTCTATTTTCTCTTCATAATTAATATGATTTAATTCTCTCTATCTTTATCTTGTATTAAATAATTCTCCTTTCTTTAATCACGATATTTTTCATCAAAGTACAAGCATCAATAACATATATAAAATTGCCACCATTCATTAAAAAAAATTATAATAATTAAAATAAAGAAAATAAAAAATGGCTCATAAAACGGATGTCTAGAGTAAAATATAAAAATCTTTAAAAGATCTAGAAAAATACAACAAAAAATTTTAGCTTCAAATTTGTCAAATACCCTTGTGGCCTCAATAATTTTGTAACAACATTAAAGTTTTGGTGATAAAATGATAACAACCAAAGCATTAGGTTGCAAAATATAGTCGTAAAAAAAAACTTAGTTGTGAATTGATATGTCAATAAATTTGTTTTATGGGTATTTGATAATATTCCTTTTACTTATTTCTTTACTTTGGCTACTCTTGGCATCAAATGTTGAAATAATACTTATCTCACGTTTAAAACATCAGGGTCGGCTTTAGAGTATTTGGGGCGTTAGACGAATTTTTTTATGAGGCTTTTTTTAATTTTATAATTTTAATACTCAAAGAAATATAAAAAGACTCGAAATTTCAAAATTCATTTCATCTTTAATATTTGAATTTCAACAATAATAAAAAAAAGATTCTAAAGAATTTAAAAAACAAAGCCTAAAACAATTAGTTAAGAAGATATCTTTTTTCCTTCCATTAAAACCATAAGAAAAATAGAATATTTAGAATGACATAATACAGAAAAAGTTGAGATAATGAATTGATGATAAGATAATAGATATGAACTTTTTGGAAACTAATTCTTCTTTTTTAAATGAACCAAACTACTAATTTTTAAGATTATAAGGTTTTTAATAGAAATTAAAGACTAAAAGTAAAAAATTACAACATTGAATAATTAAAGTTTTTCTGGAAATTGAAAAGGTAAATAATTATTTTTTCTTAGAAAGATTAATAATGAATGAATGAATTGTTATATAATATTATTAATTATATCTCTTTAACATTAAAGTTAATAAATATAGATTTTCTATTTAAGAAAGTTCTTAATTACAGGATGATTATTAATTAGAAAGATGTCTAACAAACTTTCCTATTTCCTACAATACATAATTTAAGAAAAAAAACTTTATTAATTAGATAATCAATAATCAAAATCAAATAATTTAAAATAAGAAAATATTAAAAAAAGAGGCCTTCTCAAAATATGAAATCTTATGCGACTACCTTATTCGCTTATATCTAAAACCACCACTGTAAAACATTAACATTATCCGTTAAAACTTTAATCAATTCATTATTTATTGCTTCATTACCATACTTGAGATCATCAATAATGATCGTCCAACGCACATAGCAATTTAGCATGCATAGTGACTGAATCTTCGGATTTAGCAAAATAAAATCCTTGCATAGTCTGGTTCACATAAATTCTCGGTCCTACTGATTTAGTTTGGGAGCAAAAGAGATTGCCAATCCAATTGAAATGAATTGATTGATGGTGCACTATATTCTTTCAGTAGTATCTGACATTTTCATCTCAAGATTTGAGGTTCTTTTATTTAGTAAACGATCGATTCATAATTTGTAAAAATTACTTAGGCCCTAATCTACTCACAATTTATACTTGATAATCAATTATTTGATGATTGCTAGAGTATTAGGTCCAAAAGCAAAAAGCAAAATACAAATCAATAGTGCTTGATAAAATAGTTGACAACTCAAATATTATTGAGAGGTAAATTCTCAATAAATGTGAAAATCTGCCATAAACTCTAAATATATTTTAATTCTACCATCCACATCCAAATAATGAATATCATCTCATTTTGATGAATAATATTAAAATATCATTTAAGAAGTGTAGTATTATTCTAATTAATGGATAAATAACAGGATTTATATCTTCATTGAGCGGCATCTACTCGGGCACATGTACAAAATCGCAATGTTGATGTGAGATGATATATTGGACAACTGCTCAATACAAAACAATTATGGAGCATACTCAATACACAAACTTTAAGGGCAAATGCCAATTTATCTATTTGGTCCCTATATTTAAAAAAAAAAATTCAAAATATTTTTATAATAAAATATATTATATTTTTTTCTCACTTTTTTCTTTTACAATAATAATCTTTCAACAGTATTTTTGATATTAATTAG
Source organism: Murraya paniculata (assembly GCA_030449075.1). Classification (NCBI taxonomy): domain Eukaryota; kingdom Viridiplantae; phylum Streptophyta; class Magnoliopsida; order Sapindales; family Rutaceae; genus Murraya; species Murraya paniculata. The sequence goes on from JAEVFN010000048.1 coordinate 153,305, forward strand.
TTTATCTATAAAAAAAGTTAATTAGTAAATTAACTAATAATAATAAATTGGCAAATAATCAATAAATAACAGTGTGAAATGAATTGGTATTTTTTTTGTACTCATTCAACAATCTTACTAATACTTATTTATAAATAAATTAACATCAGCTAACTTAAAGTAATATATAATATTCTTACAACAATTTTACTATTAATTATTTTATAAAAAAATTAATTTACCAAATTAATCTTAAAAATAAAATAATGATATAAAAACTTGTATAAATTTTTATATTACTTTTAAAATTAATTTAATAAAATATTATTTTTTCTTTTTACTAGTATCCCCACGAATATTGTTATAAGGATATTATTATAAAAAAAAAAGAAAAAAATAAAGTAAGAGTGTAGACAGTAGAGATTTTTTTTTTTTAAATATATGGATTAAGTCAATACTTAACTCAAAATATAAGGATCTAAACAGAAAAATCTAAAGTTAAACATTATACTTTTGGAGGCTGAAAGAAAAGGAGAATAAATAAATGAGAAAATAATAGTGATTGAAAGGAAAAGAAGGACGAAAGGAGGAACTTAATGAACTATGGGCTGTAAAGCTTTAAAATAAGCTCAGAGAAAACAACAAAAGAAAGCCGAAACAGGTCCATGGATAAGATTGCAAAGAAGCAATGGACCGGTTTGTTTTGTTTGGCTTGGCTTTTTCTCCTCAATCTAACTTGATCCCAACAGGATATTCCTGCCATTGTTCTAGAAAACTCCATCAATAATTGAAACTTTGATCTGGACCAGCTCACAATTTTTTTATTTTTTTATTTTTTAAAAAAAGTTGAAATGAAGAACAAGAAGAAGAAATAAACAAGAACAAGCAATTGTTGCACAAAAACGTGACAAAAAATTATTGTTCATTGCATGAAAAAACATGCAACCCACCGGCATAATGTTCAGTACCCTACAAACCGACATTGGTTGAGGCGCATACAATATTTTTTATCAGTAAATGCTTAAATAATCTCGAAATTTTAGGTTAAGTGTTCGTTTGGTCTCTATATTTTAAAAAATATTTTAGAAAAATGAAGACATCTTTACTGTTGAATATGTGACACTCATCTTATGCAATAATATCTTACCATAATTTTAGAGACATTAATTGATTAATCTATAAAAAAAATTAATTAACAAATTAACCCATAATTATTTTTTAGTAAATTAACCACTAATTATCAGTTCGAATGAACATGCATTTTTCATAACCTTACAACAATATTTTAATTATTTAAAACAAATCAATACTAGCCAACTTAAAATAATGTTTAATACCTTGCAATTATAATCTGACTGATAACTATTTATGAAAAAATTAATTTTACCAAATTAATCTCAACAATAAAATAATAACAAAAAATTTAACAATTACTTTTACTTTACTTTTAGGTTAATTTGTTAATTAATTTATCTATAAATTAATTTATTTTTATAAATAAATTAATTAATATCCTTAAGAATAATGTTGTAAGAATATTATTATAAAACCAAAGAAAAAACAAGGGCATGATTATAATATATTTAACAGCATGTCTTTTTGAGTTTTTTTTCCAAAATATAAAATTAAACAAATATTTAAATCAAAATATAGCGACTAAATAAGTATTTATCATTTTTATTTGCAATTCGAGAGCCACTAACCATTTCGTATGGACTAATTTGACATTACAAATTTACAATACGGTATTGGTTTTGCTGGCTGACAGGAGGATGAGGGAAGGATTGCATCATCAAGGGGAGAATAATCATTAATCACATCAATTCACTTGAAACAGACAGCACACATCTTGGCTTCTATCTTTTAAACCAAATTTAGAGAGAACTATTTAGATAAGCCGTAAGCTACATCACTGAGGAGGCATCAACATGTTTAAAGATCTTGATAGAATAGAATTGATACATGCTGCGGCCGAAAAATTGGACTTGGTAAAGGATAATACCAAAGTTTCCTCATAGTGAAATCTTTCCAAATTGGGGGCTATCAGATAATTTGATTCAAACTGAAAACAACCCACTAATAGCAGCAGCTACGGATGTTATACGGTACTAAACAAAGAACCCCAGAAAGTCTTTGACAGCAAGAACGAACCCAAACAACAACCTATTTTGTCCTAATTTATAAAGCATTTACAGCAGATGCAGACATTTCAATTTCTGAGCTACTAGACTTAACCCACTATCCTATTCCTATATGTGCTGCAATTCAACTTTCAACCGCAAGCCTCATCCCGTGGGAAAATAAGAGCTCAGGGGTGGAAATGGATTGCAAGGATGACAAACATTTTGGCAATCAAAAAGTAAAAAATAAAAACAAAAGGAGTTTCAAATTCCAATTAAAATTTCAGATTTGAAACCAGGGTCTTTATTCTGACACTCACATCTCTCGAAATGTCTGGTCTTTTCTCAAGAAGATCGAGAATCAGTGAACATTACACACATCTAACCTATTGTACGCAGTGGTCCTTCATGTTTCTCTAAAGATATATGGATAACTCCACACTCATCGGGAATCGTTTGAAAATGTGCATTTACACCCAACAAACAATCTTGGTCAGATACAGGTGATAAAACTTTCAGTGTTGAATTGAATAACTAAGATAATTAATGAACATACAAAACAATCAAAATAACCAAAGTTTGAACACACTGGAATGGAAACAGAGAAGTGCCCTAGGAGACAGACAGCCCAGTTGATTTAGCCTCTTGCAATGGAAGAATGAGGTTAACGGACTTTGGAGGAGCGTAAGTTGAATTTGAGGATAATATGAAGGGGATGCATGGTGACTATATATAAAAATAAATAAATTGAAAAAAAAATCAACAATCACAATATCAAAACATTAGAAGAAAACTCCATTGAAAATCCTCTGATCATATAATTCTAATCGACATTTAATTTAATGACATGCTATGGAGAGATAACATTCGCCTGTCATTTTGCTAGTAAAATCCGTGGATGCCAAGAGAAAGAAGTTGGGCCATGTTGGAACAATAATCATCCTACACACACGCGCGCGCGCACACACACACACACACACATATATATTTATTTTATTTTTTTTCCTTTCTTTTCAAAGCATACAATTCTCGTTGTTCACTTCCGATTTTCTGTACAAATAAATATCCAGGAAGCAGATAGTGTGATAACTTACTCTTCATCAGTTTCATCAACAGGACATCCATAAACAACAGAGAAATAGCAGCCTAATGTTCTAAGAGAGAGACCTGGGAACCTGTGACAACTGCCTGGTCCCAGATCAATCTTAACAAATGGCCATCGCATGGCTTGTGCAGCTTCACACTCTTCCCATCCATCTCCAATCACACAAAACTGGACATTTGGGTTGTTGAAACGTTCTTTGATCCATTGAAAACATTGGAGTTTCCCCACTTCCCATGAGCTGTAAACTGAAGAAAGAAATGGTGTCAGCATCTCCAATCAGTTACTTTTGCATTCACAAGCTTTCATTCCCGGATAAAGGGACTCAATAATTGCATTTCTCTAGCATAATGTATTACCATATGTTTCATTGCAAAAATACAGTGAATCAGAAATCTTCACTCAGCAGTGATACAGCACACAAGAAGCAAAGACAAACTGTTGCACTTTACCATATCACTGCCAGATATAAATCCAATCTTGGATTCTATCCACCAATCTGTAAGTTTGTCTTTAGTTTTTATCCTAGGCAATTTGGAGTTCTAATGACTCTCTCAAATCTGCACCCTCCCATTCATGCTACATCCTACATCCATATACTTTAGGTCAAGCCTAAACATCAAGTCAGGTATAATAATAACCATTCAAGTTTCACTAAGCAGATCATGTGTTGGTTATAGTTGTCTTCAACTAAATTTACAGCCATTAATCTGACTTCAGATGTAATCTCAAGCCTGTAACATACTGCCTAGCAACAAACCAAACTCTGCTGTAGAAATACATCAGAAGGCATTGCCGGTTTGGAAAAGATCTGAATGTAATGTTTTGTTCAAATACCAGTAGAGAGTGGAAAGCATTCCTGGGAAACAGAAGGTAAACCGGAATGCATACGAGGAAACTTTCGTTTTTCTTATTTTTGTACTTTTTCTTTTGTTTTAATTTATTTTATTTTTTAACTTATATTTTATTTTATTTTTTTAGAAAATGACCGCAACCTCCTAAACGTGCATGATAGCTAATTTTGGGAAGTAACTGAGTCTCTCAGAATTACCACATGCTATTATCAATATATCAGAAAATAATTTCTTTTTCACCACTCTAGAAAGATAGTACACTTTTGTAGTGTTGATAGTGATGAACGAGTAGGATTCCCCAGCCTGTGAGGTCAATAAATAAGATGTTTTCTAAGAGGGTGTGGAACTGATGTTTATTTCGAGGAACTGTAAGTTGCATGGATCTTAGGTTTTTGAAGTAATTGCATTTGTGTTGTGTTTTGATCCGCAGAATGGTGCGGAAGAGTGACGAAATTCTACTTTGACAGAAGGATTTTTAGTCTCAAGTAAGCAGGTTAGAAAGTTAGAAATAAAAAGAGTGCACACATGTCATGGAAGAAGGCCAGTGAGGGTCCGAGCAAGTTAGATGGTCATGGTCGTTGGCATACTACTTTTAAGGAAACATTTTCTTGTAGGAAAGAACTTGAGCTCACACTTTTCCTTGACAATAAAACACACAAAATAAAGAAAAAGATTATTATTTTCCTTTTCCTTTCAATAGGAAACAGAGCCTAAGCTCTACATCTCAAGAGAGAGGCCAATCCCATAGTTCATACTTGGGGCTAATAACTATTGTTAAGGCCCTTAGGAGGTCTGCATCTTCAGGATTACTTGAGAAAATTACTAAAGAATGATGCAATAGATTTAAGGATTGAACTCTCCATATGATCACAATTTAAAAGCAGCCAATAAATGCAAGCAAGAAATAATCACAATTCCAGAAGACTTTTGGGGCTGGGATCATAGCGGATTAAGGTATAATCTACAATAGGGAATGTAGAATGTTTGTTGAAGTCTACAATTGCTTGTCAGTCAGAGTTATATTGTAATGCCTGGGACTTGACCACATGGTAGAGTAAAGAGGAAACAAGGAATCCAAGACAAATACTGATCAAATATCAAAATTTTGCAGGTTTGGCTCCTGATCCCATGCTTCTTTGATCCAGAAATTTGTGTATCACTGGCTCTCGAGCTAGACCAACTCTCCTATGAATCTAACAAGAAAGATATTGCAGCTTTCTTCATGTAGTTTAATAACAATATTGTATAAATATTTTCATTAATTTCTGGTGCATGATACCAAGGAAACAAAATAACAATGTAAAAAAAAAAGTTTATTCAAACGTGATTTCGGCTGACGGTAGTTATTATTCGGACGATATATCCGTCTGCAGTCTAATTCACCATTCAAAAAATTTATCATGAGGGTCCAACACGGTGTGAATGTACAATAGTGGATAGAAAGCTAAATAAAATTAACTACAACCATGATAGAGTTAAAATTTTTACTATCATGCCATAAGATGATCTTGACCATAAATTCCTGCTAAATAACACATTTCAAGCAACAAATGAGATGAATGAATAACTAACCATTCTCATGTGTTATCAAATTGTCGAGCCGAAAGAGTAAGCATTTTACGAGGCTAGGTATCAATGACCCAGAAGTCACCAAAATATTTACATGCTGGGATTTTGCATCGGCAGAATCAAGACTGGCCGAGCCAAGAGAAGAAGTTGAGACTTCCTTCCCACTTGAACACTGCTCCAATAAGACCCTTGCTACATACCCAAAACAAAATTCATACTATATATAAGTGATTGGAAAAAACTACTATGTAACAAGCTCAAATTATTAGCAAGTGCTGTTGGATCATATTGGAAAGGCAGTAGGAAAGAGGCAATAAAATCAGTAAGGGGAACAAAGGCAAAGGAAAACCAGGTAATATACTGATAAGTTGAACTAGATTACTAGAATGAAGCTGAAAAATAGAATAATTAACAAAACTATAGCTAATGGTCGTAATTCCACTGACTGCATCTAGTAATTGTCATATATGATGAAATTTAACCAAACATAGTTTGGTCATAATTCCAATGATACTTACCTAAAATTATCATTTATCTACTGTGAAATTTCTATGCTCTCTCAAATTCATTCTAAATGATGTTCCGACTTGTCAGGAAAGGAGAATCTGAGCAGGTAGTTCACATGTCTGCTCCAAAAGTGAATGCTAACATCAGCTTGCCTAAAGGATACGTATTTTATTTCTTTTCACTATTACATTAACGCAAACCAAACCTCTCCCAATAGATCTCAATAATTGAACCAAAACTAGGACCCAAAATTTACTTGATGCTTTATTATCAACAAAAAATTTTCATGCACCTATTTAATTATTCATAGGTACCAAATCGTAAGCATTCCTTCCATTTTCTGCTTTATTCCAAAACCTCTTAACAAAAGGGTTAAAAAGTGTGAAATCAATAAAATTAAAATGCATCATTAACAAGTACCTGAGGACAGCCATCTATCAGTATATTCATCAGTCAAATAGTACAATTCATCCCAGATTCTCAACAGCTCTTTATCAAAGATATTTTGCAAGCCCTGAAATAACAGAGATGAGCATTTAACTAAATAATACACCAAACTAAAATGGCTTTGAGAAATAGAACAGAATACCTCTTTGTACTTGTGGGCAATGGCACGGTGCCTGTAGGCAATTTTCTTTAAGCTGGGATCATCAAATGGAGGACATAACCCATCACGATCAAATTCATAATCAGAAAGATCTCGGCCATCATCATATTGCTTTAAGGCATCAAGAAAAGGTTTATTGTAGTTCTCAATCTGCGTGCACATTCAAACTTTGATGAAAATTAGCACAAACAAAAGCAAAAACAAAAACCAATTTGAGTAAAAATGGGGGTAAAAAACTCACCTGCTCATAGAAGAAGTATTCATCACAAACTTTAAGAATGTGATTCTCCCACATTTTTCCAAGTTGAACACCTTTGTCTACATCTTTTAAGCCATTGAAAGACTGGGCAAATGTTCCATTCAACAAAGACTTGAGAAGAATAAGGGTCTCGTCCATGTCCCATATAAACACTTTTGTTATTGTTGCATCCATATCTTTTCTTCTTTTCCTCACAGCTCTCACCACGTCGATATTCTTATTATGGAGTTAGCAGAGATGATGTAAGCCCACACCCAAGACCACACGCTAGGGTTTAGGAAATTTTGAGGTAAAAACTGTCTACAAGAACACGAGCAAACTCGTTTAAATAGTGTTGGATAATTTAAGCGATAATTTGTATTTTGATATGGGGTCCAGGCCCGCTATTTTGCGTTAGTGGCAATTAACCACCGTTTTTTGTCTTGTCCAGAAGCACCGTTAGATTTTAAGCTATCCAATCTAACGGCTGTCATTGCTAGGGGCAAATAGGTGTAGTGACGGGTTACCGGTGTAACCGGTTTGCACATAGTGTGTATGAGTTTACTAATTGGTAATTGGAAAAAACTGAAATAAAAATGGATGGAAATCAGAATGAATTGAAATGGGAATGAAAAATAAAATTCACAATAAATTATTTTCTTAACCCATAGAAATCGAAATATGAATAAATTATTTTTATTGATATGTTTACTTTGTCTAAGAATTAGAATTGATTGTTTAAGTTATTAAAATGCCGTTAGTTAATTATTATCATTTTATTATTATTTATTATAATAATTGTGATTATTATTATTTAAAAAATATTGTTAATGGTAATATAATAATAATATTTAATCGAGGACAAAAAGTGAAATTATGAAATTTTGGTTAGATAAGATGGTGATTTCAAAAAATGAGAACTTGACTCACACTCACTACAGGAATCAAATTCCTCCTTAATCCCAAAAATATGTAGGTCCCACATATTTCATTCCCATTCCCCGTCAATTTTAATAGGAAAACATTATCAACCATTCTCATTCCAAATTTTAATTTCTTAACCTACAAGTAAACACACTATGAAATGAAAGAATTGGGTCTCTCACTAATTTCTTTATTTTAGATTTTACATTGCTTCCTTGTTGATTTAGTATCTAAGTTAGCTTCAATAAGAAGTGATATCAATAGAAACTTTATATTTCAACTTCAGGAATCGACTAAGTTGGATTATCTCTAACTTGGAGACAACCAATATGAGTCATTGGATCCCGACCTTTATTAAGATTGTGAAGACAAATTATGGGTGATTGAGTAATAGAGTTAAGAATTTTGGCATATAAAAAGCAGGTGATGGTGTCGTTTTATAAAATAACAAATCAACTAAGTTTAATCTTTCAATCGTATATGAAAAAACAAACTTCACTCTTTTGGTTTTCTTTGGGGACTAAATTTGAAAGAATGTTATAATCAAGTTGCAAGCTGACAGATGGCAAATTAATAATAAAGAAGATTCTAATTGGTGGAAAAATGACACCTCAGTTGCATCACATAAGCCAATTGAGGATAAGTATAATCTTAGTAGAACTGACTTAGTATAGAGGGCAAAAAAACAAAGAAATCAAGATATTTTGGTGCCACATATGTGCTTCTTAAATGTTAATATTAATGATTAAAATTTATTTGTCTTTTAACCTAAGATTGAGGAACTAGGAGGAAATGATATCTGCAGAGGTACTTGTCAGCAGATGATGCCTTAGCATCTCTATAACTGCCTTCAAAAGGTAGTAGGGATGAACAAGCACCAGGTAGCCAAGGGTTCAAATGACAAACACCACATGTAGTTTGGCCGACAAATTCATTTAAGTATATTCTCCAAAATATCCTTATATAAAGATAACCTAACCATTAGAGAGGTGCCATGTGGCACAAAAGATGAAAGTGCTCATAGGACACTCAACTTTTATATACTCACCTAAAGGCATATAGAATGGCTCCCTCTTAGTTTTTTTCTCCAGATCTTTTGAGACTCTTGGACTGTTTCATCATTTTTTTTTCTAAATTTTTAGGTTTCTTCCATTTTTAAGAGGGTTTCTTCTATTTTTAAGAACTTCATGGAAGATTTTAACCACGCCACCTCTCAAAAGAGCTTCTCATATGTTTTTTTCTTAGAGAACACTCTAATTTTCACACAACCCGTATTATCCTCTTTGTTATTATTCACCATTAACAATCTTTAGTAAGATTTTGTTCATATTGTAAAGAAAATCATGTAATATTGTACTTACATAGTGGATTGGATATTAGCAGCTCATGTGGATATAGGCCAAAGATACGAACTACATAAATTTTTGTGTGTTTTTTACTTTTATGCTTATTTTCAATTATTATGATGATTTTGTTGCTTAGGTCATATTGCATATGTGGGCTCGCTTGAGCTATTCTAACTACATTAAATATCACCCGAGCTCACCTAAGCAACCTTTTAGATCACTTAAGCTCCCCGAATTATCGATCAACCAAATCACCTCAGTCACACCACCTAACTCAAACATAAAAAAAAAAAAAACACAACTAAATCGTTATTAGCTCAATCTCTCCCTAAATATAAATTTATTTGTTTGAGTTAGATTTGATATGCATTTGGTAAGGACAACCATAAAATTTTTCAAATCAGATCCTAACGAAAATCTAGTGAGAACAATTACCATTGTCTGTAAAGAGTACTACGATAAGCCTTTATAATAGGGCCTAGTTTGCTTCAGGTTGTATTTGAATAAAAAGGTAGCTGGGGTATTCTTAATCAATATATTTACCAAAAATGGGGATTTGATCTTGCTCAACTATCCGAATTTAAGGCATCGCCAATTCCATATTTGAATTTACCAATAACAAGAGGACAAAGCCTAGGGGTATCTAAGCGAGGAAATGCATGAAGGAGAACCTGAGTAGCAACTGTTGATTTTTATGGCTTTGCCTTCACAATTACGTGGAGCATGGGAATGTAAGAAAATATCACTAGAAGTTTCCCTCAGAGATTATCTAATCACCTCTGTTCAGTTTTTAATCTTACTCATATATGTTTGCTAATATTGTATGAAGGCATTGTATAGACTCAGGGATACCCTAAAACAGTAAGTTTTAAAATGTATGTCTGTAAATATTATGTGATTACCTTGTGGAGGCCTCATAAGTACCTCGTAGTAGTTAGTTATGCAATGAGTCTCTAAAAAATCAAGAGATTAAGAAACTCTAACTCTCCCTAGGTTAATCAAGGCTAATCTTGTAATGATATGAGTTGTGATGACCTGAGAAGATCCTATTAATGAATGCTATTCATCTCTTTTTAGAATTACTAGCATATAGCTCACCTACCCAAGATCCCAACAAAGATGCGATTTGGATTTTTGGCCTTTAGTTATATATCATGAGGTATGGTGTAGTAGTGATAACTCTATGAAATGAGAGTTATCATGACATTTTTATACTTAAACCAATAATACTTAAAGAGTAAATACTGTATTTTTATTACATTTTTAGTTACATATTGCATGAGCAGTTGTTTAAGTTTAATTTTAATAAATTGGTTGTGTTTTAGAATATTTTGTGCTTTGATTATGTGCATGATTGTAGGGGACAAAAAAACTCAAGCTTTATGGATGAAAAGCTGCAGCAACAGACTTGCAAATATGAAAAAAGAACATGGCTGTAGAGAAAATAAAGCAAGTCTGGAACTAGGGGTGGGCACAAACCGAACCGGAACCGAAAAAAATCGGTTCGGTTCGGTTTTTTTCGGTTTCGGTTCGGTTTTTTTCAAGTAAAAAAACCGTATTTATAAATACCGAACCGAATGGTTCGGTTCGGTTCGGTTTTCGGATTAAAAATTGTAAAAACCGAACTGAACCGAACCTTAGGCATTTTTGTAATTTCACCCGCACATATATATACACAAAATCAGAAATCATTTTTTTTTTTTATCTTTCCCCACCCGTCTCTAACTCTCTCGTCTCTCCTCCATTCTCCAATCCAATCTGCTGAGTGCTGACTTCTTCTCTAAATCTCTGTGGCCGGATCCCGTTTCTGCCGACTTGCCGCCGCCGTTTCTTCCATTCCTCCATCGCCAGCCACCCAACAAGGTAATTTACTCTTGCTTTTTCCTTTTTTTTTTTTGAAAATAGATCTAAAAGTTTTGCTCTTCACTTTTGTTATTTTATTTTTTTTATTATTACATAAGATATATTTAGATTTATGTGCATATACTATTGTAAATTTTTTGGATTTTTTATTTTTTGATTTTTGTAAGTTGTAACTGTGTTTGTGCTTGTTCTTGTTCACTGTGCGAACTGCGAAGAGAGAGAGACGAAATGTTGAAGATGATGAAGGGATATTATCATTGAAATCCCTCTATTTTTTAAAATTTTATTAGAACCCATTATTTAGAAAATATTTGCATATAAGAATTCTATTGTGGCCTCATATGTTTGTAAAGTTTTTAAAATGGTCCTTGACCGAAAGTCAATGCCGTGAAATATCATTTTGGTCTCTAGGCTTTTCTGAAATTATGATATACCACAGAAACTTATTTTATTTTATTTACAGTTTGGGCCAAAACTTTTGATATTAAAAACAGTAACTATAATTCTGAAAATTTTTCATTTTAGTCCAAAATTCCTGCAATTTTTTTTTTTTGTGAATACAAATTTCTTAATTATTTTATTTTATTTGTTATACATTGATTATGGTATGCCTTGTGTGCAGAATGGAAGAAAATAACAATGTTGTAGAGGAGATCATGAAAGAAGAGTTTGAAGAGGCTATTTCGAATGAAAAAACGGGCCGACGCTTGAGATCGGATGTTTGGGAATCATTTTCCAAACTACCTGGAGGAAAAAAAGCAAAGTGTAACTATTGTAAGAAGGAGTATGTATGTGAAAGTGTTAAAGGAACTTCTGGCTTGAGAACTCATTTGGAAAAGAGGTGTCCTGTGTATAAAAAAGTGAAGCCTAAAGCGGATGAAAATCAATGTGCTTTAGCTCGTGAAAAGGGTGTTGGTAATGCTAAGCTTGTTTCTGTAGGATTTAGTAAAGAGGCTTGTAGGAAGGCACTTGTAAAGATGATTATTAAAGATGAGTTGCCCTTTAAGTTTGTGGAGGCTGAGGGGTTTTTGGAGTTTATGGCCACTTGCTGTCCAAAGTTTGACGTGCTCATTTTAATTTTATTTATATTTATTTTGCTCATTTTAATTTTATTTGTGTAGATTTAAGTTGGGAAGTGTGAATGTTGGAAGTTATTGAAATTGGAAGAAATTGGCAAAAAATGGGAGCAAACACCAAAGGAATGGCATTTCTTATGGTTGATTTTTAATTTTTATATTGTAATAGTTTCTTACGGCTATGGATGTTGTCTTAGATGTTGCATGGATGTTGTTGCCTTGTTGGGTATTTGATGCTCTTTTATTTTATTTTGTGTCATTGTTGGAATTTGTATTTTTTTTTTATGTTGTCATGGACTAATGGATTATGTTAAGCTAATGTGGTGATGATGATAAATGATTTGGTAATTGTAGTAATAGACTATAGTATATTTTGATGATGTAGTAGTAATTGACGAATTGTGAATTAATTGATGAAATCGTAAATTGTACATGCTCTGAATATATTATACAAGTACTAAAAATGAGAAAATAATTGTACAAGTTTGAAATAAAAAAAGATCCGAAAAATCGAATTAGGAGCTTAAGCGGAATTAGAACAGAAACCGAATTATTAAGATGAACCGAAACCGATTTGAAACCGATTGTTTAAATAAAACCGTTAAGAGTACCGAAACCGAACCGAAACCGAAAACCGAAACCGAACCGAAACCGAACCGAAACCGAACCGAAACCGACTTATCGATTTCGGTTCGGTTTTTTTTTTTAAAAAAAACCGAACAATTTTTTAATTTTCAAAACCGAACCGAACCGAAACCGAAAATTTATTCCGAAACCGAACCGAACCGAACCGATGCCCACCCCTATCTGGAACAGAGAAAATGTTGCAGCCGTTGCTGCAGCAATCCTGTAGCAACTGCAGACGAGACTTCGCACGTGTTTACTGAAAACATTGCGATCCAAGGTTTTCAAAAATGGAAGACAAGCGGCCACACATTTTGGTTGTCCTAATTCCAAGTTATAAAATGAGCACACATGAAAGAAAAAAAGGAGAGCTATCATGCAAGGAAAATAACCGAGAAAATAAAAGAAAAGAGGAAAATATAAGAGAGTTGAGAGCTTCAATAGAGAATTCAAGAGAAAAAGAAAGCGGGATCACAAAGACCTAACGGGAATCAATTCTCCATCTTTATTTTCTTATTTTCTAATATTTATGGGAATGTATTTGATGGCTAAAATGATTTCTGTTACTGTTTTATCACAAATCATTAACTGACTTTTGTTGTGGTTGAGTGTTAAATAACCTTAATGGTTATTTGACTGATATATGCATGTTGCTCCGAATTTGCTACAGCATTTTTTCTTGATTTTATTTATTGCAAATCTCTATTTCGGCTGACCACCCATTTATTGGGTACTAGCTAAGAATGAGCCTAAAAAAGGTCTAAGTTAGTGGAACAAATTAAGACAATACATAGTTTTAGATTTAATTTTTTAAGTTGAGTTAATCTCGATTTGAATAGGGCCATGCTTAATCTAAAATTAGTGAAGAACTAGATATTGGGATTCACCTTATAGGGTATTGGAACCTAGAACGCATAATGTTATATATAATGTTAGCGTAACAACTTGTCATTGTTAAGTTGTATTTAGATATAAGATATCCAACAGGTGACAACTGAGGAGGCATGAGGGATTATGCCCAGTGCTGCAGCAGATGTTGTAGTAATAGAATCTTAATTAGGAAAACAGTCAATACCATTAAGTGAGTTTAGTCGCTTAACTACTCTTTTTTCATTGGTTTGTCTTTGTGCTTGACTTGAGAATTTTCCTTATTGTATTTTATTTGTTGCAATTTTAATTTAGTTAGTTCATTAATTTCATTAGTTATTTTATTTTAATTTAGATTGAAATTGCACTATTAAGATTGCAGTAGCAAGTCCTATAACATCAATCCCTATAGAGACGATCTTGAATGCTCATCATTATATTACTTGTTGTATACACTTACATATTGACACATATAGTAATAAGATATTAATAAGTAACTTATCTCATGAATGTTTTATGTGGATGGTTTTTCTTTTACCGCTATGTCTTGAGAAGTTATAAGCATAACCTACCTATCCAAAATCTTCAGTTTAAAGTGACTTAAATGATTTAGCTTATCTTGCATGCATGATTGATCTATTCTTTCTATATAAATGCTTGATTTATCGTTAAATCATGATCTATCACCATTAACCATTTATCATTTATAACATTTGAAGATGGTTGCTTTAATTAAATATAGTGTTAGAAATTTACACGATTCTAACACCTGAAAGCCTTCAATAGATTACCTAACCTGTCTTGATCGAAATGAATCTACTCAAAGTCAGGAGCTAACATAACTAGACTACTTGACTTGTCTTGATCAAGATGATCTACTTGAGATTAGAAACCAAATTAAACATAACAACAGATACATTATTCTACAAAGTTCTTATGAATACTGTAATTTGATATAGAAGTAAAGTTTATAAAAAGGTAAACTTTTTTAGCAATTAAGATTCTTATGAACTTTAAGGTAAGAAATCAAATTACACATAACAAGCTAGTCACAAGAGTTGGCTAGTCAAGAGCACACACAAGTTGGCCCGTTAAGGACATACACAAGTTGACCACAAGAGTTGGTTAGCTCAAAACACACAGAGGACAGCAATAAAAGTTGGTCAACTAAAAACAATATAATAATTAATAGCCCTTTCAATTTTAATTCAATTTTGGTTTATGATAAAGAAATTGCAAATCTCATACGTATTATAACACTACCTCGCAACACGAGGGGGGGTGTTGGAGAGGGGGGTAAGGAGGAAGTTATCTAAGTGTAAGGTTGTAGAGGTGTATCTAAGATATCTAAGAAACTTTAAAATACCCTTTTATAATAAAGCCAACTGACATTCACACAAAACAAGACATACTGCAATAAAAAACAAAAATAGAAAATAAAACACAAAGTTCAACCCCACCTCTAAATGAGGAACCAAATATTACTGTCCAAACTTAAATAAATAACAAATACAACCCTATAAAGAAAGATAGTTTAACCAACCGGATTACATAAAAAATATAAAGAAAAGAAGGATTGGTGCTTCATACACCATACACAAAAGCAGCTACGAGCAAATAGGGTGCACTAGCTAATTAGTAAATAGGTCATCATCTTTGTCGTCTTTTAGTCTAGTGATATCGGCTTGTGTCTCAGGGCTCTATTGCTCAATGTATAAGACATATGAAATTATTATAGGAGGATGTATAGGCATGCCAGCTTCACTAGCTTTACCTTTGGAACTACTAGCATCAAATAGGGCTTCTTTATTTTAGCTTTAATTATAAAATGATTGTAAGCTTGTCAACCAATTTCTCCATATTGGGCACCGATAACCCTAGTTTCAATTTCCATACCTCAGTTATAACGAGGCAAGTACAACTTCCTTTGCATAGCTTGCAGATTTTCATGTTTTTTTGTTCAGCTAGCCTTTTTGGTGGTTAAGGTATCAACTTGTCCTTTCTAGCTCTTGTTCTTTTAGAAAAGCTTATCCTCCTGAGATGTTTGGTTTTGTAACTTCTCTTGAAGCTTCTCTACCTTCAGCTTGATAGCAAAAGCATAACACAAGCCCTAGTAACAGTGACTTATATAAAAGGTCACATGCAATCAGAAGATAGTAAAAGTAAGAAAAAAGACACTAGGCGACCCTAGAAAATTCACTAGTTGAAAATGCTTACATCTTGGAGGCTTTCAAGGTTCTATTATAACGCTCACTCAAACTAGGTCTATTATCCTTAGCAGTAATGTCAGGGATAATACTCTCCCTCGTGTAATGCATGAACTCAGCCAGATGGTAAACCTTCTCATTCTTAGCAAGATTTAACTCACCTTCAAAAAGGTTACCAAGCCAAGAGAAGAGAAACCCCAACTTCCTTTTATTAAATACAAACGTCCTTTAGAGCCACTCAAAGAAGCTCCTTGGGACCTAATCTTTTCTCCAGGGAAAAAGAAAAGATGAGAACTCTTAGCTTGAGGAGCATAACTTAAGGTACCTGAGGATCCCCTAATCACTTGGTTAAAAAAACTTTTCAAAATCTTTAGCTGAAGAATCCGTATGTACAAGTACCATAAAACACAATGAGAAGGATTAGAAGGCTGAAAAACCAAGTGTACAATGCTAATGAAGTAAAGCAAGCAAATTATGATAGTAGAGATATCCCAAGGACATCTATTTCCACCAATATCGCTTAGCTTCACAGTCAGACAAAGAAGCTTTGTTGATCAATTCAGCTTTCTCCAATTTGTCCTCACTATATTTTGTGGACGTCCATTTTCATCATTCTATGTAAATCCAACAACTTTTTCTCTTAATCATTAATCTCTCTACCTACCTCTTGAATGAGACATTTCCCTTGAATCCATGTAATAGCTATAAGATCATAAGGAAGCTATATAAACAACAGACTAAGTGTGAAATAAACAGGATAATACGAAAAAGAAAGATGGAGAGTACATGTTGTCCTGGTAAAAGGTGTTTCTAACACTTAATTACTTGCCACTACTAAGAACTTCATGCCCCTAATCTTTATTAGACATAAATCAACCATGTTTGTACCTTTTTTTCAGAGAAGGATAAACTTTTACTATGTTTCCATAGATAACCCATGCCGAAAAGTGTGCAGTGAAAAGGTCCTTAGGCTTTGAACTAATAAAGGCCCCCCCAATTCTCAATAAATGATGTCCTTCTCCAAATTCTCTGACCACAGCACTTGGATATCAGTGACAACTTGGTAAAGATAGTTAGCCAGGGGCAATTTGGAAATAACTAAACATACTCTTAAAAATAGACTGGAAAGGTAGGTAAAGTATGAGGTCACCTTAGTCTATGGTATAGCCATCCCATTTATATTAGGATTTTTAAGGGGCTTGCCTTCATTAGGTACTCTGTGATGGACAGAGGAAGGGATGCTATACTTAATCTTAATATATTCAAGATCTTGAGAGTTAACCTTTCTACCTCTTAATGAATATAATTTTTTTTTTTAGAAGCAGAAGGAAAAAGAGCCTTATAGGGTTTTGAGGAGCTATAATTTTTTTTAAAAAAATTTACATTTGCCATTAAAATGGTCCATCTATTGTCTTCTTCAACTTGAAGTTTAATAATAAGATCTTCAATGCTCATTTGAATTCTATCCATCAAAGCATTAACTTCTCAATGATAGCAGCCACTAAGAAAATTTCACTCAAATTTATACCCTTGGTAAGAAACTCTGACAAGATTAATTATAATGCTTGAACTTAGCTTATCATAAATGTCACTATTTTGTAATCCGAGAAATGCCCTATAAAAAATTTCTTAGAACCAAAATCTTTAGTTTTACATTTCTCGTCTAAAGAATTTCCTAGCTTTGACCAATTTTTTTTAGTGCTATACACATTGTATAAAGGATCAACCAAATTATGCATTCCATGCAAAATTTCCATCAGACAAATGCATGCTTCCATTGCTTAAAATCTATCCAAAAGATGTAAAGGACAATATTGTTGCCAATTTGTCAATGACAACCTCAATCAATCATGCTATCAACAAGATCAATTACCTTTGTCACATTGGCATCATCAAACCGTGTTGCGTCGGTACACCTAGCCGTTGTGTGCCTTAGGTTGTTCTTCACACCATCTTACCACAGAGATTTTATTTGAAATGATCAAAATACAACCTCATGCTTCCTTGGTACTTCAAGCATCAATTACTTCAGACATTGTTCTTACCCTCTTTGAGTACAGGAGCATCTTTAGATAAGAATCTCGCAAGATTCTAAAGTTGTTAGATAATACAATACCGTTGTTGCTAGCTTTTGTCTTTCTTGGATATTTGTACCTTTGGGATTTAAAAGACATTTTTCTGTTTTATTAAATTGTCTTGTTCTATGTCAGATTGTTTGTGAGAAAAGCTACCTATTGTTTCAGAATGCTTCTACAAAAAACTTGAGAATGTCAAACTCATTGTAATTAATAAGGTATAACATTTTTCCTTTATTGACCAGCTAATATTTAATCTTTCTTCATGTGGATCATGTAGCAATTTGATGTTTGTATGGTAGTTAATAGAGTTCTTTCGAATATTCTATTTTTTAAAGAGAAAATAAAAAAAGAGAAGATTAGACAGTCATGCTCTCACTGATAGAAGAAAACATTATTCTTTTTATTAACTATTAAAAAATGGATTTGAACCAATTAAAAAGGAAAATTTATATAGTGAAAGACTTATGAAAACATTAAAAAATAGTTTATAAATTTATACTGATGAGTTAAGGATAGTTGTAGTAAAAAATTTAAACTAATTATTCAAATAGGTAAAGAGTGTTTAAAAAGGAAAAAATTTACAGATTTGCATATGAAGTCATTGGAAAATTACTGTCATTAGGAGTGTATGAATATCCAAAAGTTTACAAATTTCATTGAGGTTGGTGATTATTGACTAATTATAATGCTTAAATTGCTTCGATCAAGTTTCTGATTGTAAATATTATTTATTTATTTTGTAGCTGAGAAATAAAGAAATAAGAGTAAACTTCTTTCATTTATAGTGAGGATGATGAGTATAAAACAAA
Source organism: Murraya paniculata (assembly GCA_030449075.1). NCBI lineage: Eukaryota > Viridiplantae > Streptophyta > Magnoliopsida > Sapindales > Rutaceae > Murraya > Murraya paniculata. Next base: position 172,075 of record JAEVFN010000048.1, read on the forward strand.
TGATGTATTGAGGTGAGTTGCTGATGTTATTTGGATTGTCTATTTCTATAAAATTTAAATTTAAGTGCATCTGCTTCTTTATATAGGCACATTATCACTAATCACAATATTATCTATCTCAGTGTTATTCTTTATGTGGGGTCATCTTCTATTCATAATTCAACTTTAGTTAAGGATGTGATGATGGAGTGTGTTGGTAGACGCGTTTTTAAAGGACATGAAAGTATTTGTGGCACTGAATACTTGTGTTAACCTCATTTACATAGCTAACAATTATAATAAATTCTGTGCAATTTCTAATATTGTTGGTAAATTGAAATAGAAATATTGTTTTGCCGCAATCTGTAATTTTTGCATCGACTTTTTTTATTAGTAGTAGCATATATTTGATTGTGAAAAAATGTCTTGTAATTGTTTAGTCCTTTTCTATTTACCTTAATATATTTTAGATACTAAGAACTTTTTAAGCCCTAAATAGCACAATGTTATTATTATCATTGCTAACTATTGCCTTTAAAAAAAAAAAAAGCAAACAATTGCTGGAAAGATGGAAAATTAAATAGTGAAAGTGTCTTTTTTGATATTTGTGGGTGACCTTGCTTGATCTGGCCCGCATCCATTAGTTTTCGCTACTATTTATAAAGCAATCAAATACATTATATTTGTGTTTGATGATGTGAAGGTTCCTTCATTTCCTAATGATGCATGTAGCAAAGCTCTTATGCAGGTGGTCAGCCTTGGCAAGAAATCGGGGGAGTCCTCTCTTTTGTTTTTCTCTAAAAAAAAGAATGAGAGCTGAAAAGTGGGTCGCCAATGGCCATTCTAAGTAACCCACATAAGTTGGGTTTTTCAAAATTTTCTTTTTATTTCTCCTTTGTCTTTTATAATTCGTCATAATTCAGTCTCTAGCTTTGTTTGGGGGAGGTTTGGGGTAAAAGAAGTGATGGATACTGAGGAGATTATCAAAAGGTGTCAAGAAATATCATTGAATGGGGAAGGTGAAAGCAAGATTACTTTCAAAAGTAGTATGAAGCTAAAAGGAGAGAAGATTGTTGCGGGTTGTTTAGTGGGTAAGGTGCTACTAAATCGAGAAGTCCCAATTGGAAGGCTCAAATCAGCCTTGCAGACTGTGTGGAAAACAATGAGGGAAGTCAAGATCGAGGAACTGGGGGAGAACATTTTTCTTTTCAAGTTTGGAGCTGAGGTAGACAAAAGAAAGATACTATCGAGTGGTCCTTGGCACTTTGATAAGGGCCTTATAATTCTAAAAGAGCCTATAGCCATTGGGGAAATTACAAAGCAAGATTTTACGCATGTATCTTTCTGGGTCCAAATACACAATGTGCCAATCATGTGCATGGACATAGAAACCATTCAGGAGCTAGGGAAGCAATCGGGAGAGTAGAGGAAGTTGGAAGAGATGACAATGGGGATTGTTTTGGCAAGTACATTAGACTGCGAATATCTGTAGATGTCACAAAGCCACTTATCCAAATGCTTGAGTTGGAGCAGGAGGATAAACGGGAAAAACCAGTTCCAATGCTGATGATGCATGAGAGGTTACCAGATTTTTGTTTTGTGTGTGGTTGTATTGGGCATCAATATAGAGTTTGTGCCAAGTACAAACACCAATCAAGGAAGGAAATGGAGTATAGGCCATGGTTGAAGGCTCCTTCGGTAGCTGACAAGAAAAAGACGAAAAATAGGGATTGGTCGTCAGAAGCCAGAAAAAAAGGACATGAAATTCCAGCCAAGGAAGTAAATAAAAATGCTTCATCTCTGTTAGCTCTTGGCAAAAGTAATAAGCCAGGTGGGGAAGACGGGTCAAATCAGATCCACACTGAAAAAGGGTCGGGTTTTCAAAAAGGCCAAGGAGTAGGTGCTATAGAAGTGTCAGAAAACAAAGATCAGGAACGGCAGGGGGCAAATGAAAATGATGCAACACCTAGGAAACAAAAAAATGAAGCGAGAAAGCAAAATGAAATTGAGCAGGATAATGAAATTAGAATAATCCAAAAGGAGGAAAATGGGAAGGAAAACGAGGCTATAGCTACAGAGGCATAAGAGATGGATCTCCAAATAAAAAAAGGCATACAAATAGCCCAAATTGAATCTGACACAGGGGATATAGATGGGTCGAATGCAGCTGAAATAAAACAAAAGAAATGAAAGTGGAAATTACAAGCTAGAAACCTTGAGAAGGCCTTAAACTGTAGTGATGGGCAAGGGGCAATGAAAAGGCCAGGAAGTGAGCTACATAGGCTAAGTCCAAATGAAAAGAAAAGGAGAATCAATAGTCAAACTTTTTCATTTCTCACAGTTTCCCCAAACTCAAAAGAAAAACTGAAGCGGGAAGTGCAGAGTTACAAAGAGATGGAGCTGGAAACAACGGTGTCACAAAATTCATCGGGGGAGGCTGGTCACCAGCCCCACCGACATCAATGACGATCATGAGCTGGAACGTTCGCGGGTTGGGGAACGAACGAGCGTTCCGAGAAGCAAAAAGAGTTCTCTAAATGCAAAGGCCTCAATTACTGTTTTTATGTGAAACTAAGCTGGTGCCTAAGCAAATGCGGAAAAAAGGTAAGGAGTTAATGTTCGATAATTGTTTTGCTGTAGATAGGAGTGGTCTTGGAGGTGGCCTAGCTCTATTATGGAGTTCGGAGGTAGTAATCAAGGTTAAATCTTTTAGTAAGCATCATATAGATGCTGTAGTAAATTTTGAAAATGGCAGTTATTGGAGATGTACAGGTGTTTATGGGCATCCAGAGGCAGAGCAAAAGCATAATACTTGGACTTTGTTGCATAGGTTAGTAGGTTTATCCTCACTGCCGTGGCTATGTTTTGGTGATTTTAATGAAATACTGCATCTAAATGAGAAAGCAGGGGGACATAATAGATGTGTGTTAGCTGTTAATAATTTTAGAGAGGCTATCAAAGATTGCGGATTGAGTGATTTGGGCTGTAAGGGTCGTCCCTTTACTTGGTCAAACAGGAGATTTGGCCCTCACTTGGTGGAAGAAAGATTAGATAGATTTTTGTGTTGTGGGAATTGGGGAACTATGTTTCAGGAACATGCCGCATTACATTTAGAAACCTGGACATCTGACCATAATCCAATTATTTTAGAAGTGGAGGAAAAGGGAAAGGGAGTTGAGCGCAGAAAAAGATCATTCTTAAGGATCCATTATGAGGATATGTGGAGCTCGTATGAAAGTTGTAAGGAGATAGTAAGGCAAGAGTGGGTTGATGATAATAGATGGAGTCTTGGGAATCTTGTTGCTTTGTTTAAAAAGAAGGCAAATAACTCAATGGTAGAATTAATAAGGTGGAGCAAGGTGGAATTTGGAGGTAGAAAAAGGAAGCTAGAAGGTCTGTGCAAGAATTGAAGATTATTAGAGAAAGCAGTGAACATTATGTTAGTGGTGAGGGTATAAAGCTTATTGAAAGACAAATTGATGGGATGCCGATTGAAGAGGAAATCTATTGGAGACAGAGATCCAGGGCCATATGGCTCAAGGAATGGGATAAGAACACAAAATTTTTCCACTCCAAAGCCTCAGCTAAGAGGAGGAAAAATACTATAAGGGGAATTCTTGATGAGAACCAGAAGTGGAGAGAAGAAGCTGATGAAGTTGAGAGGTTGTTCTGTGATTATTTAGACAAGCTATTTACGACAACACACCCTTTACAACATTAGTTGGAATCAGCCCTAAAAAACATGTCAATCAAAGTGAATGCAGAGATCAATGATCAGTTGAACCAGCCTTTTTCAGAAGAGGAGATTATTATAGTTTTGAACCATATGCATCCAACAAAAGCTCCAGGTTCAGATGGCTTACCGGCAGTCTTTTTCCAAAAGCATTGGAAAAAAGTCTGCAAGGGAGTGATAACAACGTGCCTTCACATCCTCAATGAAGGAGGTAACATAGCTCCCCTAAACCATACTTATATAGCTCTAATTCCAAAGATTGCTAAATCTATGAGAGTTATGGATTATCGACCTATTAGCTTGTGCAATGTAATTTATAGAATTATAGCAAAAACAATTGCTAATAGATTAAAACAGGTTTTGCATCATGTAATCTCTCCCACTCAAAGTGCCTTTATCCCAAATAGACTTATTACAGACAATATAATTATAGGGTATGAATGTCTTCATAAAATAAGACATAGTAAAGGCAAAAAGAATGGGCTGGCAGCATTGAAGCTTGATATTAGTAAGGCATATGATAGAGTGGAGTGGAATTTTTTGAAATACTCTATGGAAAGATTGGGGTTTTCTCCTAAATTGGTCGAATTGATTATGAGATGCATCTCTACATCATCCTTCTTAGTGCTGATAAATCGAGTTGCTAAAGGCCTGATCCAGCCACAAAAAGGCTTGAGACAGGGCTGTCCTTTGTCCCTTTATTTGTTTATTTTGTGTGCAGAAGGTTTTTCAAATATGCTCACCCAAGTAGAAAAAATGCAATTGATTCAAGGTCTGAGGTTCAGTAAAGAGCTGTCCATTACTTACCTTCTTTTCGCAGATGACTGTTTGATTTTCACTAGGGCAGCAATTGAAGATTACTTAAACTTAAAAGCAATTTTTGATTGTTATGCCGCAGCATCTGGTCAAATTTTCAATTTTGAGAAGTCCTCTATGTTCTTTAGTGGGAAAACAAAGCCTGAGCAAATTTCTGCAATAAAGAATCTGTTTCAACTTCAAGTTGTCTTAAGACATGAAAAATACTTGGGGTTGCCTTCAATGGTGGGTAAAAATAAGAGAAGTTTTTTCCAAGGCATAAAGCTCAGAATTCTAAGCAAAATATCTACTTGGCAGTCAAAGCTTTTTTCAAGTGGAGGGAAAGAGATTTTCATCAAAGCAATAGCTCAGGCAATGCCTGCCTATGCTATGAGTGTTTTCAAACTTCCATCAGGATTGTGTGAGGACTTGCAGAAACCTATAGCCAGATTTTGGTGGAACTCAAAGTCAGATAAAAAATCAATTCACTGGACTAAATGGAAGAGATTGTGTCAGTCTAAATGCAGATGGGGTCTGGGATTCAGAGATCTCTCCAGCTTTAATCAAGCCATGATTGCTAAACAAGGCTGGAGGGTGATCCAATATCCCGATTCTTTAGTTGCGAAGGTTCTGCAGGCTAGATATTTCAAGAACTCAAATTTTTTGCATACTAAAATGGGATCAAAACCTTCTTATATTTGGAGGAGCATCTTATGGGGAAACAAGTAATTCTAAAAGGCTTAAGATGGAGGATTGGTTATGGGCAGAGAGTGCATATCTATGAAGATTGTTGGCTGCCAAGACCTACTACTTTTAAGCCTTTTTCTCCACTAAAGCTACCGTTGGAATCCACAGTGTCCGAGCTGATGGGGGATAATAAATGGAAGGAAGAGGTGATTCAGCAATGTTTTGTAAAGGAGGATGCAGACCAGATTATGAAGATTCCCCTCCTAAGACAACCAAGCTCAGATTAGGCTCTATGGCATTTTGACAAAAAAAGGAGATTATACAGTGAAAAGTGGATACCAAGTGGCTTTAAAACTTAAATTTCCAGACCAGCGAGTAGCTCACACAAACAACAATCTCCATGGAAAGCAATCTGGTCTCTAGAACTTCCAGAAAAGGTAAAAATATTCCTGTGGAGAGCAACAAAGAATCTATTACCTACTGTTCAAAACCTTTGGAACAAGAAAATCCTTTCAAGCCCATGGTGTTAGTGATGTAGAAGAACAGAAGAGTCCACTTACCATGCACTTGTTAGCTGCAAAGCGTCTAAAAAAGTTGGAGGTTAACCCCTTTTGAAGATCATGTCAGGCTCCTGGAGGTGGGTGATATGCTTAATTTTTTACAAGAGATGGCAGACAAAAGGAGTAAGTCAGACATGGAGCTGATAGTTGCCACTTGTTGAGCTATTTGGCATGCAAGGAATCTATTTATCTTTGAAAATAAGAAGGAAGATTCTCAATCATCAGCCGCTAAAGCAGATGTAGTAGTTCATTCTTACAAACAGATTCAACTGCCACAACTACAAACATCCCTAGAGGAAAAGTCAAATGTAGATTTAATATGGTGATCCCTACCAGTAGGTTGTTTCAAAGTTAATGTAGATACATCAGTTGTGGTTGAGTAGGGAAGAGTGGGTTTGGGAGCTGTTATTAGAGATCCTAGAGGCAGAGTAATAGCAATAGCTATGCAACCCTCTTATTTTCAGTTGGAGGTAGCTTATGCAGAAGCGGAAGCTGTAAGACTTGGTGTTGAAATTGCAAAAAAGGTGGGTTGTTGGCCTTTAATCAGAGAAATTGATTCACAGGAGATTGTAGACCTAGTTTTGAACTAGTTTTGAACAGGAAAAGCACAAGAACTGAGCTTTATTGGATTATATCTGATTTGCAAGCTTGTATTAGGAGGCAGCAGCAAATATCAATTCAATATACTCCAAGAGCTAGCAATGTAATAGCTCACAATTTAGCTAGATTAGCTTTAGAGCAATATGAAGTTGTACTTTGGGTGGATAACATTCCAGCCCACCATTTGTATTTATTCACTAGTTGAATGCTTAAAAGGGAGACCTTTTTATCAAAAAAAAAAAAAAAAGCCTTGGCAAGAAATCTATTCAGAACTTTCTTCTTCTCTAATTGACTTTGTTTGCTAACATAATCAAAAAGGATCCTCCACCGGTGAGTTTGATGACTTTCACTAGTGTAGTTTTATTATGCCTTAAAGACTATTGTTGGTTCTGGAGTACTATTTTGGTTTTAATCTTTTACCATATTTAGATAATTTATTAGGAAGTAACCTAGAAGATGTAAAAATTATTGAGAAATTTACAAGAATAACCTCAAAACTTTTCAGATTTTTGAAATTAGCCCCCCAAACTTTTTTCTATCATAACTAGCCAATTACTAATATTTTGGACCAAATTGTTCTTGCCACTTTAAACAAATTTACAAACAAATGTCATTCCTAAAATGTCATTCCTACAATTCATTCACACTCTCAATACTCTTAAAAAAATACTACCAACATTCTTGAAAAATCATCAAATCTCATCAAACAAGTATTGTATAGCTGAAGATATAATTATCAATTGATAATTGGAAAGCTTCTTGAGGCTAGTATATATTCTCGCACGATACAAACCTTAATGTAAATATTAGTATTTACATTCGAAATTGACATGGTTGTGTTGTAAATATTGTTATATTACATTTCGTAAAACAATATAATTTGTCAAAGTACTTATTTTGAGTAGAGAAACTTAATTTAAGTAGAGAAATCGAGAAAAAATCATTAAAAATGTCAGAAATTCGAAGTAAAAATGAACCTAGATTTAGTGAGGCAGGCTGTTTTAGTGAGACAGGCAGTGAGACAGGTGCCCATCGAACTAAAACATAGAGTTGATTATGTACGACAGGCACTTGTCCCACTGCCTGTCGTACATAAGCATTTCCGCATTTTGGTGAGACGAGCTCCTGTCCCACTGTCTGTCTCACTAAAACAGCATGTTTCACAAAATTTCAGATATCTTTTGAAAGTCATAACTTGGGCTACATGTGTCTGTTTAGAGCGTATAATATACCGTTTCGAAGCTTGCGTGGAGATGAATCAAATCTAAAACCTTGAATTGCATTGTATCAAATGGTCGAACCAAGAATTTGTCTGAATTTAAGTGCAATGGGCACCTAGTGCACTATTGTGCATAATGACAGTATGTACAAGTACATATAAATGTGCCGCAATTCTCTTTATCATATTTTGTAGTTTGTAATCTTATTTCTTTTGTTTATTTAATAATTTTAGGCTTGATGGATTCGGTTGTGTTTCAATTATGTTACGATGGTTGGTGGGAGATGCTGGCAGATGGCCGTATGGAGTACGTGAATGCCAAAAATACAGCTTTTTTAGTTTGAAAATATTGTACGCTTGATCAGTTTCTGGCAAGAGTGTATGAAGTTTTACAGATAAAATCCTAATAAATATACTATGACAATGAAGACAACTTTGAGGTCTAGTAACACAATGTATCGTGCATGTTCACTACCTATGGACATATTTAATGATGAAATGATAAATGTTGTATTACATATGGCCTCTGATGTGGTCAACTATGGATGTATCCATGTATTTGTTACCATATCTCCTCGAGTTCCGGCCAAAGATCTTGAGCCACTTGTAGAAACTGAATCTTCTTTTAGAGCAAATGACTCTGTCCCCGATATTGAAGAAGAGGTATTACCACAGCCGATATTGTGGCAGCAACATTACTCTCCACTCCACGAAAACAATAACTCCATTGATGAGAACGGTATTACATTAACCGATGTTGAAGAAGAGATTTTACCAGTAACGACATCGTTAGAGCAATAGTACTCTCCATTCCACAATAATGATTTTCGCAACAATGATGATCCTGTTGATGATACTAACAACACAGAAGTTGATTATGCTTTTGTAGAACCGTACAATAGTACGAAGTGCACTGTGTCCAATAGTCCAATTGATAATCGGAGCATTGTTCATTTCGATATTCTAGCAATGATGAGAATGAACATTAACATGATATTCTCATTAATAACAGAGGCAGCCGATCTATTTCTCCAATGGCCTGTTCGAGGAGAAAGACAATAGTTGATCCCCTTGTGCATCTTGCTCCAGTTTGGCCTTCAAACTTGGTCGGTCTAGATTTAGTTAGAAGTTGTAATTCTGCTAATATTGGCGTGGGTAAGCTGTTCGCTGAAAAAAATGAGTTGACACTAGAACTACGGAAAGCTGCCTTGAGGGATAAGTTTGATTTTAAGATTGCACGCTCCATAACGTCACGCTTTTAGGTCAACTATTCACCGGAATCATACAAATGGCGTATTCGAGTAACGAGAGGTTCGAATGAGCAGAATGTTCCTTGGGTAGTGAGAAGAGTTAATAATGTACACACATGTTCTAATGAGGTGTTGCCCGGTGGTCGTTGACAAGTAAGAAGTCAGGTTGTTGGTCATATTATCGCCGATAAATTTATCCAGGATAAACGGATATACACTCTAAATGATATCAGAGCAGACATGCACTAGGAATACGGTGTCCAATTAACATACCGGCAGGCATATCGAGCCATAGAAGTTGATCTCAAAATAATACGAGGAAATCCTGCAGAGCCATATAACTTACTTCCTAAATACTCTCACGTTTTGACGAAAGTAAATGATGATACAGTTACTCACCTCGAGCAAGATGGAAATGATAATTTCTTATACTACTTTGTAGCTCTTGGATGTTCCATCAATGGTTTCATGCAGTACATCAGGCCAGTAATTGCTATAGATGGTACTCATCTAAAGGGCCTATATCGTGGGAGCATGTTTGTGGTAACATATCTGGATTGAAATAATCAACTGTATCCGTTAGCCATTGGGGTCATGGATTCGGAAAACAATGATACTTGGGAATGGTTTATGACGAAGTTACATGGAATGATTGGCGACAGAACAGAGTTAGTAATTATCTCTGATCGGTGCACTGCCATTAAGAGAGCCGTTCTGAAAGTATTTCGCACTGCTGGTCATGGCATTTGTTTTTACCATGTCAAAGGTAACATAAAGTCTAAATTCAAAATATCTAAAGCTATTTGGGATGAATATGAGTCGACCTTTATTAATGCAGCAAAAACATATGGACACGAAGATTTTAAAAAACAACTTGAGGGGTTGTGGATGCTCCACTCGGGTGCGGCTGATTACTTAGAGAATAATGTGAGCATGTGTAATTGGGCAAGGTCTGAGTTTGAAGGTAGGAGATACAGCACCCTGACCACCAACATCGCAGAGAGTGTGAATTCATTTATGAAGGAACCGCGAAAATTTCCGGTTACTCATCTTGTTGATCACTTTAGAAAAACATTGCAGCAATGGTTTTATGACAGAAAAATTGTGGCTGAACCAATGAGTACTCGTCTAACAATATGGGCAGACGAAATAGTTACTGAGAGGAGAATTTTGGCAGAAAGAATGACCGTTCGTCCAATATATCAGCATCGATTCCATGTTCTGGTTGTTGGTATTAAGGAAGGGATAGTTAACCTATGTAACAAGATTTGCTCCTGCAGAGCATTCGAATTTGATTAGCTTGTCTGTGCGTATGCAATTGCTGCTTGTCTCACCGTCCGAGTGGATTACATAAGTCTTTGTTCTAACTTTTACTCAAAGGAGTCATTACTCATGGCATATGCACAACCTGTAGAACTTGTTGGCGACATGGAAGATTAGGAAATTCCTGCAGAAATTCGGAACATGAAGGTTAACCCACCGATCGAAGCACCACCAGCTGGTCGCCGTCCAGAGCTCATAATACCTTATATTGGTGAGGATGAAAATCGGAGGACTATAAAATGCGGGCGATGCAACCAACCGGGCCATAACCGCAAGAGATGCAAAAATTCCAGTGCTTCAAATCCAAACTAGTGGCATCATTCTTTAGGATAGTTGACTTTCGAAATCTTCTCTTTGGTGTGTTGTACAATTATATAAAATGAAATATTTTATTTTGTGTAAAATCACATATTAACTATAAAAATAGACCACCAATTACTTTCCACTAAAATATCAGTATAACAAAAAATTGTATGTATTAGAATATATAATATTCGTACATCAAAATTTGAATGACTACAATGGCTTACAATCCAATATCGCCATTAAATATATCCATAGCAATCTTCTTCCTAAAGTACTGTCCATGGCTACTACCAAAATTAAGTTTGAGACCAAACATTAAATACATCGTAAACATTATCATAAACACGCCACAATCGTTACTTCTAGGCTCTTGTTGTGGCAAATTCTTAACTACTCTAACTTTCCAAAAGTTGGCACTCTGCAGCTCAAGTCAGATGTTGTAGATTCCAACATCTTCAAGCCATTGAAGGAATATGACTTCAAGTGGTTTAAATTGATATAAGTATGTTTTGTCGTCGCGAAATATCAATAACGAGTCATAAATCCGCACCTTCTTGGCAAGAAGGTCCGGTCAAGCCAGTACCCAATGATCACCGCCCAGATTTACATGAATAAATATCTACATATACAAAATATCATAAATTTATGGTCTTTGTTATATCCAAAATTCTTTAAAAAAATAAAGTCCATTACATTGAGCAGCAATACGCACCACATCGACTTCCGTGAACCGTCTCAACATGATATCTTCTCGTCCATCAATATAGTTATTAAAGTTGCTGTTATATTGTAATGAATAGACATCACAGTCACCGTTGTTCCATAATTGCTTCAAGAACACCATATATGTATATTACACGAGGGTTAAAATATTAACTGTGATGTCGAGATTTTACGAGAGAAGAAAATGAATCAATGATTATTAAGTTTTGAAAACTCGTTACCCAAAAATACGTGTCCGTATGCGTGACACGTTGAGATAAGGCATTCGGATACTGCCGTTGCTTTTCACTGATCAAGCGATAATAAGCGTGAATATGCTGCAGAAGAATAGAAACATGTCAATTTAGAACATAAGATAATATAGAAAAAAGATGAACAATAGTTCAAGAATGGAAGGTGTGGTTTTAACAATACTTATCTCATCACCAAGCCATCCCATTGAAGCATTGCCCAAAAGTATTTTGAAGAAATTTTGTGACTGTTGGACAGGGCGATCCACGGTGATTTCGCCAGCAAACCACTGATCAAACTCCTGAAATAGCCTTAAATCTTCTAGGCCTCGAAGCGGATTTATATCTACACTCGTTCTTTCATCGATCCCACAGTCCGTGATTTGGAGTGTGGGTAGAGGCCTGACATTCCTTCTTCTCTTGAAATGAGAAATTAAGTACTGTTAAAGACATATGACGGTCTATATAGACGTCCAAACTTACATACGCCAAGAGGTGCCTCGATGAGGATCTGCACGCTGTCACCACTTACGTCCTCGTGGAAACTATACAACGACATGGGGGTGTAATTATCATGATTGCCCGCATCTGTGTATAATCCACACTCATCCGGGGCCTAGCGATTCGCCAAGATGAACAGATTAAACTAAATTCATATTTAAAACTAAAAGAATGCAATTGTTGCATTTAAACATACTCACCATATACGAGCGTCCATTTGGAGAATCACCATGTGAGCGCTTGAAAGACTATCACTGAACGAGGCCATAAATCTCATGACCGCTTATCGATACTGCTGTTATTCTCTGCACTCTGCCTGAAAATCCAACCTGTGTTCAGAAATGGAGTGCTCAATGTTGTCCATACATTGAATAAGTTTATCATAACGGAACTTTCTCCTCGACTGTTGCCACAAAACCAAGACAAAAATTAGAGAGTGTTAAATTATTTATGACTACTATCAAAATGAAATTTTAAATCAGAAGTAACCTTTGCATCATGTGTGTCATCAGAATTGTGTGCGGATTCATGATGGTCATAAGCGCGAACCTCATCCTCAACGGGGATTGTGCTCCACCTGTGTTCGGCTCGTGTAGTCGTGATCCTCCTCTTTTGTCCTTGTAATGAATGGCGCGTTAATTGAAGGTTGATGCTCCACAAAGTAACATTCAAAATGAGTAAAAACCAAGACAAGAAATTTCAATTTTGATTATCTTTTAAATTGTGCTATGATGCACTAAATGATACCCACATTACGGACCCAACTTGGGATATATGGCACATAATCCTTTACACTCTTCCAATATTTTGAAGCTTTCTCCTTTACATCTGATTCGGTTGTTTATAAAATGTTTCCCTATTGTAAAGAATACCAAAATTTAAATTAGTGTGATCATATAGTATTTAGTAATCAGAAAAGTAGCTATAAACATAAATACGCAGATATTACTTACAACACGAGAGTTGTCATTGATATATGAATACACTTCAGCAAAGTTTATCTTAGAAGAAGCCATGGGTTTCCACTGTACGATCCGAGGAATCTTCCTTTTAGTTTTCACAACCCACTTTGATGGCAGTCTGTCAATCGTTTCCAAAATCCATACCTGCAACAAAGAAAGATATAAACTCATAAAACGTGTCATTAAATATTTATTATTACAAAACTATAATCAACGAGAATATGCACACACCTGCACTGCAAACGTAAAGCCATAAATATTGCATTTTTCAATTGTATGCTTGGGTTTTTCGGCGCAAGTTTTCTTAAATTTCTTGGCTTTGCCGTTCAATGCATTGTCAAAACTTTCATATATCGTTTCCCATGACAAACGACCCCACAGACGACTTCGAAAGTGATCTATCTCATCTATCTTGTTAAGCAACGAGAAATTGATTTGACAATGATCTTCTCTTCCATTCAATACCCTGTCTGTAAAGTAAAACAGCGCGATCTTTACCGCATCATTGTCATCCATAGTCTTGAAGTCTAAGTCCATAAATCTTGACTCGAACTCGGCAAGATTCATTTTGCGAAACAAACCACCAAAATACTTGTTAAGTAACATGTGCATTATTTTATGCTCTTTCAGCACGACATTTTGACCATAACAAAGTTCTATAACTAGGCACCACTCTCCAATTGATAAGCGTATCAATTCCTCACCAATCTGAAACCATAACTGATCATTGTTCTTACTTTCTTCATGGGCCACTTGCCTAAGCAACACATTATGCACAATAACGCCACTGAATGGAAAGCTTCGGCACTCAATGAAATCCCCAAATATGTCATCCTTGAATAGTTTCAACTGTCGTTTTGTTAATTTCTCTCAGATGGCATTTACCACTGTGTCTAATTTACACATACTTATGATACGTCCGGGAAAGTTATCGCTATAAGGTACCTTCATCATCCCTGGTTCTTTCATCGGTCCGGGTGGATTATGCTTTTTTATTTTCAATTTGTTCATTTATCTAACACAAGTTACAAAATAAAATTGTTATATTACATAATTAATTACATGTTAATAAATCCTCAACATTAACAAAAAAACAAAAATCCTGCTTTTTGGTGCAACAGGGTGCTTGTCGCACCAAGAGACAGTCGCGCAGCGCTCGCGCAATGCTTGGTGCGACGGGGAGCTTGTCGCACCAAGCCTAGCGCACGCGGTCTGCGCGCCTGCCTCGCGCGCTCAAGATGCGTGCGACAGGTGCCTGTCGCCAACGCGCGCGGGCGAGGCAGGTGCCTATCACACGTACAGTCCACGAGCGACGCCTACCTACCGCCGCGTTGTGCCATACCCGACCTTCCATTCTTTCATCTATCACCAAATATACTTCGTATACGTAAAACAATACACACAACTCAACAATCCCCTCATTAAACCTTCATTATATTAAAACTAAACATAAATTTTCTAAAAGAAATTTCATCAAACACCTAATATGCACTAGTTATAACTCATCATTCTAATTAAATTTTGTTTCATCATAACACTCCAACTAAATTTTCTAAAAGAAATTTCATCAAACACCTAATATGCACTAGTTATAACTCATCATTCTAATTAAATTTTGTTTCATCATAACACTCCAACAACCTATAATTATCTAAAATACCAATCAAATTCACTCAAATCATTATAAAAAGTTGAAGTTTGTTACCTAAGGTTTGAACTCTATTCAAATTCTTGGATTCATTTCCGGTTCGTATAGATTATGGTGGATTCGATTGGGTTTTAGGTCACCGTTGCCTTCATCGTCGCCGTTGCTGTTGTTGTTCCCGTCGTCAGTCGCCGTTCGCCGTTCAAGAGCACAAGTTTTGGGTGTGGCTAAGTGAGGGAAAGAGTGGGGAAATGTGGAGGGTAATTTGGGGCAAAAAATTTAATTTTGACTAGTTATGATAGAAATAAGTTTGGAAGGTTAAATTTGAAATTTAAAAAATTTTTAAGATTATTCTTATAAATTTCCCGGGGCTGTTTTTCACTGACTCCTTGCTGTTCTAGTGCAATGATGGCTAATTTTTTGGTGCAGTTAATTAAGCGCAACTGAACTTAATAAAAACATTATTGCTAGTCAAAGGAGCAGTTATAGTAGTATTGAAGCCTTAATTACCTGGTAAATTTTGCCAATTTGAAGGAGTAGCATGAGAATGTAGTTCATCATCATATAATGTGCGATTTTATGAGTTTGTTAAACACTTGAAGAAGTGGAAATGTATGAAATTGGGATTGGTGTAAATGCTTGCTGAGAAAGTTTGTATAATAATGTAAATCAGAAAATGTTTGTGTAGCAATTATTTCATTAATATTAAATTCTTATTTTTTGCATTAATTATTCCATTATTGAATTATACCAAATAAAAAATAATTATTTCAAATCCCGCAAATTTTTTTAAAAGTAAATATAAATTCCGCCAAATTAATTTGAATTCCCACCAAATTAAGAATATTCATTATTTTAAATAATTTTTTTAATTATATATAATGGATACTAGTAATGTATGGACAATATAATAATGATATTTGTCATATATGTATGATAATTTCATGATGGATAATATATCATAAAATTCTTGATATTTATAAACCGTTATGTGAAATTTCTTGACACAGGCCCAACTATCAATAGGGATAACAAATTAATCCGGACTTGAATAATTTGGGCCGGGTTTAACCCGAACCGAATGTTAAACAATCCGGAATTCGGTGGTACTATTTTGCATCCGGACATAAACGAGTCCGATTCTCGGTTTAGATGAATCCGAATGTCGAGAACCCGGACATGAATATTTTTATTTTAACATTCATTAAATAATTAATTTTAAGTATAAAAGGGGAAAAAAGAAACAAGGGAAACTCTAAAGGCCTAAACAAACATACTTCAGCTGCCAGTATGGTTTCTTTATCGCTCTACATCTCAAAACAGCCGCTGCTTGTTGAAAAGCTACAGACCTTCGCTCCACCGCCACCATGACTGCATACGAAGAAGGCCGGAATCATTGAAAAGTATGCTACCCGTTATGGTGCCAGTTTGAGGAAGCAAATTAAGAAGACGGAGGTTAGTCAGCATAGCAAATTTTTCTACGAATTTTGCGGGAAGTATGCCAACTGCAAGGACAACGAGAAAGTCAAGGCAGGTGTGCCTACACTTCCACCAACCAACCTGAAATTTTTGACTGTGTTTTACTTTAAGATATTCATTTGCCATTTCAAAAAAAAATATTCAGCCGCCATTTATCCTTTCCCTTTTTCTTGACTTAACCCCGCAGAGCCCAATTTGTCATTATCATCGCCGATTTTGTTTGAAAATTGAATTTGTATGCTCTGTTATCTTGGGCTTTATTTCTAATTATTTGATTTTGAATTATTTTTCATTATTGTTATTAATAGATTAGAGATCTCAAAAGGAATTCATTAGAATTTCGAAGAGATGGAAACTTACATCTCTTTAGCAATCATCCAGGGTTCTAAAGCCGGAATTCGGAAACCCGAATTTTTCTGTGTTTAACCTGTACCGAATCCAGAGAAGAAATATTTAGGTTCGGTATTAAAGATTATCATGTGGGTCCGGAATTGGAAAGGCCAAACATGTACCCAGACCCGTATTTTGAAGAAGAATTTGCCATCCCTAACCTTCTATGGGTAAAAAAACCATCATTAGTTAGCATTTTTTCCAGTAGGGAATTAAAAGTGGGAAATTATCATCGATTACCTTAAGCGCATCCTGTTATAAAAAATATTACAAAAGTTTCATTTTTTCTGATTTTCCACATTGAGTTTGCATTGGGTCAATCATCCAGCACATCAGTAACTGCACCATATCAGTAACTGCAGTTAGTAATTTATCAGAATTACAATAAATTGACTACTTTGCCCTTAAAGCCAAAAAAGAACATATCTTCTTCAACATTCAACCAACATGAAGGGAGAATAATACCTACAAATTCATCATCATGATCACTGTAAATCCTTCTATCTGAGCAGTTTGCTAACAATGCATCCTTATTATATTCATCCCCATAAACATCATCATATTCATTTCCATCACCTATTTGAATATCATCGTAGTCAAAAGTAAGCATATAAAAAAATTAAATAAATTCACTTCATATCTATTTTTCATAGTAATCGTAATTCCCATAGCGCCATCATCACATAACTATGATAAAGCACTCATAACAATTTTTTTCAATTTATGTTCACTTCCTCTGTCATCATGTTCAACTTAAAAAATTCACATTCAAAACTCAAAATAGCATATAAAAGAGAAACTAACATGTAATTGAAATGGAAATATCAGAACAATTTGCGACTGCGCTGAAGCATGGCGACGTGGTCGAGTGGCTGTTCTTTGTTCTGTGATTGACCCAAGTCAGCTGCTGTGGTCGTGAGGCTACAGGACTTGCCATGGTCATGGTGGAGCTGCTGTGATGTTGGTGAGCGGTAATTTGTATTTTTTTTATGCTATTGAATTGTTAGTCTGTGTTCCATCGATGTGCTTGAAGTACCAATTATGATAAACTGTGTTTTTTGCTTTAAGGGCAAAATAGTTAATTTATTATAATTCTTCTAAATTATTAAGAATAGTTACTGATATAGTGGATAGTTGATATAAAATGCAAACTTAGAATAGACAATGGAACGAATTAAAAGTTTTGTAGTATTTTTGATAACATACCAAACTTAAGGTAGATGATTAATAATTTTCCTTAAAAGAATATGTTGTTACGTAATTTAATTACAATTACGGCATGAAATTTGGAGTACAATAACAAATTCAATTAAATTTTAAAAGCATAACTAATAATTGAAATTGTTATAAATTTGCGTGAGAGAGTATCTTTTCTATTTAACAAAGGGTAACTACATTTATTCATTACATGTACTGCAAACTGATATTTATTTCTTCTATTCTACTTCCGTCATGCTGCATTTGGTTTTTATTTGTATTCTTTTGTTTTTAGGTATTGGTGAGTTTGGATCTTGTAGCTGGTGAAGGTTGGTGAATACTGAACTTTGGTGCAAGTATTTTGGATGATTACTTATGTTAGGATATCTTTCATAATTTAGGGTTGATTTCGTTTAAATATTTCAACTATTGGGGTTGTTGTAGTTTGTATGGTTAATGGGTATCATAATTTGAATATAATTTAGATTTCATGTATATATTTATTTATTAGATTTTTTAATTATTAATATTAGATTTTATATGTATTTTAGATTTGTAAATTTTAAGAAATTTGCAAAACAAATGAATTCATAATAATAATAATACAATTCAAACAATAATAATAAATTCAAAATAATGATAATAATAATAATATTCTTCAATAACAAAAAATTCAAAATACAACTTTTTGCACCAAAAACAACAAAATAATGCTAAAAATTCAAATAAATTTAAATTTAGCTTTAAATTAAGGGGGACAAACTCGTGATTTGTAAAATCTATCATAAATTTCATGATGGTATTAAATTTATCATAAAACAATGACAAGTACATAGATATTAGATAAATTATCTGTCATCCACCCCCTGTTACAACAGTTTTTTGGCATCATCTATTGCTTATGTTCTTGTAATGCCTTTACAAACATAATTCCCCAGAAACCAAGACTTGTATGATTGCTTTAGCCTATTAAGTACTTGAACAACCCTATCTACAAAAGGATATCATTTCTTGTGTCTTATAAAATAAGTGAAGCTCTTCAACAAGTTGAACAAATTCTATAATACAGGCCATGGAGTTTTAACAACATCATTAACTTCTGAAACAATTTTCCCTCAACATAAGCCTGGTATTGGAAAAAGGAAAGATCAGATTAAACTAAAATATGATATTCCTTATATTAACTAATTTCAGATGGCAAAGGAATAGCAAGCATCCAACACTACTTCCAGCTGCAATAGAATTTGTGACAATAAGTACAAAACTGTAACTCACTCAAAACTAACTGGCTTTAAAGTATTAAAACAACAAAGCAAATATGAGCAGAGAACTAACAATTTTCTGAAACAATATTCATGACACCCATTAAACATCAAATTTTCCCATATAAAGTTAAAATATAAAAGCAATCAAACAAAAACACAAAAAGAAAAGAGCAGACAGTAACAATAACATTAATTTAATAGTGTCAAGAAAATTAAGTTTAACAGCAGTTCATCACTTCGATTATTAAATCACCAATTCATATAACATCAAAAGATTTTTCTTTCTTAAAATTGGATTCAAGAAATGATACACACTAAAAGCGTGAAGAGTGAAGCTATCACTTACCATAAAGTGAAGAAGCTGCAAAGCCGATGAGTTAGATGGGACAACGCCGACGAGATAGAAGCTACAACACTGAGGAGATGGAAGCTACAATGCCGACGAGATGAAAGCCACGACGTCGACAAGATGGAAGCTGCAATCTATGATGCTAATTGGCACAGCTGAAATGGCGGTGGGCTGGCAATTGAGAGAGAGTGTGTTAGTGAAATGATGAGGAGGATAGAGAGTTAGGCAGCTTAGGGTTTGAGGGGCTGTCGATTTAAGGCTGATAAATAAGGGGCTGGGGGAATCAAGTTTTCCTTTTTTCCTTTTATTAGATTTAGGTTTTTTATATGGGAATCCCTAAGTTGCAGCTGCTGTAACTTACAGCAGCTTACAGCAGCTGCAAAACAACATAAACAGTATTTATGTGTGGTACTGTTCATGTTATTTTTACAGCTGCTGTAAATTACAGCAGCTGCAACTTAATAAAAGTCTTTTTATATTATTTTTCCATCTAAAACACCCCGTTTTGTTTGTTAATAAATTTACAATTAAAAATATGGTCAAAATAAATTTCGATCACAATGTTCTTTGTAAAGAAAATTTTTTATCACTGCGCCATCATACATTTTTGTTAGATAATAATTCTATAGTAAGTCCACTAATCTTTTGTTAGACAAAAATTTTATCATGAGTCTATCATATTTTTATAATATAATAAAATTGTTTGAGGTGGTGACAGTGGCGTAGTAGGTGACTAGAATTTCTAGAATTGTGTTTCTTTTTTTTTTTTTATAAAAGATAATTATGATAGTCTATTATATTATTATGACATGATGGAATTACTTATTTATGTCCACTGTGTTTATAGTTTGCATAATAAAACTCCACTATATAATTTGAAAAATCGTGTAACCATGGTAAGCTTGGAAGCTGGTTTGGCGGCTATTGGTTTTCCTGCGGATGGTGTTGTGGCTTCTGGTTTGCTAGGCTTAGCTGATTTATAATGTTGACAGAAATGTCATATGAAAGAAACCAAAGAATGAGAGAAATGTAATGTCTTGAGAGGGGGTAAAGCAAAAGAAAACTAATGAGAGGAGGGTATATACAAAGTCAACACAATTTTGAAATTTGAAGAGTTCTATTTCAACTCAACATATTTCATTTCATAAATTCTATTATAATAAGGAACCTCCTAACATATATTTAATATATGTTACATCCCTTACAAAAATGATGAACAGTAATCACGTGTTGGTTACTGTTCATCCAATTTTGTGAGGATGTAACATACATTAAATGTATGCTAGGCAAACCTTATAATAAACATAGCAATAAACTTTAAAAAGAAAAAACTTAACATGATAAGGAAACTTTGAAAAGAAGTACAATGCTGCACAATTAGTTTATTTTTCCAACAACCGAACTTTGGCATCTTTTTGGGGGCGTTGGCACTATCTTATTCGACAACTTGGTGGATTGGGGTGATTGTCCATGTCTACCGTGGCCATGGCTACTCCCACAACCATGACCACCACCACCGTTAGGTTGTCTGCTACTACAACTTTGAGTCTTTATAACTTTTCTTTCAAGATTGTCTTATGAGTTATAAGGTAGAAAAAACTCGTCGTAATGTCCACCATGTTCATAGTTTGCATAATAAAACTCTATGATTTGATCCAAAAAAATCTTGTAACAACGGTAAGCCTGTAAGCTTGTTGGTCGCTCCTGGTTCGCTAGGCCTAGCTGATTTATAATGTTAATGAAAATGTGATATGAAAGAAAATGAAAGAGAAGAGGGAAATGTAATGTCTTGAGAAGGGGTGAAGTAGAAGAAAACTAAGGAGAGGAGGGCATGTATAGAGAGAACACAATTTTAAAACTAAAAGAGTTTTGTTTTATCTCAACGTACATCATTTCATAATTTTATTACAATAAACATAGCAGGAAACTTTAAAAAGAAACAACTTAACATGATAAGGAAACATTAAAAAGAAGAACAATGCGACGCAGTTTGTTTACTTTTCCAACAACTAGATTTTGGCAACATTTTGGGGCGTTTGCACTATCTTGTTCAACAACTTGGTGGATTGGGGTGATCGTCCACGTTCACAGCCACGGCTACCACTACCGTCACAGCCACGGCCACCACTACCGCCACCGCTAGATTGTCCGCCGTGCAACTTTGAGCCCTTATAACTATTCTTTTAGGATTATCTTCTGGGTTATAAGGCAGAAAAAACTCATTGTAATGTCCACTGTGATCATAGTTTGCATAATAAAATTTCACTATATGATCCAAAAAACCTTGTAACTACGATAAGTCCAGATGCCTATTTGGTGGCTGCTGGATTTCCTGTGGGTGATGTTGCGGCTGCTAGTTTGCTGGCTCTTGATTTGCTAGGCATAGCTTATCCATAATATTGACGGAAATTTAATATGAAAGAAAACGAAAGAAAAGAGCAAAATGTAATGTCTTGAGAAAGGGTGAAGTAGAAAAAATTAGAAAGAGGAGTGTATATATAAAGAGACCACAATTTTGAAACTAGACGAGGGTTTTTGTCTTAAATTTAATAGTAGAAAAAATTTAATGGAGTAAAAATGGCGATAAAGTTGTGGTAATTTTTGGAAACGTGGTCCAATTTTATTTATTTATTTTTTTTATTTTTTGAAATGGACTAAAGATTATGACTTTGCAAGATTATGACTTTGCTTTAGCAAAAAGTTGATTCAATTAGTGTTAGAATCTTAAGAATTGCCGATGACAAGACCTGACATTTCTTATTAGCAACAGTTGCTGACAGGTGCAAAAAGAAAAAAATAAAAGCAAAACAAACTCATTTATAGAAACTAAATTCATTATTAACCTAAACAACATTAATTTCAATATGATCATTTCACTTTCTCATTTCTTTTTTTTTTTATGCCCATATTTCTTTTCATTTTTTAAACTTGTTTAAATTTTTTATTTTACTTTTATTTTAATTTTATTTTTCACTGAATTCTTGATACCCATAGACAAGTCTAGCGAGAGTGATATGAAAGGTAAGTAAAAAACATCAAGTCTCAAAATCTATTTGAGGTAACATAAAGAGTCAAAACTAGCTTGCACTTAGCTAGCAAAAATAATATGAATGAAAGTTTTTCAAAGGCAAGTCAAGGTTTACATTCAAACAGAAAACCTAAATCTACCAAATTTATTTTTATTTTTAAATATATATTTTTAAAATTTTTATTTAATAATTTTTATTTTATCAATTACAATACTGGTTAATAAATTTTTTTTTATTTTTACCTAATATAAATAGGTTATAACTAAAAGAAAACTCTATAATATAATTCTTATTCTATTCTAAAATATTGTTATATTTTCTTTTCTCTTTTAAGATGCTACTCTCTTCAAACATTCTATTTTGATAATATTTCAAGATATTATTTCAAACTTCCGGAGATTTTTTAAAAATAATTTAAATACTTTATAATACGGTGATAATTTTATTTAAGCCTATAATTTTTAATTTACTAAAATTATATATTATACTTAATATAAAATAAGTAAAAAGAGAATAAAATGAGGGTGGGCAAACCATTCCCCATATGAAAATTTCCTATCCCCACTCTAATAAATTTATTAAAAAAAAAAAAAATTATAATAGAGTGAGAAATAGAATAGGCCTCTCCCCACCCACTGCCATCACTGAGTCTAATCCTTCACTTCTCAGTTAATCTCATTAATTTCTAAAATTACCCTTATTCGGTGCCACTGCTGAAGTGATGGGCACATGCTTCTGAGTCTTGATTCATATGGAATTAGCAATGAGTAGCCGGGTTCAAAGTTTTACTGTTCAGAAATTATCCGCTGTCAATAAGAAATCACAAGTTGATTCAGGAAAATATTTTAAATGCGTAGAATCTCAAAAATAATAAGCATGTGTATCCGGAAAATTCCACATGGATCATATTATTGGATTAGGACTAAAAACCAACTGATTATAGTCAACAAATTTGAGCCCACTGATTTGCAAAATTCGAACGAAGGAAAGACCCTTTTTTAAGGCAATTTGCTTAGTCAACTTCAATTGCCCATTTAATTAATAACAGAATCCTCAAGTAATACCACAAGGTGTTATATTTATACAAAACTAAGATATTATTATGTTGAAACGTTATCTCAAGATTAGATTAATCCAAAGTTGTTAGGATTATAACTATTATATATTGTTCATGAAGTTTACAACAGGATAATGACTGGAAAAGACTCTTGAGGGATAGACATTTCATTTGGGTTGACTTTTAGTATATTCACTTCTTAATATCAGAATCACTATGTTACAGAAAAAAATAATAATACAAATTCAATCACATTTTTTCTTGTTTGAATGTAAACGCATATCCTACAAATTCCGCACACATTGTTGGACAAATTTGTATAGTAAACAACTAAATCTGAAAATCTGTTGAAAAGAACAAAGCAAATTCAATTATGCACAGTGAGCTAAACATTTACGAGTTAAAGCTTTGGAAATTACACACTTGAGACGGCTCCTCTTCTTTGAAATGGCCAAAATATTGAGCACAGCCTGAGCCAGAAACTTTTCTTCTCGTCGTCTACTGGTTGAGATTTAGCATCCCCATTAGCCACAAGATCTACCATGAACTGGACAACGGCCTGAAAAAAACATGGCCTTAAAGTGAGTAACAGTGCAATAAGGATGTTTAATGATTATTAGGTGCAGGTACCTGTAGCTTATCAAGTGTGAGTTCAAATGAGTTCAAATCCGCACTTTATACTTACAGGCGCCTGTACTTGAAGGCCACTGCAAAAGTGTGTACGTAATTTGAGCAACAAACAATTAGCTAAAATTGTGGAGGTCGGGAATTACCTGAGCACCCAATTTAGCAACTTGTCTTGGTGGAACTTCTAAAGGAGTCTCATCAGCACGAAAAACTCTCAATTTTGACAACAACCCGAAAGAATCTGGTAAAATCCTTATTTGATCATCACTTATGTCCAACTCTTCCAGCATCTCAAGATTTCCAATTGACCTTGGCAAGGCTCTAAGATCAGCAAAGTTGTTCCCTACATTCAATTTCTTGAGACTTACTGCAAAACACAGGTTCTCGGTGATTGACTCAAGTTCATTGAAGCTTAAA
This sequence comes from Murraya paniculata, assembly GCA_030449075.1. NCBI lineage: Eukaryota > Viridiplantae > Streptophyta > Magnoliopsida > Sapindales > Rutaceae > Murraya > Murraya paniculata. Next base: position 196,398 of record JAEVFN010000048.1, read on the forward strand.
TCAAGCTCCTTTAACTTGGTAAGGTTACCTATAGTTGTTGGTAACCCTTTTATTCTATTATAATGCAAAGTAAGAATCTCCAAGCACTCAAGCTTCCCGATTGCCTCAGGTAAAGCCCTGAGCTGATTGAAATCCAATCGTAGCTCTGTAAGCAATGAGCAGTTTCCAATCGTGTAAGGAAGATCCTCGAGTACATTTGTTTCCACATTCAGTGACTTCAAAGAGGTTAAACACCCAATTGTATCTGGCAAATGGGTGAACTCATTCGAACCCAAATCCAAATTCATTAGGTTGATCAAGTTCCCAAAAGTAGCTGGCAGTGCTTTGAGCCGATTTGCATGAAGGTCTAGATCAATCAGGTTGATTAGATCCCCAAATGAATCCGGGAGGTTAATGAGTTGATTTGAGTGGATATCGAGCTTTCTTAAGGCTTTGATTCCACCAATAGAGGATGGAAGAGCCATGATGCGGTTTTCAGATAAGTTCAATTCAGTAACATCCTTCAATTTTCCAATTGATACAGGAAGCCATTCAATCTGGTCCGTTAACTTGCCTCTAAGATCAAGAACTACTGCTCCAGTTTTAGCAGAGTTCTCGATAACAGCTGCCATCTTCATCAGACTCAATTTTTCAGTGTTTTCTTCACCTGTAATTACATCAAAATCTACATTAAGACACTTGAGCAACTTTACATAACATCTCAACACGAATAAATTCCACAGCAAACAATGATTCTAGTCAATCCTTTTAATGACAGAAAACAATTAGTAAAGTTATAATAATTTCTCAAAATCCAGATTTCAATAAGAACAAGAAACAATAACATTGACCTTCTGAATCTTGAATTGAAACCCTGATTAATTTTCATATATTTCAACCTTTCAAGATCTAAAGAAGAGCAAATATGCAAAATTGGATAAGAAAACAAGCAAAATCTCCAAATAAACATAAAAAATAAGTGCACGGTTAATTTACCTACAAAGAAAGAACCCTTTGTAGAAGCACTTTTCACCAAATCCTTAACACCATCTTTCTTAAATTCACCATCTTCACTTGTCTTCACCAAAGTCTCATCAGCGATCACACATTCCTTTTCAATTTTGCCAACCGAGTCAGCAAAAGCAGCCACTTTCACCATCTGGTTATCCCCAGAAACCAAGCCAGAAGCTCTTCGGATAAGTTCATCAAAGATCCCATAAAGCTTATCAACTTCAACCAAGTGACTGGCTTCTTTCCTCTGTTCACAGCTTTGAAACAAAACCATAGTCTTTTTAAACTGCTGCAGCACAGAAAACAAATCTTCAGAAACATCACGTGGCTTCTCTTGGTTTGTTATTTCATCAAGCTTGGTCTGTTCTTCTGTGTCAACAGTTTTGAGAACAGACATGGCTGCTTCAACTTGTTCAATGGAGGGTCTTGGAGGCAGTGATCTGTAAAGTCTCGTGATCTCTTCAACAGTTTCTACAAAAGCAGGGGAAGGGGAACGCTCTTCTTTGGACAACAACACAGTCATGGCTTCGGTGGTTTTTGGATTTTGCTGCAGGAATGCCAATCACCAAATCTTTCAAGGTATTGAATGGTAACTATGAGCTTTTTATGGATTATTTTTCCCCCGTCAACCAACGCAAGAGATGAGACTATTATTTTAATGAGGAAATAATAAAAAATATTAAGCCCTCTAGGTTTTGTTTATATATATATATATATATGCCTCCTAAGTTTAAAAACTAGTCAAATAAACCCTTTTTTATAATTAGGATACTGTATGTGTTTATACAACATTGATAACGGAGTTATTATGTACTCCTAGATTTAACTATTTTAATCTCTATCATTCATTTAATATATAGAATAATTAATTAATTAATTAATTAATTACATATAACCTTCATGTTGCGAGTAAATATAAATTTTTTAATTAATATATAAAAAAGTATTTCTATTACGTCAGGATAAAAATCCCAATCAATAATGAGATTATTAGATTTAAATATTAGAATCTTCATCCTTAATTTAATTTTAGTGGATAAGTAATTATGTAACTAGTAATTTGCAAGTTTTAGTATTTTTTTCATACTTTAAATTATTTTTTTATCTAATCAATTGAAAAATATTTTTTAAGTAACCAAAAAAATGAAAAAAATGCAAAAAAATTTGAAATTATTATATACTATCTATAAATATAATTTACTTTTTTTTTATTTTACATTTAGTATTAAATATATATATGTAGATGTATTAACAAGTAAAGTTCTTTCAATAATACTTCATATAAAGATATTCATAGGGTCTTAACATAAATCGTATTGTATAAATTTAATTGTAAAACTATTAATACTTAAACAATAATTATTATAGAAACATTGTAATTGTTGAGTATATAGTGAATGAAAACATTCAGTGGAAACGACATCGTTTTGTTTGCTAGTTTGGTTCCGAAAACACACGACATTAGTGTGAGTTACTTAAGTCATCAGAACGGCATCAACTAACTGGTGATGGGCTGCGTTTTGGGCTAATATGATTTAAGTGGAAAACATGCGACGCTCACGTGTGGCTTTAGTGATTTATAAACGGTTAAAACCGTTAGGCCACACATTTCTCGTCTCTAAAATTTGGATTTAAGGTTGTTTCATTTTTTTGATTTTGCAGGCTGGTTATCCAGCTAACTTCAGGTGCATTGGAGTTGAATCATAAGGGATATAAGAGAGAGAGACACAGAGAGAGAGGCTAAACTTGTTCTCAGTATCATCATCACTCAATCTCTGAAAAATTTCTCCATCAACAAAACTCTTTTATAGCTCTACCCGTGGACGTAGATTTGTAATAGCCGAACCACGTAATTGATTTGTTCTAGTGTATGCGTTTTGCTATTTGTTCTTAATTCTTTATTTTAATTTCAGAGAGTGAGAACCATGGTTCTTCGTAATCATTGATTAATTCCTGTTTTCGAAATTGATGATTTTGCAACTTAATTGATCTTATAGAGCAACCTAGGTAATAAGAGTTGTTCTTGTTATGTTTCAAATACATATAAACTCCAACATGTGGTATTAGAAGGGGTTTGCTAACAAAGATCCAAGAATGGCATCATCGAAAGTAGACCTTGAAAATTTCAATGGCAAGAATGATTTCAACATGTGGAAAGTAAAAATGGAGGTTCTGTTGATCACTCAAGGCTTAGGGGATGCTCTTGAAAAGGCACCCAAGAAAAAAAAGGAAAGAAGCTTCTTTATCTAAAATAGAACAAGAACTTGCTGAGATAAACAAGAAAGCAAAGGGTACTATAATTTTGAGTCTTGCTGACTCTATGATCAGGGAGGTTAGAAAAGAAGCAACAATAGCTGCACTACAGGAGAAACTTAAAAGCATTTACATGAAGAAGTCCTTAGCTAATACTTGATTAAACTCATCAAGAAAAGAATGTTCACATTAAAAATGGCAGAAGGGTCATCACTTGATAAACACATTGATGAGTTTAATCAAGTATGTGACACTCTTGCCACTATTGATGAAGCTCTTGATGATAAAGGAAAAGCTTTTCTCTTAGTAAGCTCTGCCTAAATCATATAAGCATCTTGTGGATGCTTTACTGTATGGAAGACAGACATTGTCGCTTGATGAAGTAAAATTAGCCCTCAATACTAGAGAGCTGCCAGAAAAATAAGTAAACATAGCAAATGGCTCTGGTGAAGGCTTAGTGGCGAGAGAGAAACCAGATAGAAGTGAAGGAAAGAAAAACAAGCAAAACAAAATAAAGAACAAAAACTTGAAATGTTTTCATTGCCATAAAGAAGGGCATTTAAAAAAGACTGTCCCGATAGGAAATAGAAGTCAAAGGAGCAAAAGAATCAGAGTGAAAATGTTGCAATCGCTAAAGAAGAGGTTTATGAGTCAGTATATGTTCTTGTTGCATTTAATGTTAAACAAGAAAGTAAATGGGTGTTTGATTGTGGTTGTTCTTTTCATGTATGGCCATTTAAGATTCATTTCACTGAGTATCAAGAATTTGATGGTGGTAAAGTGATGATGGGAAATAATGCCACGTGTAGAATCACAGCTATTAGTAATGTCAAACTTAAAAAACATGAGGGATCAGTTTTTGAATTGAAACAAGTGAGAAATGTTCCTGATTTCAAAATGAACTTGATCTCCTTGGTAATGATGGATCAAATAGGATGCAGTATTAAAGTTGAGCACGGGGTCTTGAAAGTAGTTAAAGGATTCCTAGCCTTGACGAAAGGGGTGAGAAATAATGGACTTTATGTGTTAGATGGTACTACTGTCACAGGGGAATTCACTATTGCTTCAAGTACCAGTGTTGATAAAATAAAACTTTGGCATCTAAACTAGGGAATATGAGTCAAAAGGGACTGAACGAACTATCAAAATAGAGGTTGTTAGGTGATGACAAGATTGGTGATTGAGGACTATGTCCTAGGAAAAAAATCAGCTTAAAGAAATAATACATATATCTAAGGGCATCTTGGATTGTGTGCTCTCATATTTATGAGGGCCTAGTCTATGTGCTAAAAAAATAAAGATCAGGTGTTTGAGAAATTCAAGGAATGGAAAGCTTTGGTTGAAAATCAAACAGGCAAGAAGGTGAAGAAGTTCAGAACTGATAATGGACTTGAGTACTGTAATCAATAGTTGGATAGTTTTTATTCAAAGAAAGGGATAGCTAGACACAAGATTGTGAGGCCAACACCTTAACAAAATGGGGTAGCTAAGAGGATGAACAGAACTCTCATAGATAATATGAGAAGTATGTTAATCCAATCCAAGCTACCCAGAAGTCTGTGGGCTGAAACTCTTATCACTGCTTGCTACTTAGTTAACTTAAGTCCTTCTACTACCATTGGCTGCAAGGCTCCATTTGTAATGTGGAATAAAAAGTTTGCAAATTATAATCATCTAAGGGTGTTTGGCTGTCAAGTAAGCTGGCACCTAGAGTTCTTAAGGTGTTTTTGCTGGTTATCCAGATGGATTGAAAGGTTGTAAATTTTGGTGTACATATTTGACTCCACCAAAGTGTATAATTAGTAGGGATATGGTTGTCAATGAAGAAGAAGTTGTAAGCAAGTTTCAAGCAGATGAGGATAACCAAGCTATCAATGCTACTGATGTTCAGTTTCAAGTGGAGTCATATGCTCAAAGCAGCTTAGATGATACTGCAGAATTAGATGAAGATGTTGAAGATTCATGTGAGCTAGAAACCTCCCAACAATAAACTCAAAAACAATCTCAGTCCCAAGACTATCAACTAACTAGAAATAAGCAAAGAATATAGGTGAAAGTTCCTAGAAAACATGGATATGTAGACTTAATTGCTTATACAATCCATTCTACACATGATACTGATGAAACAAAAAACCCAAAAGCTTTAAGGATGCTATCAACAGGAACTTAAAAAAGAATGGATATCAGCAATGGATGAGGATATAAGTTCTTTGAAGAAGAATAACACTTGAAAACTGGTCCTAGAGCCAAGGAATCAAAAAATAATGGGCTGCAAGTGGATATACAGTGTCAAGGATGATTTTATAGCATCTGAACCAAGAAGATTCAAGATCAGAGTTGTTGCAAAGGGGTGAACTCAGAAAGAATGCACTTATTTTAAACAAGTGTTTTCACTAGTAGTTAGACATGATTCAATAAAGATATTGCTATCATTGACAGTAGTACTTGACTTAGAGTTGGATTAGATAGATGTTAAAACAGCTTTCCTACATGGTGAGCTACATGAGGAGATTTATATATAACAACCTGAAGGGTATGTTACTCCAAACAAGGTTGATCATTTATGCTTGCTTAAAAAATCTCTCTATATCCTAATGCAGTCCCCAAGGCAATGGTATCTCAAGTTTGGTGAATTCATGGTTTCTCATGAGTTCAAAAGGTGTGATTATGATTGTTGTGTATATTTCAAGCAATATCAAACATGTAAGCACATATATCTACTCTTATATGTAGATAACATGCTAATTGCATGTAAGAAAAAAACTAAGATAAAGAACTTGAAAGGGCTTCTCAGAACATGATATGAAGGATTTGGGTGTTGCAAGAAAAATTGAGAGTAGAAATCATCAGAAATAGAAAAGAAAGAACTATTTTTCTATCTTAGAAGAATTATATTAAGAAGGTACTAAAAACATATAATATGCTTGACTTAAGACTTGTACCGAATCCACTGGCTGTTGATTGTAGATCGTGTAATCTTTTTTGTCCAAAAATAAATGAAGAGAAATCTAAAATATAGATGGTTCTTTATGTAAATGTTGTTGGGTGCTTAACGTATGCTATGGTTGGGTGCTTAATGTATGCTATGGTACTTACTAGACCTGATATCTCACATGCTATGAGTATAGTTAATAGATAAATGACAACACTTGGGAAGGAGCATTGGAGAGGTGTTAAATGAATATTGAGGTATCTTAAGGGCATTATGAACCTTCGTTTGGTTTATAGAAAAAGTAGTGGAACTAGTAAGGGTTTGGTGGGGCTATGTTGACTCTAAGTGTACTGGGGATCTAGATAGAAGAAGGTCACCTACTGGATATATGTCTATGTTGAATGGATGCTTGATCAATTGGAATGCGGGTCTGCAGCATGTTGTAGCTCTTTCCACTACTGAAACTGAGTATTCTGCAGCTACAGAAGCAGTTAAAAAGGCAATATGACTAAAGGGGCTATTGGCAGAACTTAGTCTGATTCAAAAGTCCATTATAGTCCTCTGTGATAGCTCAAGTGTTTTGCATTTGTGCAAGAACCCAATTCATCATGAGAGAACAAAGCATACTGATATTAAACTTCATTTTATAAGGAGTGAGGTCTCAAAAGGTATCACAAATATGGCTAAAATATATACTGATGACAATCCCTCTAATTGCTTACTAAGGTGATTCCAGTAGGTAAGTTTAAGAAAGCATTGGACTTAGCTAGTATTAGCAGTATCTAATCTTAAAAAGGATTTGGTGAAGCAGTCAGTTTGAGGTGTTTGATTCAAGGTGGAGAATTGTTGAGTATAGAGTGAATACAAACACTCAGTGAAAACGACATCATTTTGTTTACTGGTTTGGTTTAAAAAACACACGTGACCTTAGCATGAGTTACTTAAGTCATCAAAATAGCATCAAGTAACTGGTGATGGGTTATGTTCTAGGTTGACATGATTTAAGTGGAAAACATGTGATGCTCACGTGTGGCTTTATTGATTCATAGATGGTTAAAACCATTAGGCCAAGCGTCTCTCATTTGTACAATCTAGATTTGAGATTGTTTCATTTTCTATTTATGCAAGCTAGTTATCCAACTAACTTCAGGCGCGTAGGAATTGAATCATAGAGGGATATATAATAGAGAGAGAGAGAGGCTAAGCTTGTTCTCTGTATTATCATCACTCAATCTCTGAAAAATTCTCCTTAACATCATCAATAAAACTCTCTGATAGCTTTACCCATAGAGGTAGGTTTGTCGTGGCCGAACCACGTAATTGATTTGCTCTAGTGTTTGTTTTGCCATTTGTTCCTAATTCTTTGTTTCAATTTCAGAGAGTATGAACTAAGGATCTTAGTAATCATTGATTAATTCTTGTTTCGAAATGAGTGAGTTTGCAACTTAATTGATCTTATAAAGCAACCTGGGCACTAAAAGTTGTTCTTGTTAAGTTTCAAATACAAATCAACTCCAACAATAATAAATTATTTGATCTATGTTTTATTAATGATACTATATGAGTCACAACAAATGGAAATATTTTATTCAACTACTATAATTGAAAAACATATATGTGTATATAACTATATGATAGCTTGGATATATACTTTTAGGGTTAGGTTAATTTAAATTAATTTTTTAACATAAGATGTAAACTATTAATTTTATGCAATTTAATGGTGAAATGATATAACATTATAAAATACTGCTCTATCTTTCAATATCAACATTAGATTGTGAGAGATTAATGGCTCAAATTTTGTTTCAAATTTTAATTTACAATATTCTAAACCATGTTTTTATAATGAAAATAAAATAGTATACAAAGAATTTTTTCTCATTCTTTCCCATGTAAATATTATTGGAGGTCATATTTTATTTATTATCACCATTAATTATCATAATAAAAGTAATGACTTTTAGTAACATAAAATTTTATACTTAAAATCAAAGAATATCAATGAAAAGAATCTTTCATGATTTGTAAACTAAAGCTAATTAGGAATATATGTTAGATTTTAACTTTTATGAAATTAATAAAGTCATTTTCGAAAATAAAATGAAAATATATAAGCTTGTGACACTTAAATTTTATAAGGCTTTGTTAACTTCCTACCATGTAAGAATATTAATTGCAATATAAACCATAATTTCATGAAGTAGGTATGCTAAATGGGTGTTAAAAATAATATACACTTCATGTAACTGGTATTTTAATATGCGATATTGAATTTAATTAAAACATGGGGTAGCAAGTATTTTTTAAGTTGCAAACAATCTTACTCATGAATTTATTGATGCAATTTATGATATTCATTTGAATATGCCTACTTAGTTGTGTCATTTATTGGTGTTACAACACATAAAAATTTTATATAATTGCAACTTATTTATTTGATTTGTGTTAGATAATCGATCAGATATTATATCTTATAGTTAATACTAACAGATTTTGTAACATTTATGTTAAAAAAAATCAGATAACAAATTTAAAGGAGGTTTGAAACTGATTTTTAAATAAAACATACTATTCAAGTAAATTATTTTAAACAATAAGGGTGGTCACAGTTATTTTATAAAAATTCTCCAACCCCTCAACCCGGTTACAATTATTGTTCAATTATTTATCTTTTTCTTTAATATAAATACTGTATATCATTTATTAAATCTAATGGTAAAAATTAAAATATTATTGATAATATAAAAAAAAAATTAAGGCATTACAAAAGGACTTATAATTATGTTATTTGACTGTAGTGATTTAAGTGTATTTTCATTTAAATATAATTATTCAAAAAAGGACTATGTGACAATTTCACAAATTAAAAGAAGTCTATATGTACATTTTAAAAAAATATTGAGAGTCTTGGTGACTTTTCCCATTTAAAATATTGAAATTTGATTTTGGGATTATAATACACATATTGAGAATATTTATATATACAGTTATTTTTTAATGCAGGTGCTCTCATTTCCTTTTTTATGCGAACATATTTTTAAGTGTTGAGGTAATAGAGTCAGTTTTTAATGCTATTAAATCGTACGGATTTATAATATATTGAAAATTAACTCTATTAAGTCGCACGGCTTAACAGTATATCCGTATTTAGAAAATTGATCTCGTGTCAAGAATTTATTAAAAGAAGGTCCATGCACCCACAGTATTTTAGACTTTGTCTTGTTCAATTTTATTTGTTCATTTTTCCCCTTTGAAATGTATATTAATTTGACAAGTCAACGAGCTAGACATTTTAGTTTTCTAATAAAATATTTATTTTCATCATTGATGGTTATGAGCATTAGTATATAAAATGATATAAATGCAAATTACTTGTCCCAAATTACTATTTAGAAGAATCAAATATAATTACATCAAGAGTGAGGTTTGCACTCTAAACACTATTTTCTTCAACCATTTTTTAATTAAATTTTTATTACTAAAATAATAATAGAGTAATTTACTGTTATGCACAACTAAGAAAAAAAAAATCATATAGCAACCATCTCTCTATTATTTTGATGAAATAAAATAAAAATAAGCTAGTCAATTGTTTTTTATTCTTGCAAGTAATTGAGAATACATCCATGACAATTATGTTGAAAGACGTAATATAATGACTAATCAATATTGCCTATTTTTTTATTTGACTTGGTGAAATAATAAGTATTTTAGAAAGAGAAAGCTATCGATGTGATGGAGTTACATATAAAACTTTTGCTAGAGAGAGATTCCTCGCCAGTTTGGGAGCTATGTTAGAAAGAAGAAGATGAAGAGACCCATTTGAAAGTAATTTTGGCATTTTGATATATTAATAGTATATAAATTTAAATTACCAATTTAATAATTTGAGTTTTTTTTTAAATTAATGTTTGAAATACATTTTAGAGTGTAAATAGCCTCATTTTAATTTAAAAAATATTATTACCCTTTCATTCATTTTATATCCGTAATCTGTTCAACATGTTCATTTAACTTAATGAAAATTTTATTCACTTTATGATCGCTTACATCTTCATTGATATCTGAAGTGAATTTTGATAAAGTTAGTAGTAGTTATCAAAACTCATTCCAAAGATATAAAAATTTGTGGAGGCATATTATCTAATTTACTCTCCAAATATTTATAAACTTAATGGGGGCAAATTTAATTTTTATAAAGAATTTGATTTTGCTCATTACATCTAATAAGTACATTTCATGTGAACACACAAGCACAAATAGGAAAATCACCGAAAAATCAAAGCTAAATTTTAGATGGAATTTTCTTCTACTGTAAAATATCCAAAACTATGCTATTTCTTAATTATGACGTAAGATATTGAGAATAAGAAACATGTTTACAAATAAAAAAGAATTAATTATAATTTTAACTTAAAAGGCCTCTAACTTCACTAATGCTATTTTATTGTTTTTAAATGTTTGGTTTTGGTTGTAAAATATGTGCACGCATTATGTCATCAATGATGAAAATATAAGTCTTGAGTCTGATAGATGACTGATGAAAGCAATTAATTCTCAAAAGTCTACTAATTGGATTCTCACTTTGAGTTGTTTCTTTCGATTAGGTCCTCAATTTGAATTTGCAATTAATGTGCCAAAATTCCAAGTCATTTAGAGTCAAATATTAACTTAAATACTATTTATCTTCATTTTAACTTAATTTAACATAATCAAATTCGATATTGTATTAAACATATATCAGCATTATATATAATTTAATCTAATTAAATTTAATTTAACTTTAATGCTTAATTCAATTCAATCTTGTGTGCCAATATAGCCATAATTTTTTTCATGAATTCCTTTCATGTTTCCTTTCGTTTATGAATTCCTTTCATATCCATTTTGAGCCAAGAATCTGGTTCTTTAGAGGAAGAAAAAACTGGACTTGTAGCATTGTATTCCATTTGCACGATCTGTCCAACAGAAACTCCAGAATCGCCGCCAATTAAAAGTCACAGGTACTCACAGGTGCACCATGCAACCATAATATACTGTCAATAAGGCCGCGGCTACGTTACATACTAATGTATGTAACAGACACGAAATAATGAGCGTTGGATTTTGATTCCCAAATCGAACGGATGTAGATAAATGTGCATTAAAATGTATGTGCTGGCCAACCTGTTGTAAGGGTTATTCTCTAACCTGCTAAAACGGTTGGAAAATGAAATGATGTCCAGGGCTTTGAAAAAAGCAGCAAGAGATGGATAAAACAAAATTTTGAAACGCGGTCAGCATATTTTGTGAAAAAAAAAAAAGTTAATTTCATTGTTTAGTAATTTTATCTTTTTAAAAATTATTTTTGATCTCTTAAAATTTTACTAAAAATATTTATTTTTATTATCAGTTGTTGTATATACACAATAAAAAAATTATATATACAAATTTAAAAAAGTGTAGATAAATTTTATTCGATATTATGTTTATTTCAATTATTTAAATTCTTACAGCAATCTCACAGTAAGATTTACTAAATAAATACGACTATTTTTAAAATTTATTGTACTTTAAAAAATAAATGTTATTAAATATTCAATTGATTCTCTTCATGACAGATTATTTATACAGCATAATTAACAATAATTATTTTAAAAATTACACTATTACTAAATTGGTCCTTAGTCTACAATTTTTTTTAAAAAAATTATACACTTCTTTGTAAAAGATGGTTTCAAAAATATTTTGTAATTTTTTATTGATAATATTTAATATATCTCGTACAAACCCCCCTTTTTTTTCCCAACACTCCATAAGTTTAAGTCGAAACCATATATTAAAAACATATATGGATCTATTTGTATTTGCTTAATCATTAACAAACAAATGTACCTCAATTGGACTATGATAATAATACGTTACCCATATAGCATTTACATACCGAATTCTTTTACCATTTTTCTTTATATTTTCATGCACTTCCATTGATCAAACTCCATCAAAATAAGTCTAATTCATACTATGTAATATCTATATATGTGTTATTGCCCATAAATTTCTTAGTAAATATTATGTCTCACAAGCATTGCTGTTTTACATAGTGAGAACAAAACATAATCATCAACGACGTTGTAAATTATTAGATAAAGCTGTAGTCCATGGCCGGAATTACAAATTTGCTTATAGCACATTGCATAATATTTGGGGTCTTATTAGATGACGATTGGAGTTAAATAACTTATCTTTAATAAATATTTAACACTCAGCCTGTTCCCCGTACAAATATTAGCAAATGGGCTGGTTTTTATCCGATTGTTCCTGCTACGGGTGGTGATTTTAATATGCATTTCTTGTCAAATCAGTTTCGATTACTTACAGTTTTTTCGCAACGCAGCAAGACCATCATTTGAATAAGGACTCGGCTACACGGTAACTGATAGTCAAATAACGTTGGTCGATCGATATGGAGTCAGAAATCGAACGGCTGTTGGATTATTAAAAAATGAAAAATGTGTGGTTGATTACTGGGTAGAAAGGTCACTAGGCAACCGGTCTTCTTCTTCTTCCTTGGAAGCCACTGCTGAAAATATTAGGGTTACTGATTGATTTTGATTTTTCTTGCTAGGGTTATGATTTTGGAATAATAATAATAACTTAATTTTCCAAAAGGTTTAGGTTGATGAATGATGATCAATTTTCAAAAAGGCTAACAATCATTTTAGGGTAAATGAACTAATATTTATCAGATTTATCTTTTTTATTTATGTTGACGATCCTGTTTAAATTGACAATTATTTGACAGGGTTCATCTATATAAAAATTAATATTTTTTATGGAGTTTGCTGAGAATTTTGAGAAGAAATTTTATAATTGGTATTCTTTTCATTTGGTTATTGTTGGATATTGTCTTCATAATATTTCTTCTCTTATTTTTTTTTAAACTCTTCCCCTCCTGAATTAATTTTCTTGGTTCCCCATTGTCTTATGTGTGTCCATGGCTTGCGTGGATATTTTCATTTTCGTTTTATGAAATATCTTTCCCACGAACCTCGTTTATTTCATTCGTTCAGTAAATTCAAATTGGAAGCATCTATTATTGACATACATAAATCCACTTGTATTTACTTCATCGTTAACAATGAAATGTCCCTAAATTGGCCTATCATAGTAATATGCTGCCTATGTAATATTTAATCAATTAGAGCCGGTAAATTTTGACATGTCTTGATTACCCGACACGAATAAATAGGTATAGATAATTAAATTTGATACAATTATTAAATAAATCAGATCTGAGTTGACATGATTTATTCGTGTCGGGTAGGATTAAAATTTTTGATTCGTTTATCTCGATTAATGACACAGTTATATTTTTATTCTAAATTAATTCGCAGACTTTCATTATCAAATCTCAAATATTGAACATGACTCTTTCTCTCTCTCTCTCCTTTTTTTTTTTAAGGGAAAAACGATGAACATATACATGGTGTTTTTTTATATAAAAATTCTATATAGATTAAAAAACCATTAGTGTATAAATCAATGTGTGTGTGTAATGGAGTGCAAATATTTGATGTAAATTTTGTTAAATATATAGATATTAAGTGGGTTATTGGATAATCGATTTATTTTCTGTGTCGAATTAAGGTCTCAATATTTTGACACGATTATTAAATGGGTTATATTTAAGTCAGTTTAAATTTGACATGACACAAATACTATTCAATAATTTATTTTGCCTGCTCTATACCCAACTACGTTTTTTACTATTTACTATTTTCTTCAAATATTTTCGTACACTTTCATTGATTAGTAAGAAATGTCTTCTCCATCTTTAACTTTTTTTTTTTTGTTGCTAAACTCCATCTTTTACTTTGATCCACTACACTATACATATTTTATTGCTAATAAACTACTTAATAAATATTATGCTTTTAGTCAATACCAATTTTATCACTAGAACAAAACAAAATCATTAACTGAGGTAGTCCATCACCGGAAATAAAAATTGATTACTTCTTATTACATAACATTGGGTTTTCATGAGATGACAATCGGGTAAATGTGTCATCCTCAACGAATATTTATCACTCGGGGTACATCATCATTCACAACTTAGCAATTTGGCAGATGGCTTACCTGCAACCGGTCAGCAACAGTAAACGGGCGAAATGCTCATACGACACGTGGCGCCCTCAGCATTCGTTTCTTGACATAATTATTAAGTTTTTATCGAGCACCCAATAATTTTTTTCTTTTTTGATAACTATTAATTTTGTTCCACATCAACAGTACACTTTACACCCCTAAATTTCCAACGCCCCTTAAGCCAATAAGTTTTAGGATACTATAAAATAATAAAATATCTGTGTAATACATCATCGGTTGTCACCCACAAGAAATTTCTATCCAACATCTACACATTTATTTAATTTCATAAATTTTTTTTTAATTTTTTTATTATTTGAATAAAACTTTTTAAGATTAAATAAATATTTTTTATTTATTATTAAAAGCTCAAATTTTACATTTTTGAGAAAAGAGATTGAATTTTTTTAAAATATTTAAAATATTTTTATTTATTAGATAATCTTATTTTATTTTTTTAAATGTAATTTTAAATATATTATACATTAAATTAATTTTATTATCTTTAGTAAAAATTCTCATTAACAATTAAATTATTAAATTTTTAATAAAATTTATACTTATAAAAAATTTATTAACAAAAATTTTACTTAAATAAATTTTACTTAAAACTATACCTACGCAGGCATAGTCTTTTCATTCGCAAAATTTTAACCACTGACAGCCCACCTATTGTATGTAATTGGGTCCCACTAAACAACACAAATTAATGAATTATACATTCTTAGGCCGAATGCATTTGCCTCAACACCACGTTCGCTGATAAATTCAGCCACTTATTGAATAAACCAAACAAATTACATCCTCTTCATCATCGACCCCTCACTGTGAGTTTCTCTCTCGCTCTTATTTTTCGATTCTTTTTATGATTTTTATTATATATGTTATTGATATTATTATTGATTGTTTTAGGGTTGTTGTTGATCGAAAGAATAACATGGGTTGCACTGTGAGGGAGAAGCATATCCGTACGACACGGAGGAACCGATCCGTGAAACCAGAATTCGATCCATGTTGTTATCTTGATAAGGCATCGATGTCAAAATCATTTCTTGAATCTGGACTCAAACCCTTGAGTTACCATCTGGGTCTGAACGATCCGTCCCATAATTCTAATTCCAACATCGATGATCAAGGTTGGGGTTACTGCACTGAAGAACAATTGGAGGAAATTTTGTTGAAAAATTTAGAGTTTTTATACAATGAAGCTATTTCTAAGCTTGTTTCCTTAGGGTATGATGAGGATGTTGCTTTGAAGGCTATTTTGAAAAATGGTCATTGTTATGGGGGCATGGATGTGTTAACTAATATTTTGCATAATTCTTTGGCTTATTTGAATAGTAGTAGTACTAGTGGTGGAAACGGTAATACTAGCAGTGTCAATTCAGAGGAATCCGAGCCTGTTTTTAATGATTTGAGACAGTTGGAAGAGTATTCCCTCGCGGGTATGGTCTGTTTGTTGCAACAAGTTAGGCCACATTTGAGTAAGGGTGATGCCATGTGGTGTTTGCTTATGAGTGATCTTCATGTGGGCCGTGCTAGTAGTATTGAGATTCCTGGTACTAATGTTTGTGGAGGTACAATTTCAAACAATGTGGATAGTGTGAGCAATGGTGGGGTTAATGGTGTTGTGGCTCCGGCGCTGTGTAGGTTTCATGGAGGCTGGGGGTTTGGGAGTGGGGGAAATGCAGAGTTTTCAGTTAATGGGTTTTTTTCGTACAGTACTGAAATGACTTTGCCGAGGGATATTGAATGTCCTAAGAGGTTTAATCTTTCACCTTCTATGAAATCGTTACTGAAAAGGAATGTTGCAATGTTTGCTGCTGGCTTTCGGGCTAGCTCGAAGCAGTTGCATTCACAGCCTCAGGCTTGTGTGAGTGTTATGGCGAGTAGGGATGCATCTCTGGTTGCATCAGGGGCTGAGGTAATGGTTGAGAATTGTGAAGACTCAAAGAATTTGAAGGATCCAAATGGGGTTGATTCTGTGCTGAGTAAAATGCGCGATTTGAATATTGATGAAAATTTGGAGACTATAACAGATGATCAGAAGGATGAAATTGTAGTTACTATGCTTCATCAGATTAAGGATCTTGAGAGGCAGGTGAAGGAGCGAAAGGAGTGGGCACACCAGAAGGCAATGCAAGCTGCGAGGAAACTGAGTAATGATCTAACAGAGCTTAAAATGTTGAGGATGGAGAGGGAGGAGACTCAGCGTTTGAAGAAAGGAAAACAGACACTTGAAGACACGACCATGAAGAGGCTCTCGGAGATGGAGAATGCTCTAAGGAAGGCTAGTGGTCAGGTGGATAGAGCAAATGCAGCTGTTAGGCGACTCGAAACAGAGAATGCTGAAATTAGAGCTGAGATGGAGGCTTCTAAGTTGAGTGCTGCTGAGTCTGTTACGACATGTTTGGAGGTTGCCAAGAGGGAGAAAAAGTGTCTGAAGAGGCTGTTGGCTTGGGAGAAACAGAAAGCTAAGTTACAGGAGGAGATTGCTGACGAGAAAGAGAAGATTAAGGAGTTGCAACAATGTTTGGCTCGAATTCAGCAGGATCAGAAAGAAACCGAGGTGCGTTTAATTTGTCTGTTTCCACTGTTTTCCACTCATAAAATTTCCACAAATGTCCACAGCTTTCCTAACAGGTCTTTAATTATATAGAGTTATAAACATTGTAGTCAATCATCGAGAATATCGACTGTACACGTGGTGTACGCCTGGTGTGCTCATTGAGTTTTACTTAAGGAATTCATAACGCATCTATAGAAGTCATTAATAGTATTGACTTAAAATTCAGTGGCCCAATGTCTTGTGCTGCACTGACATAAGTGAATAAAAATAAATAAATATTAAAAGTAGGTAGGCGCATAACAATTTTTATAATGAAATCAGATCATTTAATCATATGGGAAGCTGGGACTCAAACTCGGCTGCTGTGTCTCAGTGAATTGTCAATTTAGAACTCTTTGATAATTCTGTCATGGATGAAAATCAGAAGTATGAAGTATTGAAGTGACAAACAATCTTATATATAGCTTCTGTATGAACAATGGTAGGTCACGTGGTTGAGCAAAGAAAAATGATGCTAACTGTAGTAAGTTTTATTTTGGCAGAATTATTAAGGACATTGGTCAATTAGAAAGCTAATACGCAAGTAATTTCTTGCTGGGCTAATACTTAACCGCTGCGTTGATTCTTAGATGTCTAACTTATTTTTAGAATGAGGAGGAGAGGATGCTGCAGCAGGCAAGTTTAAATGCCTATTTTGTCCCTGAAGTTAGCATGGAGACGGTTAGCAAATGCAATTTTCTTGTCACCATATATAAGCTACGGTTCAAGATCAATCAATGATGATGCATTTATAGGCCAGCAGAAGAAAAAGCAAACTGAATATTATAAAAAGCATTACTGAAAGAGTAATCTAGGAACAAGCATAATATTGTTGGTGTCGTAGCAGATTTTTGAGTTGACTGTGATTCCTATTAGTTTTTCAAGTTGATCATGCGATTAATATCAGTTTTCAGGATAATGTCACAATTTGGCAACAGTATCTTTGCTTTGAACTTTGAACCAGGGCTTCATCACTAAACATTGCCTTCTCTTTTCTTCCCTTTTGCTGTAGTTTGTTATCAATTTACTTAATCTCCAAATTCACATTTTTGTGTTGGACGCCTTAAAATGATATTGCATTTTTTAAAGTCAGCCAATGTATACAATTTTTTCTAAGAATATCCTTTTCTTTAGCTTACTTGCACTAAAATCAGAAGATTGGTATATAGATTGTAGTTTCAATGCATGGCGGATGTAACCAGTTATTTAACTTTCCTTCTTTTAGGGTGTTGTTTATCAAAGTGGACATTAATCTAGGATGTAGGAACTAGTAAGAATTATTAACAGATCTACTTTTCCAATAATTATCTAATAAGTACAGTTTTGCTAACTAGTCAACTTTTAGCCCTTGGGCTTTAGCTCGAGTCCGAAGGGGATGGACGGCATTTGGTATATTCGAATCTCAAATTTTATGATTTTAAACAAATTGAGATCCCCAAGTCAGTTCAATGTTTTTCAGTGGAAGTATAGTGCTCAAATGTGTGATCAATGCATGATAGTTCAACATTCAGCTGGTGGAAAATTGCATTGCGGCAGAACAGCCAAGGTGGCCAAAATGCATTTATGAGTGTGATAATTGCTGGATTAGATAACATGAAATTTTTAATTCTGTTTAGCTATTTTGGAATAGTTTTAGTTTTTGGTGTCTATGAGAGTGCAATTTGGATTAACTATAATCATTAAGAAAATGTCAATGGAAGCAACTACAAACGTTACTGATCTGTTTATGGCATGATGTGATTTTGAGGAACACTTATTTTTTGAATCTTCTGCTAGTATGCTGTGTGATTATTTGTCTTTGACTTGACTGTAAGGGTGTTGTTCTTTATATGTTCTGCTTTGTATTGATCTTCTTTGTTTAAGTTGGCTCACAATTAGTCTTAATTAGTGCAGATCTCTTTATTTTGTGTGTACACCTTAGGAACAGCAGAGAACCTGACAGTTTAAACTTTTGAGGTTCTTGATTTCTCTTTTCACGTAATGAACAGATTAGTCTAACTGCGGATAAATGGCTTTTGATGCCACAAAAAAGTTGTTCTGTTATTTAACAACTTTTATGATGGGCCATCACAACGGATAATTTACTCCTATCATTTTTATGTGAAGTGTTGTCTGCAAGTTGCTAGTTGATTTTTTTATTTTCATAGTTCATCCTCTTTCAAGTTCATTTCCTTATAGAGCTCACAGAATGCAATCAAGCATTTGATTTCTGTCTTGCTTATTATTGGTTCATTTTACACACAACCATCTTCCTTAACCATGCATTATAGTTTGCATTCATTGGTGTGGCTAATGTTCAGTATGACATGTGAATATGTATAAATACATATACCTGGTAAGTTAGGTACAGGTCTATTATTTCTTGCCAACCATTTTGTCAGATTATCTTAAGCTAGCGTGTGGATTTACTGTATCTTGTTATTCTGTCATCTGTCCTGCACTTCTGTATGTTCCTTTCGGGGAGAAAAAAATGTGTACTGGCTTGTGGTTTTCATGTAGAACTGTTGATGGGGAATGGTGCATCCTGAATTTAAATTACTGACATAAATGAGGTAAAATTGAGGTAGAAAACAGATATGGCCTTGGCCTCTTAAGGTATCTATTTATAATATAATATAATACCATCCTTGATTCTTCTGCTGGTGTGATGACTTTTGTAAGCCTTTTTAAATTCTTTCCCTTCAAGTCTTAAGTTTCTTCACTCTGCTCTTCCCATTTTTCATGATTGGACCAATTACAAAACACAATCTTCTTATTACAGTCTAAGTGGAGGAAAGAGCAAAAGGCCAAAGAGCTAATCTTGGCCCAAGTGGAGGAGGAACGGCGATCCAAGGAAGGTGCTGAAGCTGGTAATAAAAGAAAGCTTGAGGCTTTGCGCCTGAAGATAGAGATAGACTTCCAGCGCCATAAGGATGATCTGCAAAGACTTGAGCAGGAGTTTTCGCGCCTAAAAGCTTCTGCAGAGTCTAATGAGCTGAATCATCAGTTGAATACTTTACCATCAGGAAAGTCAGAGAGGACAAAGCCCCAAGGAGAAACAATTGCTAGATTGCTTCATGAATTAGATGAACTGGAGGATTCTTCTGAGAAAGAAACCAACTGTGATAGGGAATGCATAATTTGTTTGAAAGATGAAGTGTCGATTGTTTTCTTGCCATGCGCGCACCAAGTTTTGTGTGCCAGTTGCAGTGACAATTATGGAAAGAAGGGGAAAGCTACATGTCCGTGCTGCCGGGTTCCAATTGAACAGAGGATCCGTGTTTTTGGTGCCAGTTCATAGTCATAGTTTCGCTTAAGAAAATGCCGTCAAATCTCCGTCTGGTATACTGATATTATGCAATTTGAATTTTGTCTCGGCTATTTGGACTGCATGCTTTTGAACCTATCTTAATATGCTGAAGTGCTTCAGCAGAATTGGGTGGTATGTAAATAAGAAAATTCAAGCTTAAATAAGTGAAATGCATTTTACTTCGGTTTGAAAACTCAGAATCAAGCTATAATAATTTCTTTTATCTTATTTGCCAAATTTTCATCCAGATTTTTTTTTTTTTTTAATTTTATCTTTTCACATTCAGAATGAGTTGAAGCAAAGCAATTGCAGCAGCAGTGTGTATTGATTTTGTTGAGTGGCTTGAAAGTCTATATTTGATTCTTGAAGGTAATATCTAATATTTTCCAAGATAGATGTTTTGATGAAATATGTTATCTTGGTTTATAACTGAAAGTAGTGCATTCTTCTAATAATTTGCCCAGGAATTGGTTAATACTTTAATGGCATTTTTTGTGAAACAAGCAAAGATTTCATTACATGACAGCGGAATTGTAAAGCACTACAATATCCATTACAAAGTTACAAACCAACAAAATAATAAAGCATTGCAATATTTAGTGCTAACATTTTATTGGATTATTTTTCATTTATCATGTACTTGGTGCTACACTATATTAACTTTTTTGCGATTAATTGAGGTTATATATTTGATAAAAATATATACTATATGACAACTTAGAAAAGTACCACATACAAAAGTCTTAAATTTTAAAATGGACAAGGCTATTTAAACTCACCAAACTACTAATTAAACCTATTTCTTAAAAAAAGATATTATGGCACAAAAATTCTTAACCTAAATTACTATTGTAACCATTATAGCTAAACATTATAACTTTATTTTCTTTAATTTCTCTCTCTAAAGTTTTTATCTCTGCGTTTATTTTCCATAGTGGTAGATGTTGTTTCATGGCTAGCACCAACAAAGCCACCAGGAAATCAATGATTTCCTTTTCCTCATCGGAAAAGCCATTGTCTCCGGCTAAAAGTGCCGCTAACATTTGCTCTTTCGCTCTCTGGATTCACTCTCCTTCCTCCTTTGCCTCACCATCAAACTCAATGCCTCTGCCACCTTTGTTCTCACCTTCATAATTATTTATTATACGTATAGCTATTAGCAGGTGCAAATGTTAAAAGTCAAAAATAATAAAAACACGGCTTGTATGTATAATTTTGTACTTGTATAGCTCCGCGATGATTTAGTCATAAAACAAAACCAGAATAGTAGAGAGACAAAAGTTGCAAAAAATAAAGGAAAAACGAAAAAAACTAAATCAAGGAGATCTAAATAAGGATATACTAGGTATAAAGATGGGTTTATTGAGTAAAATATAAATTTTTAAATTTGATGATGGCTTTATTTAGTATATGGGTTTATTGAGTAATATGATCGGTTCAAATAACTTCACTCTTTTAAAATTTTTCATATTTTTAACTTTTAGTATAAATTCAAAAAATATCATAATTCTTTTGAGTGTACGTCAAACTAATATATTCTATAATTTTAGGCAGCATAAATTTTATATTTTCAACATTTCTCAAGTGTGTACCCTGTGAAATAAAGATATAAGTAAACAATCTAATCAAATAGCCTCTAAAAAGTATTACACCATCACAACATAAATAAATAATTAAAATACACAGGCTTAGTTTGGACGCCATCTCCGTAATAAAGATATGGAGGGGCATTATTTGAATTTATTAAATTTTTCTCTACACTCATTTTAAAAAATAAATCAATTATTAAAAATTTAAAATTTGAAAATCTCAAAATTACTATCTACTAATTACTTTATCTCTCTCTCTCGCTTTTTATCTTACAATTGTATATTCTCTCTCTATTCTCATATTCTGCAAACTAAATAATCAATTTCACTTTTTTTTGAATTTATTATTTTGGCTTTTCTTAGTATATCATGATGTATATTTCATACTTTCTTTATTAAGAATTTTTTTCTTAATATTCATTAGCTTTTTTTATTTCATAAAAATTAATTCTTGTTCATTAAATTTCTTGACTGACAAAAATTTGTAAATGTTCATTTTTAGATGGTGTTTTTTTTTTTTCTTTAAGTTAATGATGCCAATTATTTGCGGCTAAAAAAGTATATCTAAATGAACTGATGAGATTTTGTGAAATTTAGAAGAGAAAGAGAAGAAAATGGTTATTTAAGTAATTTTTTATTTATTAATTAAAAAGAAAGTGTAGAGAGGAAATTGGTAGGTTCAAATAACTTCACCCTAAAGATATTTTTAAAAAGGTTGGGAAATTTACGAATGTACCCACTTTTCAATTTTTAAAAAGAATAACTCCCATTTTTTCTTACATTGCTTGCTATTTGGATCAAAATAACGCTAAAATTTTGTAATATTAAAAAGGATGTTTCACACTCCTACAAGATACTCTCCATTTCACGTATGAGTTATGACCAATCTCGCATAGGGGTGGCATGGATTGGATTGGAACCAGTTTGTGAAAATCAGAAGAAAAAATACTCAATCCAACCAAATAAACAAGTTCAATTCAATCCAATCCTTAAATTATCGGATTGGGCTGGATTGATAGAGTTGATTAAAATTAGAAATACAAAAAAATTAAATATAAAAGTAAAAAAAATGATTTGGTATTTAAAATTGAATTCCAATAGTAAAAAAGCACATTAATTCTCCATCATAACATTAAATATAATCCATTGTACCCAACATCTATGAATAAATAACATGGCATTATGTTTGAATATCTGTCTTACCTGCAGTGAAAATTCAGATTTTACTTTTAAATTTGAAATCTTGAGAATTCAATCAATGTTAGGTTTAATAGAAAGAAATTAAAAAGAGTGTCTTTTATGAAATAATAAAAAAAATTAGATTTAGCCATTTAGGGATTAACAATTGATAGCTGACATTAATTTTTCTAAGAATTTTATTAGAGATATTATCAGTTTTGTCCCTGCTGAAATCATTATGTGCCATTTATCATTTATTGTTTTCATAATATTCAAAAACTCATCTGGTGGAGAAAAAAATTAAAGGAAAAGAGGGTTAAATTTGTTTTATAATTTATCTTGTGAATATAAATATATATTTATTATAAGAAAATGTTTAAAAAATAACAAAATGTAAAAGAAAAATATCTTGTTATTAATTTGTTATTAACACTGAAACATATTTTCTTATTTTTAATTCTTAAATTTTTTAATTTAATTTTCAATTATATGATTTATTTAATTTATAATAAACATAAATAAATGTGTATTTAAAAATAAGGATAATATTATAAAATTATGCTGGTAGAAGGTTATTGACTATTTTGGAAACAATATGGGATAAGTGGTGTATGTTAATTTCAGTAGGAAAAAATTGACAATCTCCTATTTTATTATTCTAGGGTTTGAATTGTGTAATATGAGTTCATTAACATGAACCCAATCCAACTCAATCATTAATTGGATTGAAAAAAATTGACCTTAGATTGGGTTCATTGAGTTAAACTGGGTGTATGCACCCCTAATCTCTCATTCATCAAACATCAATTGTTATTCAAGCATTGATGACAAAATCAATCATCATAAATTTAGAGATTAAAATTTTCTATCTGTAAAAGAGAATGACAATAACTTTTAGATTTTCTCACTTGGGAGTTGGGTTCTGTTATAAATTTTCGATGGTGATGTTAAGTTACATAATAATGTAACTTATATCAACAGAATGGTGGTTCCCGTTAACACAAATTTAGTATCAATTACACTACATTTGCGTTTGTAGATAGAATTTTTGTGTTAATATTAACAAGATCCATACTCTATTTAATCCTTGTTGATAAACTGTTCCTTAAATGACCTTTTAATATAAAGCAATTTAGTTTAATTTTAATACGTGTGCACCTAAGATAATTAATATATATGTTAGAAAGGCGCATTTACGCTTTACCGATTTCAATTTAAGGGACTTGAGTACGTAATAAGCAAGAAAGAAAAATGGAAGTGTCGCATTCCTTCATCTTCATCTTCTTAATAATGATTGGAAATTCATCTTGTGGAGAAGAAATAGCAAGCATCGGACAAGCCTCCATTTCAACAAAAAAGTAATTCAGAGGATCAAATTGAAGATGAATGAAATATCTCCTGAGATTGACTTAAAGCGTCATGTGGCAACTGGCAAAGCATTTTTCCCATGCAGGAAGAAACTAAAAGTAGGTGACATTGACAATTGGCCAAACGTAGTCTGCACATTTTCATTGAGAAGTTGAGAATGCACGAGAAGAATTGAATAAATGAATTGCCCCATTTGAGTTTTTGAGGATTCACAAAAGTCAATCACAGCTGTTTGAGATCAACACTTGTCCCTTGAAATGAAATATCCATCACTTGAATTAGGTTAAAGAAAATATTTTAATAATAGTAACAATAACAAGTGTTGGATTCAGATTACAACTTTCCCTTTTGGGCAAGTTACTAAATTATTTTATTAATACAATTAATAGCTGTACTGCAACCCATACCCGTGAGCCTCTAGCTAGCTGCACTTTTGGATGATCTTTTTGGTCAAACGACGGTTCACGGTTGACCCAACGCAACTACCATTTTGTGCGCTGTGCATGCGCCTGTGGAGAGCTTGAGACTGAGTTAAGAACACGACTAACAAACGGTGAGTCTGAAATTGGACCAAGGTATCTTTTATGAGGATATACCGCACGTCCGTTTTTCATATCAACAGCATTTGAGCCAAAATCAAATTAATTTTTAAAACAAAGTTGTTAGGGATATCATTCTATATCAGTTACAAATAAATTTTTGGTCAAGTAAATTTTTTATTATGCCATATTTTATTAGTAATCCTCAACTAACTTTTAAGCATGAATTCTGCTTTTAAACTTTTATATAGTATCAAAATTCAAGTTTATCTATCTTATCATGTAATAAGGAAAAGATAAAAAGACCGATTTATATAATTAGACACATAGGCTTTTCTATGAAAGTGTTTGCTAAATACTAGTTATTATGTTCTAAAACTTAATCAGAAGCACAATAATTACAACCTGGTAAAAAATATATTTAGTCAAGGTCGAAGGTATCTAACTCTGTGAGGCCCAAATTCAAACTTGTAGTGTGCTTCATGTTTTTTTTTTTAAACTGTTTCACTATGGAGCATTAATTGTACGATCATGAAAATAAATATTAAATCTACACTTACTGTTATGATTTGACGATCATCATCAGTGCTCTATGGTAGAATAGCTCCAGCTTAGCCGCTGTCTTTTCTTTATTCTTTTTTATTCACTTGCTAAGCTGCTTAGTTTTTCTTTTTGTTTTTTTTTTTAATTTTTTATTCATTAAACTGACAATTTTAAATTATTAATTTGGTAAAATATTTCAAAACGACATTTTTATTCAACATCTAAAAGTTATGGACGAAGTGTGTGGGAGCCATTTTAGACTTTTTATACCTAATTTATAATATTTTATATAGAAATTCAAAAAAAAATTTAAACCCCGCAAGTACCATGACACCCTCCTTGCACCCTCTAGTCTTAATTTTCCTTTGCCCCTGTATCTAACTAATGGATACTCATTATTGCAATTTAAGCACCAAAAATACAACTTCTTACAATTTTGAAGGAATAAAAGAAATTAATTCGTGTAAGATATTATAGATATAATGTTCTTACATCGATATATTTGGGTCAATTTGTTTAGGTGCAATGGAAGAGGAGTATGCGTACCCTAATCTATATAATTTGAAAGAGAGGAACGATTTGGTGTGCGTAGAGAAAATTTATTTACCCTAAACAAAATCCTAATATATATATGTATATTGTTGCTCACGCCGGTTTAAATAAGGACATACAGAGCCAAACGATATAATTTATTTGCTTAATTTTCAATGAAAAAAATATTGTTACGTCTCATCATGACTTCCGATGCTATTTTATTAATTTTAATTTTATTACGGAGTGACTGCTACTTTCATTATCAAACTTTATTAACAGTATGTATTATTTTATTTTTATTTTTTAATCATCTTTAAAACATTATATTTTATCAGCATTTTTTTAAGGCAATTATTAAGTTACAGCTGTTGTAAAATACACCCCATACAAAAATTATACGGGCTCTAGTGTCTATTATAACTGTTTACATGTTTTTGAATGGGGTGTAAGTTATAGCAGCCATAACTTAATAAGATCCTTTTTAAAAATATATAATATAATATATTTTATCTTCAATTCTTGCATATATATATATATTTTTTTTTTCTTTTTACTTTCTTTTTTATAATGAATTTTTTTTTTAAAAAAAACAATAGATATATTACTACAGAACATTGGCATTGAATGTCGGTTTGTTTTGAAATGAAATTGAAAAATACTAAAGAGAAAGAAAGATGAGAGAAAATGTGTTAAAAAAGAAAAGACAGAGAGTGAACTAGGTAGACAGAAAAAGAGCAAAATTCTCTCACCCTTCTCTCATCTTTCTTTCTCTTTAGCATTACTCAATGGAATTTGGCACATAGTTAGCAAAGTTGGCACTTACATTCCATCAACATGCAGCATGCTATACGCTTAGAGAAATCTGGAGCATGTTTCATAAGTTTAAGGGTAAATTTTGGATTATTTCTATTATGAATTGATTATCCTCAAATCACCCTTTTATTTTTGAAAATCTTAAAATTTTTCAACTTTTTAAAAAGATAACAGAAAAAAAATAGGGGTTGGTTGATGAATTTTATTTTTTATCTTCATGCTAAAAATGAGGGATAACTTAAGGTTTTCAAAAGTAAGATGGTGATTTAAAAATAATCAATTTCTAAGTGGGTATTCTGAAATTAACCCTAAGTTTAATGAAATTCCATTTAACAGAATTTGTAATCTAAAATAAAGAATGAATTTTAGGTCACATTGTAAAGTCTAGATATCAGGAGAATTCTTTTTATTTTTTTTGGAAGAGAATTCAAAATAATACATTTATAAATATTTCTATAAATATAGAGATCCCACTTATTACTTACCAATTTTTTGTTTTTCCTCATTTTGGTAATAATTAATTTAGGCAGCTGCTAGGTTACATTAAGTTACAACTGACTTAAAATTAGTTTTTTACCCTTAAATAACAACGACTTACAGGTACAAAGAAACTACTTTTGGGTTGTTTGTTGTATGTAGCAAGACCCATTTATTTATTGCAGCTATATAAAATATCAATGTTTAAAAAATGCGAGAGTTAAAATATGTTCTTAAAGCAACCGGAGCTAAACCCTGGAAGAAATTCAACTACTCCTTTGAGTTTCTCTTTTTTAAGGTATGTTTGCCTACCCATGATCCTATTAAATGGGAGTCCACACTGTGGTAGGTTATAGATATTACAATCACAACTACATCAAGATTTTCTTCTTTCATGTTGACTCTCAAGCCCCTGTGAAAGCAACTCACCCTTCAATTATTTGTGCGCTTTATAACGCAATGCATGTGAATACAGGTACCTTCTCTCACTCTCTCTTCTCTTCTCCATATAAAGTAAGACAATTGATTCTTTTAGAAACTTGGGGTTCTTCTAATATACCAAAGTAACCCCAATTGTACGAAATGGCTAGTAAGGTTCATGTGGGCATTGAAATGGCCATGAGTGGTGATCATGTTGTTTCTAGAAACAACAGCAGCAAGGAGAAGTTGAAGAAGCACATGAATGTTATTGGTGAGAAAGCAAGAAGATTTCCCAATTTGTTATGGAAGGTGGGTCGAGAAGATCCAAGACGAGTGATTCATGCATTCAAAGTTGGCTTATCGCTAACACTTGTTTCACTCTTGTATCTGATGGGGCCTTTGTTCAAAGGCATTGGAGAGAATGCCATTTGGGCTGTCATGACCGTCGTCGTCGTCCTTGAGTTCACTGCCGGTGCCACTTTATACAAAGGACTCAATAGAGGACTGGGGACTCTCTTGGCTGGATCATTGGCATTTCTCTTCGAGTACATCGCCAATGAATCCGGTCACATTTTTCGAGCCGTCTTCATTGGAGCTGCGGTTTTTCTTGTTGGTAATACTGTCACCACGAACTCTTTTTACAAACTATTTTTGTACAAATTGATGATGTGACATAATTTTATTAATATGATTTTGAAATTTGTTTTAATATGATTTTGAAATTTGTTGACATGCATGCAGGAGCTGCGGCAACATACATGAGGTTCATTCCTTACATAAAGAAAAACTATGATTATGGTGTTGTGATATTCCTTTTGACATTCAATTTGATCACGGTGTCAAGCTACCGCGTTGAGAATGTATTGGGGATTGCTCATGAGAGGTTTTACACAATTGCCATCGGATGTGGCATTTGCCTTTTCATGAGTCTTATGATATTTCCAAATTGGTCAGGAGAGGACCTTCATGATTCCACCGTCGCCAAATTTGAAGGTCTAGCGAAATCAATTGAAGCTTGTGTCAATGAATATTTCAATGCTAATGCTGAGGAGGTAAAAATAAATTTAATGGATAAACCATCGGATGATGAAGATCCCATTTACAAAGGTTACAAGGCTGTTTTGGACTCAAAATCTGTTGATGAAACTCTTGTAAGCTTTTTTTTTTTTTTTGAAATAATTACACTATCTAATAAAAAAGTATAATTTTGTATGCTTTAATACCTGTTTAATTTGGTATAACAGGCATTATATGCGAGTTGGGAGCCGAGGCACTCAAGGCATTGTTACAGATTCCCATGGCAGCAATATGTAAAATTGGGAGCCGTTCTTCGCCAATTTGGATATACTGTTGTTGCTCTTCATGGTTGTTTGCTTACTGAAATTCAGGTAATTAATTTATTAATTAATGTTTAAATAGCGAAAATTCAATATTATTATATTAATCGGAGCAAAGTTTTGGAAACCATATAAAACGAAACAACTTAATTAATGCAATTATGCTATATGTAGATGATTGAGCAGAACTTTTCCTGTTTGCATGGTGCTATTCATTAGTTCCAACTTAAAGTATACTTTAACTTGAGTGGAACTTTCGTGATGCTTATTCGAAAAAGAAAAAAAAAAAAAACACTTCTTTCGTTCTTCAATAATCTGAGCCCATGTTCCATCTCATTGCTACACATGATATGTGCTTGATTCTCTATGTATATATAATTAAGAAGTGATTATCATTTAGACACTGTTTTTCCAACTTCTTATTAGTAATATGGTATAAACCATATGGCTTAATTGACGTTTGAGCTATGATAAATAATGTCTCTTTTCTTCTCAACGTACGATTGACGCATGTTCATGGTTTATATTTTACAAAGTTAATTAACGTCGAATTATTACAAACTATAAGCATTAAAAATTTTGAACATTATTATTATTATTATTATTATTTCCACCTATCGGAAATTGTATATGTAACGCTTTTGTTGAATTTTGTGTTCATTAATTTTAGACCCCAAGATCAGTTAGAGCCCTGTTCAAAGATCCATGCATTCGCCTTGCAAATGAAGTATCAAAAGCACTAATGGAGCTAGCCAACAGCATCAAAAGTCGCCGGCACTGCTCGCCGGAAGTACTCTCCGATCACCTCCATGAAGCCCTACAAGACCTGAACACGGCCATAAAGTCCCAACCAAGGCTCTTCTTAGGGTCCAAGAGTAGCCAAGCCTCCAACTTGCTTGCCCTAGCAGCTGCACATGCAAGGCAGCAAAAGGAACATGGGGTATCACTGTCAAGTTTCAAAACGGATACTAGTGCATTGCTCGAATGGAAAAGCAAAAGGGCATCATCCGAGCGATCGAAAGAAGCCGAACGGAAAGTGTTAAGGCCACAGTTGAGTAAAATTGCAATAACAAGTCTTGAGTTCTCAGAAGCACTTCCATTTGCTGCTTTTGCTTCTCTGCTAGTGGAGATAGTGGCAAGGCTTGATAGCGTGATTGAGGAAGTTGAAGAACTGGGGAGAATTGCATGTTTCAAAGAGTTTAATCCTGGGGATGATCAGATCATTGTGACTTGTGACAAAACTCCAGTGGATGTCACTCAGAATCATTTGCCTTCTCATCCTGCAGATTAATCGTTAGTTATTATTTCTATAATGTTAAAGATATGCTATTAGGTCACTTATGTTAGATATATTTTCCATTTGATTATTACATTTACTTGTATTTTTGTTACAATGATTATTTGAGTCATATGTGGGGATCAAATTATTTGATTTAGGCTTTGCATTTTTAAAGTTTCAATAAAACTGTAAAATCTAGAGAAAGAGAATTGAGACAAAGGAATGTTGTATGGTCTTCGATAGATTGAAGACTCAAGAAATTATAGTTTTTATACATGGATTACAAAGAAAGACAAGTGCACAAAATAGAAAAATTACAATATACATAAATAGACAATGTCAAATAAGAAAGTGAATCCTATGATTATTATAAAATAATCGAGTATAGGATCATCACAATTGCTTTCCTAATTCTCCCCCTCAAAGTGGGGCGTGGAGGTCAATCACGCCTAGCTGTCAATATGTCGATGAAAGGGATCTTGTCCAAGTGGTTTTGTAAAGATGTTTGCAATTTGCAATGGTGTCCTTAAATAAGGAACAAGCAATCGAGATTAGATGTTGTCCAGAATAGAATGACAATCCAGCTCTATGTGTTTAGTTCGTTCATGAAAGACAAGATTTTCGACAATACATAATGTAGCTTGATTATTGTAAAGGACTGTAATTGGCTCTAGATGAGGAAAACCAAGATCACAAAATAAAAACTTAAGCCACTATGGCTCACAGGTTAATGTCACAAGTGATCAATATTTTGCTTTTGTTGAAGAACGAGATACACAAAGTGCTTATTGGTCTTCTAGGAGACTGGCCTAGAACCAAGCATAGTATAATAACCAGTAATGGATCGACGCGGGGTTGGACAGCTTGCCCAATCAAAATCATTGCTTGAAGAAGATAGAAGTATTCCTTTGCCTGGAGATCGTTTCAAATATCTTAAAAGCCTCAAAGCTACATCCATACGACTAGTCGACTAGTCCGTGGTTCGTGCATAAACTGGCTCAGAATATGTACAATATAAACAATATCAAGCCTTGTGATGGTGAGATAAATGAGTCTACCAATCAACCTTCTATATCGTGAAGGCTTAGGCAATAGAGAACCATTAGTTGGCTTGAACCCAAGTTGTTGCTCCATAGGAAAAGCTAAAACTCTTGCATCAAGCATGGCTATGTCTCATAAAATGTCTAAGGTATGTGTCCTTTGACATAAAAAGATCCCATGCCTAAAATGTGCCGCTTCAATTCTAAGAAAATACTTAAGCCTCCCTAAATCTTTGATAAAAAAATTCTTAGCTAGAAAAGCCGTCAAGTCCATAATGGCAGAATTATCATTATCGGCAATTACGATATCATCAACATACACCAGAATAAGGGTTGAAGAGTTCTTGTATCTTGGTAAAAAGTTACTAGTTTGCCTTAGATTGAGAAAAACCAGCTGCTTGGACTGTGGTTGAGAATTTTGCAAACCAAATCCACGACGCTTGCTTTAAACCTTACAAGGACTTGGTTAATTTACAAACAAGTGGCTCCTCCTGCCGAAGAAATCCCAGTGTCAAGGTCACATAAACATCTTCATCAAGATTTCCATGTAGAAATGCATTGTTAACATTAATTTGATGTAAAAACCACCCTTTAACTGTAGCCAAAGACAATAAAGCTTGAACAATGACTAATTTTGCCACGAATGCAAATGTAGCACCATAATCTAGTCCCTCAGTTTGGGTGTAATCGTTTGCCATGTAACATTCTATGCTTCCGTCAGATTTGAATTTTATCTTGTACACCCGTTTACATCCAATAAGCTTTTTGCTTTCTGGAAGTTTAGTTAAAGTCTAAGTATTGTTTTGCTCCAACGCTTGGATTTTAGCAATCATTGCTTCACACCACTCAGGAATTGTCATAGCTTGGCAAAATGTATTTGGTTCACTTGTGGAAGATATGGCTGAAAGAAAAGATTTTGTGTAGCGTTAAAACCTGTCATAACAAATATAATGAGAAAGAGGATATGGCTTACGTATTTGCTCAGAAGAAGATGCAGTAGGTGAAAGTTCATGGGAAGCTGATGAACAACAATAATCTTGAATTTAAGTTGGAGAGCGAAGATCATATTGATGCCGTGACTCAACAATTGGTTATGATTAGTTATTAGAATTGGTATCAAGTATGGTATTTCAACTTGCTTAGTTGGAGGAGGATCTTTGGTGGTCGTATTTGGTGGTAATTTGAGATCATGTGTAGGTAACAGAGGATAATTAAAGTCAAAGGAATCTTGAAGTAGGTTTGGTAAAAGAGGTTCTTGATCACAAGTGGCTATTGCATTATGAGAAGGAAAAATTGTTGCATGGAAGATAACATTACATGGAAGTATAAATAGTATTAGTTTTAATGTCATAGACGTGGTATCTTTTTAGGCTATATGGATATGCAATAAAGATTCCAACTTTGGCTCGTTGGTCAAATTTATCTTTGATTCTATGATTATGAGCAAAGCATATACCCCAAAAACACAAAGGTGAGAATAATTTGGTTTTCACTTGAAAAGTATTTCACGAAGGGATTACCCTACAGCAATGGTGTTGGCATCTTATTGATGAGATACGTAGCTTAAGAACACACTCCCCTCAAAATGTTATTGGTAAATCTACTTTGAATCGTAGTGCACGAGCAACTTTAAAAAGGTGTTGATGCTTTTGCTCTGCCACTCTATTTTGTTGGGGTGTGACCACATAGCTATGTTGGCCTATAATGCCATGCATATGAAAGAAAGATTGCAACTCCTTAGAAAGGAATTCAGTACCACTGTAAGTTCTAATTTCTTGAATTTTTTAATCAAATTAGGTTTTAATAAGAGCAAAGAATGATTTCAAATGAATTATCATTTCAGTTTTAGAATGCATGAGATATAACCAAGTACAATGAGAAAAATAGTCGACAATAGCTAAAAAATTATACGCTATTGAAAGTGAAGGATGAGAAAAAGCACCCCAAATATCACAATGAATTAACTAAAAAGGTTTATTTGTGCGAATAACACTAACTGGAAAAAGTAAATGAGTTTATTTTGCTCGGGGACAAAATATCACAAACATAATCGTGCACACTAGAAGTAGATGAATAATGTTTAGCTAAAGTTTGCAAATGGTTTGAAGATGGATGTCCAAGTTGCCAATGCCAAAGATCGAAATTTAATAAGGTGGTGGTAGTGAGTAAAGCCGTTGGATGCTGAAAATAATAAAGGCTGTCATGAACTTTACTACTCCAATCTTCTTCTTCGCGTTCAGGTCCTGAAAAACACAATGATCAGAGAAGAAGGTTACCAAACAGAAGTGGAATTTAGTTAATTGGTTGACAGATAAAAAATTAAATTTAAAGAATGAGATATAAAAGACATTATCCAATTTAAAGTTAAAAAAAAAATGACAGTTCCAACATGTAAAACAGTGGTACCATATGTTAATTGTACTCTACGACATCTAGATATGATTCATAAGAAGAGAAAAGATCTAAAGTGGAGTACATATGGTTTATAGCACCTGTGTCAATAATCCAAGTGGCAAGGGAAGGGGTAGAAAGTGCTATACCTGCTAGATTTACTGTTGAATTGAGATTACATGTAGATAACATGGCAAGGATTTTCAAGTACTGCTCTTGTGTAATAAGAGGTGCCTGAAATTTTTCTTTAGTTATAGGTCTTGCTGTTGCTGCTTTTCCTTTATTGAACTCTTATTGATTTGACTCAGATGGCTTATTTTTGGTGTAGCCCTCTTTACCATGCAATTGTAGTAGACATTTTTGGTATGGCCCTCTTTAACATAATGTTCATAAGTAGGCTTGTTCTTACTTTTCTTGTGACCATCATACTTACCATCAAATTGCTGACCTTTGCTATAGGTGTTGTTTTGAGCGGCAAGTGTAGCACCTTCAGGTAAAAAGTAAGACACATGAATTTCTTGCTGTTTCTCTTTTTGGCACACTAAAGAAAATATCTTATTGGGGGAAGGCAATGGATCTATAAGTAAAATTTGACTTCTATATGGATCATACCTATCATGTAACCATTGAAGAAATTCCATAGCTCGATGTTGCTACAAAAGATTTATTGTGGCTTTGGCATGTTCACAAGAGCATGGTTTTATATAAATAAGAGAGTTCAATTCATCCCAAAGAATTTTTAATCTAGTGTAATAGACTGCAACGGGAGCATTCGCTTGTCGCAGTGTTGAGATGGCTTGGTTCAACTACTAAATCTTTGATGCATTTGTTTGCGTAAAATCTTTCTTGTAAATCTATCCAAATCTCATGTGCAGATTGTGCATACAAAATGCTATTGGCAAGTTTTTTAGTAATGGAGTGAAGAATCCATGAACCACCCAAATCATTTCATTATTACCACTTCTAAAAATTTGGAGAGGAACCTGCGGATTTTTCGACGGTCCTATCAACAAATCCTAATTTTTTTAGCACATAAAGCCATAATCATCGCACAAGGTGTTGTAATTGTCCCTTATGAGAAGAGATGAAACAAGTATAGCCGTGGGGCTATCTGAATAGTATGCAATGAATGGATCATCCAAATCTTCTATATGTGAAGATTCTAGGAGATTAGCCATAAAAGCTTATAGTTTCTCAAGATCAACAGCACTCTGATACCATGTAAAATTTAGAGAATGGCAATTGACACAAAGAAATATTGTATGGTTTTTGATAGATTGAAAACTTAAGAAATTATCTATAGTTGGATTACAAAGAAATTCAAGTGTGTAAAATAGGAAAATTATAATATACATAAATAGCTAATGTCAAATAAAAAAGTGAAGCCTATGATTATTATAAAATAGTTGAGTATAGGATCTTGATTGCTTTCCTAGTAAAAACTGACAAATTTTTGGGCAACATTTATTGTATTAATACAAAAACTAGCAAGCACTCAATATTAAAGAATGGAGCTATTTTGCACTCTAAAATTTATTTTAAACACTATTGTTTTGTACACCCAAACACTAATTTTAAAAAATTAAGTATTATTTTGTACACACTTTTAAATTTCAAAAAAATCTTTACTTAAACTATTTAAATTAATTATTTTTATTCACTTAAAACACCAATAAAACTATTTAACATACCCAATTTCAAGAGATTTAATACATACTAGCTTACAACAACATAATCAAGTCAAGTTATAAACAAATTATTTAACATAATTTTAGTTATTAATTTTCTGTTTATTTGTGTTCAATATTGGATTTTGCACAAAAAATAACTTGCAACGAGAACACAATAATAAAAAAATATTCTACGTATATTATAACAAGAAAAGGAAAAAAGAAGGAGAAAAAAAGAAAAAGAAGACACGAAGAAGAAGAATAAGAAGGGTCGAAAGCCCCCCAAAACAAAGAAGGCTTTTTAAAGTTATTTATTTTATTTTTGGAAAAACAAGTATCACAGATACTTTGTGGACAAATTTTTTTTCAAAATATTGATTTCTTCATTACTCATCTAAAAATTAATTAAAATGTTAGAAACAAAAATTTTAGGGTTTAAGGCATAAGTATAATACATTAAATAACAAGTGTCCTATATGAGTATTCAAAGTAATTATGCAATAACTTATAGTAAACTACCTTTAATAGTAATTCACACGATGGGTATATTTGTAATAATATTTTTATTAAAATTAGAGTGTTTAAAATAAATTTTAGAGTGTAAATAGCCCATCCTAATATAAATCATATTGTAAGATTTTGTCTATGAGCTAATTAAGTAACTTTCTGGACAGGAAGTTGAAAATAAATCAAAATAAAGGGATTAAAGCTGTTTAAAAAAAAATTAGAAATAAAATAAAATAAATTAAGTATCAAAAGAGCCCAACCAGATTCAAACCGGTGACCTCTTGATCTGAAGGCAAATGCTCTACAGCTATGGATCCGTTTCTCCAATGGTTCCTTAAAAATTTATTAACTCAGAACTTTTACAATCAACTTGATCAAATCCAATCCTCTTGCATAATCATGTAATTAATTAACTAGCAGTTGACTGTGAATTCCTTCTGTTTGTTACCCTACTGAGGTTGAAATTAAATTTTAAGATTTAACTTGCAATTAATGCTATCAAACTCACATCAGGGCCCCATGACACACATTATACGAATGAGACAATTTTAATCAGCAATGGAAAGAAAAAGGATAAGGGTGCCTTTTCTTTGGTAGAATTTGTGAGGCTATCAATGAAAGACAGACAACGTTGCGGTTGCAATAGAGCCATTATGGCCTTTTGCATCTCAAACTCTGCAATCTGGAAAAGCCCAAATAGCTTATTTGGTTGGAACACAGGCAAGAAAAATTCTAATGAGAAGCCACAGGCACAGCCTAAAATTAAATACCATGAAGTTGATCTTCCCTTTTCTCTTTCCCTTGTGGATAACACATTCTTAAAAGGTACTTCAATTAATTTTCTTCTTGTTCTACACACGTTTTGATATCATTAGAAAATGGTTTTGATTTAGTCTACAGTCTGAGATATATATATTTTTGGTCAGATAGGGAATTAAAATGTTGCTATAAGGCCACCATTGATGGATTTAGTGCTACAAATTTTCACAGCTGCTGTGATTTCAAGGGACCATGTGTGATAATTGGACATACAAACAAGTCCTTAAAGTTTGGCGGATTTAACCCTGAAGGCTACAGAAGCACTGATGATTACTATGACACGTTTGATGCATTTCTCTTTTACTGGACAGATAACAATGGAAAAATTGATGATCCAATTATTCTACCCAAGATAGGGGGCAGTGGCGCTGCACTTTTTGATTATGCAAGAGGTGGACCTCAATTCGGGCCTGACGGGCTTCTCATTGGACCTCCGCTTACTCCGGTTATGGGCTGGTTTGCCGGACCTGATACCAATTCTGGTATTGGTGACCTAAGGCAAGCTAAGTCTAGACTGGGATTATCATATGCTAAGAGAGAAGATGGTAAGGAGTCTCTATTTGGAGATGATTCAAGGGCTACCCTTGAAGAAGTGCTTGTGTTTTGTAGTCCTCAAATTGCTAGCTTGTACTAAGTGTCTGTGTGTTACTTGCATTATAAGGTAAATAATTCATTACAATAAACAATCGGTTAAAACATTGTAACTTTGTTGACGGTCAGGGAGAAATCGAGTGCACTTTATACGATTTTGTTATGGATATGTAATATTACCATATGTGTGGTTTAATGAAATGTTAATTAGTTTAAAAAATAATAAACATAATCTAAAAACAACATTTTACACATTTTTCAAGTTTCTAAGTCACTTGATTTTATCAGTTTTCACATTTGAAAGGCTAAAAGGTAAATGAATCAATTGACACTTGATTCAATAATGCACATCTTTTTATTAGCATATATATATATATATATATATATATATATATATTTATTTATTTATTTATATATATATATATATATATATTTTAAAACATCACATCTTTCTCAATCTATCTGACAAGTGGAGCATATTGTTGAAATTGATTTTGGAAACAACCAAATCATTTATATATTTGGTGGGGAAGAGCCTATTAGGCTGAAAGAAATAGGTTCTGTGGGTGAAAGTAATTTTTGGGCGTGGGGTGTGTTGGGTGGTGGTGGGAGCATCTGAATATCAATTAGATTTTGGTGCTTCATGAAAAGTGCTTATAGATAATTGGTGTTTTAGGAAAGCATTCTTATAAAGTCACACTAGTGTACTCTCTCTTTATCAAGATTCTTACTAAAGTGAAGAACGGGCGGGGAACAAATTAAATTGTTAACCCGGGGCTCTTTTTGGTTGCCTCTTCACATTCACCGTTAAAGTTGATATAAAGCTACAATCAATAATTCCTTTCTTGGCTCATTGGTTGATGCAAGTGCTTCTCATATAATCAATTATTGGGAAGAATTTGGAAGCACTTGGAAGAAAAGTTCAGAAAGGAAAGCAGTGTTTTAAGTCTTTGTAGGTCCTTTAGAATGGCCCTTCATGCTAAGAAAGGTTTTCAGTGCTCTTATTAGAAATTCCTTCAAATATAAATTGCTTGTGGAAGTTATGTTGAGCTTGATATGGAAGTGAGAGTTTTGAATGAATATCTAACTGATATTGCCTAAAGGAAACTTAACTGCCCGTGCTTCTTTGGAGAAAGTGATTCCAGCAAGATTGTATACGACTTGTGCAAATATGACACACAATGCTTAAGCATCTTTGCTGTTAAGAAATATGTAACAGCTAGTTTTCGGAGAGCTTAGACATTTGAATACAGTTTGCGCAAACTGTCTGCTAATTGACATTGCTGTATCAGCAAAAAGTTTAAAGGGCCTGTGTAAAAGCAACTTTGCATTGTACTTGGATATAAGCTTTGAATTTCTTGAGAATTCAAGAATTTCGAGCAGTTTGACAAGCACTCGCAGTACTATCATATTTTCTTAGCTTCTGAAGTTAAGCTAGAATCAGCTATTTAAGAACTACATGGTAAGAAAACTATATGGTGTTTTATCTAAAGGGGGTGTCGCAAGCAGCAATTTCTGTGTCGAACGATTGTAACAATTCTGCAGAAATGTTCAAAACACAATTTACTTATCTTTTCCAGATCCATCTTCAGTGCCAAATATTACTACCTAGATTTATAAAAAGTTTTTCTAATGTCAATACATTTCAAAAAATTGTAATATTAACATTAAGAAGATTTTGCAGCAATAAAATCATACATCACACGGTAACTTGTGGAAAAAGCTCATTTCACATTATCACAGAGAGAGTACAAACCATGATTATTCCAACTCCTGGTGAAATCGATAAAAGTGACCACCTGGAAAACCTTTTACTAAACATG
Source organism: Murraya paniculata (assembly GCA_030449075.1). Classification (NCBI taxonomy): domain Eukaryota; kingdom Viridiplantae; phylum Streptophyta; class Magnoliopsida; order Sapindales; family Rutaceae; genus Murraya; species Murraya paniculata. The sequence goes on from JAEVFN010000048.1 coordinate 235,522, forward strand.
AAAATAGAGCAAGAGTAACCAGAACTGACAGGCAAACCAGTACTCTGAACACATAATAAGAAGTTTTACTCGTTATTTTCCACTCCAAGATCCAACATCTAAAACGCGTTGTCTTGAAGACACATTGATGATAACAAGGTACAGTAGTTAATCAAACTTAACGATGACGGACCCATATATCACAACCCTCTACCACTATACTCCCTCGAATGCCAATCCCCACTTGTCTGCCTACCTATTGGAGCTCCATCTTGATTGTCAAGTCCCTGCATTGGGAAAAGGAAGAGTTACAAATGATCTTCCGAATTATCTTTTCAAAAGAGACTCGAATAATCCAGTGAATTGCTGTGGTCATAGCCTTGAGAGGACATATCTTCATTCCCATAGAAACCTGTGTAGTTTGCATGTATCGAGTATGGTGACATGCAGCCAAATCGACTGAGATCCTCTGCAAGTTCAATTTCTCCATTAAAATTAGAGTAAGATGAACTAGGCGAGAAATCTTTATGCTCGAATGGCTGGCAGGGAGTCCCTGAGTTTTGAAACTCATAGTTGGGACTATACTCAGATACAGCTTCATGGGTCTGTGGGTAGTCCTGCAACATCCCGATGAAAAATGAATAAGAAAATCACAAAAAAGTATGTAAATTCAGTCCTTGAAAGTTTTCTTTCAAATTCTAATTGCCTTACCTTTGAAGAATCAAGAATTAGATCAGGTGAGACCCAGAGATTTGCAGGATTGGTCTCCATTGGAGCATGCTCAGACTCTGGTACTGTTGAGAATTCATAAGGATAAGGAGAAGTGATCGGGCTTGAATAGCGACTCTCATTGTACAGGTAACTTGCTTGAGAAGAAATGTCATTGGAGATGCTTGTGGGCCCGTTACAAGCCTTAGGTGAGGTCAAATCCCCAATGCTTGAACTACTTCCGACCCTCTTGCCTTTCAGTTCTCCATATGAAGAATGACTTGTCTTCTGTGCGTGCTCATTCTTTTTGACAACACGGCATAAAGCAAAAGCTCCCTACATAGAGAAAGAGTAACCAAGCACATCTCAGTTTCTTACAAAAGAGAATCGAAACATATAAGCTCTACTGAAAAGAGAAACTTTTCATTTGATGTTAAAGAATTTACCCGAAAATTTGGTGATCCATGAGAAACATCATCACAAAGTCGGTACTCATGCATTACCCAATCTGTTCGATCCCCTAGAGGTGCACGTCCACGATAGAAGACTAGGGTCTTACGGTACCCAGTTGCGGAACTTGATTGGCAAACAACCTTTCTATCTTTTCCAGTGGCTTTCCAGTAGCCAGCTTTGGTGGCTCTATTTGTTCTCGAGCCATTCGGGTACTTTCGATCCCTAGGACAGAAGAAGAACCATTCCATATCTCGGTCTGGAAGGAATGATTTCTCTGCAAATTTACAGTTGGAAATTCATCTTTTTGAATTCTCAAATCAATAAGATTAAGGTAAAAAGAATGACCAATTAGAAAACAGCTACGCACTGCTTTTTTTCTCATTATTATACATGAAAATTAAAATTCTGTAAAATCGGCTTTTAGTATAAAAAAGTGAAGGCCCCATGTGAAGAAAGATTCTAACAAGAATCAAATATATAAAACAAACCAAAAAGCGCTTTACAAAGCTAAAAACAATTCCTTGTTCACATTGGCTTTGAACCGTCTCTGATCACTGATTACAGCTAATTCATGTTTTTCATGGCAATTAGACTAACACAAACATTGCACGGTTAAATCTGAGGTACCTGGTAACTCCCAAGGATCAAATTTGTACAAGTCGACCACAGGAATCACTTCAAGCTCAATTTGAAGATCCTCTACCTTTCTTTTCAGGTAATATCCCACCAATTCTTCATCAGTTGGATGGAAACGAAAACCCGGCGGCAATGATGCCCCGCCCATTTTTCTATATCGAAAGTAGAAAAAGAAAAAACAAGAAATACAAAATACAAAGGGAGTATAGTTTATTTAATAGAAGCAAACACAGTAGAAGAAACAGAGAGGCAAGTAATCCGCTAAGTGCCAAAACTGTATCTATTAAAGATCTGGAAAATCCAAAAATAGAAGCTTTTAACAACAGTTGATTTGTTCTGAAGAATCGAGTGCAACCTCCACAGAATGCACCCGTTGAACATCAAAATCATTTTTGTTAAAAGGCTTGAAATTTGTTTCTTATGATCAAATGATCACCCCCGCCAACCCCCAACAAAAAAGTTTAAACCCAAAAGGAAAGTTTGAAAAACTGAAAGTTTCGCTACAGCAACATACTAAAATTTCCAAAATTGGAATCGTTTACAGTAGTACCCAGAAGCTACAATCATTCAAAATTGAAATTTTTGAACTAAGTGAAGACCATAGAGGAGAGAAGAAAAGTTGAGTTGAGTAGAGTAAAAAGGGAGTTGTATGGAATGTGTTATATATAGGATTTGGAGAAGCCATCAGTCCAAAAAACACAAACACCGAAAGTTTTTTAGAGATTGCTTTGTCTGAAACGTCCCCAAAATTCCACAGAAGTGGGCCACTAACCCTTGCACTCAGTTCACACTTAAAAACAGTTATTTCCCGCCAAATTAACTCTTGACCGTTTGATGAAATTTACATTAACCAACATGGCCCTGCAACAACATAAAATTCATTAGTGGTGTCAACTTGATAGTTTCAGTAGCAAAGGTATTTTCAAGATGCATAACTCTCACATTGAGAGTCAACTATTATAATTCCTTTTTTTTTTAATCAAACCACCAAGAACATTGGAAGTTAGACAGGATCCCTGCCGACAATATAAATCAAATAATGAATAGAATACAAGGAGGGAATATAAACCAAAACCAAAAAAAAAAAAAGCATGAATAACAAGCATGATATAAAAAAGTTCTAAGAAACAAACCAACAAGACGAAATCAACGTCGAACATATGGGATCTCGAAAGCATCCATGAAGAATGCCACACAAATTAGCTAGAAGCTCCCCAAGACTAATGAATCATTGACAAGTCTGATGAGTATAAGCCCAGTTGGCTATGAAATCATCAATAAACGTTAGTCTTCCGAAAGACATGCTTGATAACAAAAGAAGGACCAGAAAATAAAGCACGAATTCAGTCCAGGTGATAAACAAAATTGCGTCATACGGAGTTATGAGAAATAGCCCAAAAAACCACGGATGCCGAATCAGACTCCACCTCAACAACAAAAAGCCCAAGCAGTCAACTATTATAAATTTATCTCACATTGCTTTTATTTTCCTTCTTTGAATTGTTAATTGGATTTTGTTACCTTAACTGATGGGGTAACAAATATTAAAGAGTTGACAACCATCTTCCCTAGTTCTCCACAATTCTTCTATTATTGTTCATTACGTTTTTAGCCGTTTAATTAAATCTAATGGTTGTCAATTCTCTGATGTTTGTTACCCCATCACATATAAGGTAACAAGCGTCAATTGTTAATTACTTTCTCCATTTATACTATTGTACTATTTGTTTTTTTTTTAATTAAATTGATGGAATTTGATCCTAGCAAATGGGCTAACAAAATATATCAAGAAGTACAATTTCAAATACAATTAACGGAGTTCTTTTATTTTATAAAACATAATCCAAATCTTAATCTCACAAACTTCTCATGCCATTGCAAAAGACTTCGTAGTTAGACACTTCTTGCTACCAACTACTTAATACCAATTGATTCTTAACTGAGTTACGAAATCTTACTCCTAACAATATGTTTTTCCTTTTGGTACTTGGACAATTATCTTATTATAATAGAAACCAGGTGATAATCAAAATGGTAAGGAATACTTTTATTGGAACTCAAGTCTTTAAGATTCAAGTTTTAATGAGTCGGTGAATTAATAATAATAAAAAAATAAAAATTCAGATGACTGAAAGCATAAAACACATTCAACGGTCAGCCGAACTTTGCCTAGGGACAACAAATACGCTACATAAATTGACATTTATCATAGAACAAAACGTCAAATTAAGAATACAACAGAAATTATCAAATTAGTGAAGAATTTGGAGCAATTGAAAGGATCTAATTGCAATGTGGTCAAAGTCATCATTGATGGGAGAATTTGAGTTTTCTTGGTAAGTCCATCTGGTCCAACCTCCTTCCACGTCATACTGAGTCGGACAAAAACACTTTGCTTTATTTTAAGCAAGTAATTGTGTCATCAAGCAGCTGCAGGACCCACTGTCAAAAAAGTGAGTCCCAAAAGTGCTTGCAGAGTTTCTTGAGTTCTGGATTGCCCAAACACACCTTAGTGTGAAAAGCTTAGTTAGAAATAGAACCGATTGAATTCACGTATAATGTGTGCAAACTGTAAAGTGCAAGCCTTAGTTGCTCAACAGTGGGACCGTCTAACGTCATGTATAGCAAACAAACTGTTGAGTGGTCAGTTGAACTCTTTTTGCTTCTATACATCTGTTAAATAGAGAATTTATAGCCTTGCTTTTGGGGGTTTTGAGATTGTCTTTTAGCTTTTTTAGCAAGCCTAGATGAATGGATAGATTTCCACCTATTAATAGATTATTAAAGCTCATTAGTGGGTTTTCTTGGTTTTCACATTAGGAAATGGACAAAAACAAGGAAAAAAAAAGAGATGGCATATTAACTCTTGATTTACGCAAATTACTCTTATAAGTTAATTTCATTTCTATATCTTGCTTTTTATACCTCATATGATTAGGGAAAGTGACTTTGAAATCAATTTTGAGTTCATTAGGCATATGCATTATTTTTCCAAAAAAACTGCTCGACCAAGGTCTGGAGGCAGTTGTGTTTGAGCTTCAAACGAGGTATATACGTCTTATGTTCAGTACTACCAATGAAGATAGCAGCATGCAAAAAATAATTTAAAAATCCCTGAATTTATGTGCTTATTAGACGATAATTTACTATTTTTCTTGTTTTTTATATCTAACATAAATAATGTGGGAAATGACACAGAAATCAACCTTAAATTCATTAGGCATATGCATTGCTCTTACATCCTTCATTCCTAGCAAGATTAACTACTTATATTGACAAGATTACATAATTTTTTTAAAAAATATATATATTGAATTTAAAAAACAAAGAATTAGATGCAGTTTTTTTTTTGTTTTTTTGTTTGGTTAAGATATCACTTTTTTCTCTAACTCGAAGGTCATCTATTGTGTTGAAACTTTTTTTTATTAGTTATTTTTTTAGAAAGTAAAGAGTGGGCAAAGTCAAAATTGAATTTTTAGTCTCTATCTTCTGTAACTCTAGTATTTGAACTTGAATGGCCAATTTTTTTTTTTAAAAGAATTATTCAGCCAGGTCTCTAGAGGTGATTGCATTTGAACTTCAACAAGATATATATGCCTTATGTCTACTACTAGCAACGAAGACTAAGCATGCCAAAAATGGTTAAGAAAAAAGCCCTGAATTTATGTATTGGTTAGACTGTAATTTACTTTCCTTTTCTTTTCCCCTACAATAATAAAGTATTATTATATAGAAATAAAAGAGGCAAGAAAATAAAAAACAAAAGTGAACTTTTTCTACGGTAAAAGTAACTAATTACTAATAATTGATTACCAAACCCTAAAAGATTCAGAATATTCAGTTCTCGAACCTACAAGACAAGGAAGCTCAATACTACATATATTTTGCATTTGGTGCATTGTTCCACAATTCATTAAGTCAAGTGAAACAGTGAAGGAATTGTATCCTTCCAAATTTGACAATGTAAATGGGGTTTTGAAGATAAATTGACACATTGACTAATGAGCCACAAAAGTCTTGAACCACACAATATTCACAATGTTGTACAGCTTAGAATGAGCTTTATTGATGATGGGCATGGAAAGTAACAAAAGGGGGAAAAAAGGGGAGAATAATGGTGGTCATGGTCTAATATTTGAGTGATGAATAATGATAATAATGGAAGAAATTAAGGTTGGTTCTTTTAATTTTTACGGGGAATTGGAAATTGAGAAGACCCGTCACCTTATCATCGTCTCTGTTTGTCTACTGCTTTCGGCCCCTTTGTCCCTTCCCCTTGCTGCTATGGCTTCCGCTTAAAAATATGTGTTCAATTCCAAAGACCATCTACCCATTTCCAAAGTAAACGCGTTCTATTAATTCATCTATTCTGTGAAATTGAAATTGAATTCTTGTTTCGTCTATAATTGTTGCTAATTTAATCATACACATAGTTAGATTAAGTTAAGTTGAGACGTTGGAACAACATCATGCTCTAATAAATTAAATGACTCGCTTATAAGACCACATGATAGATGTACTCTTTGTTCAACTAAATTTTTTGTTATAAGTTCTAAGTGAATTTTAATCTCATCTAACATCTAACAAGTAAAATTATTAAACAAATAATAAGTAGAAAATAAATTAAGAATAAAAACGATTACACGACATAAAAATTTATGTGAAAAATTATTATACTAGAGAAAATTACAATAATCAAAGATAACAAGAGAAAAATTTATTATGTAAAAAATTATTAATGTTTTTCTCATATTAAAAACTGTTTACTTATAAAAAAAAATTTATTGTTATATTATACAAACAAATGAATTCAATTTTCGCATATGATGATTATTTTTTATAGGAGAAGTATTTCTTTTTTTAATACAAATTATATTTTTTCTTAAGTAAGTTAAGTCTAAAAAAATTATTTTATTCTTAAAATAAAAATGCTCTTTAAAAAAATCAAAAATTCTTATTAAAAAAAACGAAACGTATTTCCTAACACGAACCGCCAAAGCCAGAAAGAGGTGACAAGGTGCTTTCCAACATCAGTGGGGAGGTAGAAGATCGATTGATGATGACAAAAGCAAAGGAAAACAAGTGTGTACTACAATAATACAGTGTGTCTTTTTGGTTTTGGCTGCATCAAATAATTCATATTTCATATCAAATAAAGCTCATTGTATACATGGGTCTACAATTATTTGGTCGTCATTCGAACACTACGTATAAAGGCAAAGGCAGCCTCCAATTACTATTCCCAAAAGCTGATAAGACAAAATAATTTGTAATTAATTATAAGATAATCCCTATCACAAATATCAAAGATAGATGTCTCCTCTAATTATGAATTTATTATTCAATAAATTGTTAAAGGTGGGTATGACTATTGAATTGTGAAACACACCAAGATTTTTGTACCAGACATGTCTGGGACATCGTGAAGAGTGCGTATGTGGCTGCACAGGCTTAGACCATTAAAATTGTGAAACACACAACATTGTATGTGATTGACTAATCAGCAAGTGCATAATAAGAACTTTGAATTTGTTATTTTTAATCGTTCAGGACAAATGCATACATTTTTCTATTCTTTAGTGTTATTTACTACGACATTTTGGATGCAATGATGTATGCCTCAATAATATTCAACATTTTAGTCAAACATTTTAATCAAGGGATCAATAGAAAATTTGATTTTTTAAAGCCAAGAAATTAAAGTTAACAAGAGTTGAGACGAGAAGAAGATCCTTAATTGATATCAGAGTAATAATTTTTTATTGATATTGTCCTACACCAAAAATTCATAAAATTTTTTTATAACTGGCCAGATTATGAATGAATATCTTCTACTCACTCGATTTTGGGTTTTATTCAACATTTTACAAATTGAGTGGCTTATGTAAAATCCGTTATATAGTTAGCCAAATATAATTAAGATTTATTAACCTACTTATCTATCAAAAACAGGAAATAAATATAAGAGAGATAATATTTTTATGTAGTTTGAAAATCCCTTCCTACATTTTACCGGCCACACCCAACTATTAAAAGATTTGTTAAGTAATAAGATATTACAATTTATTAGACTTAAACCTTAGACTTAAACGATTAAGACTGTTTCTAAATTTGTTGACAGCTTGTTGAAATGAAAAAAGAATGAACTTATTAGAGGCAAAAGCTTAGATCAACTAGTAAGATCGATGTCTTCCTAGGGCCAAGATCCCAGGTTCGAACCTCATCTAATTATCCTCTTTTAAAAAAAGAAAAAAATAGGGAAAAAAATCTAATGAACTAGAAAACATCAAGCACCATTTATCCCTGATGTGGTAATATTAATGATTAAAATTTTTCTTTTATACATGATGTCGTTTTATTAGATAAAGATAATGATGGGAATGAGGACGATGACTAGACGAGGTCGAGGAAAATGTTTTAAAGAATAGAGAAGACATTTCAGTGGATGATTGGTAGTGTAAAATTATTCAAATATGTCAAGGATTTAGTGGGATCGTGGAAAATTTATTAATTTATAAAAAATTGTGCTCATATTTATAGTACTTATTTATGTTGATTTGATATTTATTATATTTTATTTAAATAGTAGTTAGTTGTCTGGTAGTAATAAAATTATTTTAAAGATTTATTTTTTTTATATTAAAAATAATGGACATTACAAATAGAAATTTTATATTTACAAAAAGAGTTATAAATGAGATTCAATTTCAAACCAACTTCAAAAAGAAGCAAACAACATTGAGACATATTTTACAAAAGCTACACTATTATGAATTTATTAAAATAAATATGAATGTTCATAATATACATCTCTTACTCTCCCCATTAGTAACCTTTTGTTTTTCTATAACTCTCTGTATCTCACAATAAATTATGACATATAATATTTTTATTCATTTCATATAGTAATTATGTAACTATAAAAGGATGGCTCATCTTTTTATTTTGTACACACTTAAAATCAATAAAATTATTTTATAATATATTACTTTCTCATTTTACTCTTTATTTAATGTTGCTTCTTTATTTAGTGTTGCTAACTAATAGCTTTTCTTATATGTTATTAGCACGAGACTTTGATAAGGTATTAATTCATTTGTTTTTTATTTCTAGCAATTTTAATTATTATCTAACTATATTTGTTTGTCAACGATAGAATGTTATATTAGCTGTTATTATCATATCTATGTTTGCAATAATATTTTCGTCCTAAGTTTACATGTGTATTGCTTTTCTTTATTTTTGTCTTTGAAATAATCACAATTGTTGGTATAAAATTTAAAAATGAATTTTGTTACATGAATAGTATGATATGTGATGATTATAGAATTTTACTGTTGTAATATTACTATGAGTGATTATATGACATATCTAATATTTACTTGTTAATAATAAATCAATTATTTATCTGTGTTTATAGCTGCCTGAAAAAGCAAAATCTCGCAAAAATTGAATTTGTCACACTTGATATCTTTGGTGATAATTATCTATCATGGGTCTTGAATGCTAATATGCATCTTGATACAACAAATCTTGGAGATATTATTAAGGAAACTAATGATGCATCAACCCACCATCTTCACGAACAATCAAAAGTGAGTATCTTACGGCCAAAGAATAGTGGGATTGCCTTAATGAAAGATTTCATCACCAAAAAATTGTTATACTTCTAAAAGTTCGTTATGATTGGATGCACTTACGATTATAAGATTTTAAATTTATCAGTCAATATAATTATACATTATTCAAAATTATTTCTCAATTAAAATTATGTGAAGTAGAAACTATTGATGCAGATTTATTGGAAAAGACATTATCTACTTTTCATGCTCTGAATTTGCTCCTGCAGCAGTAATATCGAGAGCAGAGATTTAGAGGGCATTCTAAATTAATCTCATGTCTTTTAATGGCTAAAAAAATAATAAACTTTTGTTGAAAAATCATTAGTCTCATCTAACTACATCTGTACCTCTCGCTGAAGAGAATGGCACTTCAACCAATAGTCATAGTGCTAATCGAGACCATAATTGAGGTTGTGGTTACAAAAATAATCAAGGCTGTGGTGGTTATAACAAGAAATATCGACCAAACACTTGAAGTAGAATAATAGTAATAAGAAGTAAAAAAAGGATCCACAAAGGAAACATTCAAAGGGTTATGAAAATGTTTGCTTTAGATGTGGTATGAAAGGATACTAATTTCTTGTTTATCGTACACCAAAACATTTAGTTGATATTTATTAAGCATCTAAAAATTTTAAAAAAATAAATTGAGACAAATTTCATTTGATCATGAAAGTCCAATTGATATAACTCATCTGAATGTTTTAGATTTTTTTTTAAAGATTAAAATGGTAAAATTGATCATTTGATTGGTGATAAACATGTGGAGACCGAATAAGTGCTATACTTTGAAGTGTGTTTTTAAAGTTTGTGTGTTTAAAGTTTAAAACAGTACTAGTATGTTTAAAGTTTACTAGTATTTTAAATTTATATTGCAAGAGTGTTTTGTGAGAGTTTGGTGTGTAATTTTTTAATTCCCTTGATAAAACAGTTCTTGTAATTTTTTTTAATACTATTTGAATATTCATTATATTTAATTGACTTATTTTATACGTTTATGTCAAGACAAACAATGAATTTGAACAATGAAGATGAATATTTGGTGGATAGTGTGACAACCCACATAATTCTATGAAATTAAAAAAATATTTTCTTAATTTAATATTAGCTAATGCTAATATTAATACAAATCTAGTTCGACTAATTTAATTGAAGACTCCGACAGAGCCAATATTAAGTTGCCAAATGATACAAAATTACAAATAAATGATACTTTATACTCCAGCAGATCCCACACAATTCTTTTTAGCTTCACGGATATTTGTCAAAATGGATATTACATTGAAACATCTAGTAAAGATAATTTTGAATTTCTTTATATTACTTTAACAACTTCATACTAGAAGCATGTACTGAAAAAATTATGTTCTCTTTCTTCTAGACTGTATCATACAACTATAAGAACAATATAAATAAATTTTACAATGAACTATCCAAAGATTTTTAAACTTTGGCATGATCAACTTGTGTATGCTGGATCAATCATAACGCTCATATTATAACAAATTCACAAGAACATCAATAAAAGAATCAGAAGATTCTTTTACCAACTGAAAGTCTATGTGCTATTTATTCTCAAAGGAAATTAATAATTCGGCCATCTCCAATGAAAGTAAATCTTGAATCTCCTAAATTTCTAAAATGAATCCAGGAGAATATACACGACCCTATACACGTAAGTTGTGGATTGTTTCTTAAATTAAATTTGCCTTTTCCATTTTGGGGGCATGTAATACTATATGCTGCATCATTAATTCACATTCGCCTAAGTTCTTATCATATACATTCATTATCACAACATGTTTTCGGCCAACAGCCAAATATTTCTCATTTGAAAATTTTTGGACATTTGAAAATTTTTGGACGTCTTGTTTATGTCCCCGTTACTCTCCCTTCCTGTTTATGAAGACTTGAAGTTTATGTTGGTTTTGAATCCTCATCAATAATTAAGTGTCTTGGACCTTTAACTAGAGACCTTTTTATTGCATGATTTGCAGATTGCCATTTTAATGAACAAGTTTTTCCATCATTAGGGGGAGACAAAACAAAATTAAAAGAACCACATGAAATTATACAGCATGCATTATCATTATCTTATCTTGATCATCGTAGAAATTAATATGAACTTGAAGTTCAAAAGATCATTTATTTGTAAAATATTACAAATCAAATTCCAGATGTATTTACTGATTCAAGAAAAATAGTAGAATAACATATTTCAGCTAAAAGTGCCCCAGCACGTATGAAATTCCTAAAGGATAACACGACAAAACTAATGAAAGTAAAGCACGTTTGAAACGTGGAAGACCAATTGACTCAAAAGATAAAATTTTTTTAAAGAAAAAAATAGAAGAAAAGTTACAAAATGAAATTAGTATTCTAAAAGAGTCATTGCCTACTATTAAAGTAACATAAATTGATCAATCAAATAGTATTGGTCCCATTGACCCAGAAGAAAAGAATTTGCCAACAACTAAAGAAGTATCAATTTCTTCTAAAGAAACACAAAATAATGAAATTACGATTGGTTTTGTTGGTACAGAAAAATCTTAAGATCGAAATGAAATAATTATTGATGATATTTTTTCATTAACTGTTGCTTTTAATATTATAAATGATGATGATGATCCTAATCCAAAAACTGTGAAAGAATGTTCATATAGAATAATTGGCCAAAGTGGGAAGGTGTTATCCAAGCAGAACTAAACTGACTTGCAAAATATAAAGTATTTGGGCCAATAGTCCTGATACGTGAAGATGTCAAACCTGTCGGATACAAATGAGTATTTGTTAGAAAACAAAATGAGAAAAATGTGATTGTGAGATATAAAGCAAGATTTGTAACATAAGGTTTTTCTCAGTGACCTAACATTTATTATGAAGAGACATATTCTCCTGTTATGGATGTGATTACATTTTGATTTCAGTTAGTTTTGCAACCTCTAAAAGATTTAAAATATTTATATGAAAATTCCTGAAGGATTTAAAAGGTTGGAAGCAAACAAATCTAAACTTCGTAATTTATATTCTTTGAAGCTACAATGATCATTATATGTATTAAAACAGTCTAGACATATGTGGTATGATCACCTAATCAACTATTTATTTGAAGAAGGATATGTAAATAATCTAATTTGTCATTTCATTAAAAAATTTGAAATTAGATTTGCATAGTTACAGTGCATCTTGATTATTTAAATCTCATTAGAGCTCCTAAAGAGCTTTCAAACACAACTTCTTGTTTGAAAAATAAGTTTGAAATAATAGATTTTGGAAAAATAAAATTTTGTCTTGGCCTACAAATTGAGTATTTGCCAAATGAAATACTCTTACATCAATCAACACATACTAAATAAGTTTTGAAGCATTTTTATATGGATGAAGCCCATCCATTAAGTACATTTATGGTTTGATGTGGAAAAATATCTATTTCGTCTAAATGAAGATGGCGAAGGAATACTTGGACCTGAAGTGCCACATTTAAGTGCAATTGGTGCACTCATATATTTTGTAAATTGTACTCGACTTCATATTATATTTTCAATTAATTTATTGAGAAGATATAGTTTTGCACCAACTCGTAGGCATTAGAACGGGTGTAGAGCATGTATTTCACTATCTACATGGAATAATTGACATTAGTTTATTTAAATGGATCAAAATCACCATTAATTAGATATGCAGATGCTGGATATCTCTTTGATCCACATATAACCCAATTTCAAATAGATTTATTTACCTCTGGTAATAACACTATATCATGGCAATCAATGAAATAAATAATAATTTCAACATCTTCAAACCATTAAGAAATATTTGCTATTCATAAAGCAAGTTGTTAATGTATTTGGCTAAGATCAATGATACAACATATTTGAGAAATATATGAGTTACCATCAATTAAAAATAACTCTATAATATTATATGAGGATAATGCAGCTTGCATTACTCAAATTAAATGTGGTTATGTACAAAGTGATAGAATCAAGCATGCATCACTAAAATTCTTTTATACGTATTAGCTTAAAAAAAATGATGATATAGATATTCAGTAAATACACTCAAGTGTCAATCTTGTAGATTTATTTACAAAATATCTACTAACTTCAACATTCAATACTAACTAAAACATTCAAAAAATTAGTACATAAAATTAGGATGCGTCAACTCAAAGATTTTTATCCAAATTTGATGCATTTACATCAAGATGAGGGGGAGTATACTTCTTGGGTAAAATAATTTATTTTAAAGATAATTTTACACGTTGTACTCTTTTTCCCCACCAGTTTTTATCTCATAAGATTTTTCTTAATAAGGTTTCAATGAGGCAACTTTATACCTTTAAAATTATTTAAGGTACTCTTTTTCCTTTACTAATATTTTTCTCACATAAGGATTTTTTTCAGTAACAACTTTAATGAGGCATTTTTATTTCTAATGACGTTCAAGAAGGAGCGTTATGAATTTATTAAAATAATATAGATGTTCGTAACATACATCTCTTAGTCTCTCTATTAACAACCATTTGTTTCCCTATAACTCTCATTATCTCATAAGGAATGGTTATCTATAATGTTTTCATTAATTTCGCGCAGTGATTGTGTAACTATAAATGGAGAGCTCATTTCTTTATTTTGTTTTGTTTTGTAGATGCTTGAAATAAACAAGATCATTCTATAATATATTGATGTCTTGTTTTATTCTTTATTTTGTGTTGCTTTCTTATTTGGTGTTGTTGGCTAATAGTTTTTTTAATATACACAACAATATCACCTAAATTTAGTTTTAAATTAGGTAATTATTATTTTATATAGTAAGTAGGTCCTATAGGATAATAGGATCTTTAAAAATTATTATCTTATAAATTTATCGAATTAATAATTTATACATTGGCCTTAAGTCGAAACCAGTAAAAAATATTATCTAATCGAGGATATCTATTTATTGACTGTTATTATTGAGGTTTTACAGTAATTTAAAAATAATTAAGATGTGGGATTATTTATGGATATGTTTGGCTTGAAGTGTCCTTTCATTTATGATTATTTTGTATAACAAATCCTATCTAAAATTAGGGATAACAAAAACGTTCAACTCAATTGGTTGGCTTAATTTGACCACACTTTCTGTAAATAATTGACCAAGTGACTGCAAAGCGTACAAGGAGGCTCATGAGAAGAGTGTTAAGGTGTACAGACTATAGTGACCATAGAATCACTCTATAAACAATATGTTATGCACGGCATCCATGAGAAATAGAAACTTCAATATCGAAAACTATAGCTTGCATTCTTGCATAAGGAATGTGTATACCTAATGGCTGAGCAAAACACCTCTTAAAGGCATCAGTAAATACTGTAAAAATAGGTTCCACATAAAGTAACCCAATGATTTACCTTTAGCAACAACATCTACAGTAATCTTCGACCAATCAAACATAATACAATTTCAAAATACTGCTAAAATCTCTGGTGCACGATGCAAAAGTTGTTGCAAATTCATAACTTTATAAATTGGAAAATGTCGAATAGAAACACTGGGACAAGTCGAACTAAAGAAGACAAAATAACATGTGTAGTGATCAAAGCTTGAAGGCGCACAAGAGGTGTGGTTTTATTCTCAAAACGAATCAAATTTCTTGGCTTCCAAATATGATAATAAATAACCAAAAGGCACATAAGGTTTCATAAACTCATTAGATGTCGTTGAAAAATGCAATTAAAAATAAAATGTCGAAGAAATTAAAGCACAAGCATTAAATCCTTATTCTATTCACTATCTTGGGGTTAGAGCAAAGAAAAGCATAAGCATTATAAATAATGTAAGCAGGCTCATATAACTTACATAAAATGATAACAATAAATTAATAAATGTTATGAATTTATTAGTCTATCTCCCGCTTTATTCTGATTGGTACATGAGTTTTGAATTCTGTAGTATGAGTTCTGAGTTTTGAATTATGTATTCTAAGTTTGTGGAATTCTTTCTAATTACTAGTTGAATTTAAAATTATAGTGGTCGGTTACATTTTCCTATGAGTAGGAGCTATTAGTTGTTCATATACAATTCATTCGGATGACATTGAATAAAATGAAAGTTCTTTCTTTCTCTATTTCTCTCTACTTTTTCTCTGAATATTTGAATACGTCTACGTGGATCCATAATACGTTATTAGCAAGTAATTGCTCTTGTATAAGAAATATTCTATCCTTTTACTCTTTTATTTTATTTGTTTATTTAATACAACTATCTTGTGATTGCCATTAATTTGGATCTTCGACATTAGAAAATATGATTTAGTTTTTTTTTTTAATTTTTTCTACTAATGCTCTACAATAAGACTCATGTTGAATATTGAAGACATCAAAAGATTTTGAATATATATATTTTTTTATAAACCACCCAAGGGTGGGAGGGTTAGGCGGGACCCCCTTACCTGTAGATTATTAAAATAAAACGAAGGATACATATGGAGGGGGACATAAACCAAAACCTCCAAGTAGAAGAAAAAAAACAAAAAGAAAATGAAAATGTAAACCAATTACAGTGTAACGGAAATATAAATGCGAAATCATCAATGCGAACGCCCAAAACGTCGCTTGCGGTGCTTACGACCTTTCCTAGAACGGGAGGAGTGCGGGCCAGCAACACTGAAGTCACGATGATGCCCCTCGATACTCTCAGGCTCAGAAGCAAAGTACTCATCAGCTACAGGATTGTCCGCGGAGCTAAACTCCTCATCTGATGGAGATGGGAGGTTTGGAGGAGGAGAGTGAATACCCATAGCCGGGGAGCGAATAGCAGCGGTAGGCGGACCTCCCGAAGGAGGCCGAATCGGCTCACACACAGAAACACTCATCCCTGGAGCAACAGTCGCAACGGGAGCCACAGAGGCCGAAAGCTGACCCTGAGTCGCAGGAGGCTAGTGATCAGAAGCAGGTGCTGCAACTCGTAATGGGCCCTGATCATGGGTCTGGGTCTCACCAACAGGCTGCGTGGGCTTGCGAAGCCCGGGATTAGCAACGTAGCAGGAATCCACAGAATGACCAAGATGCCTGCACGAGGAACAATAAGCTGGGACCCGCTCAAAGATAACGTCCTGCCAAAATCTGGAATCCCCCTCTCCAATCCATATATGAGGCAACAGTGGCTTCGAAACATCATATTCCACCAGAACTCGAGCTACTGATGGTCGATTAACCGAGGCTGTGGCATGATCAACCCGTAATGGGGTGCCAATAGCAGAAGCAATAGAAAACAAAGCAGATTTACAATGGATAAAATGAACAGGCAAGTACGGAAGGGATACCCATACCGGAACAATAGGGGACTCCTCCGAACAGCGAAAATCAGTACTCCACTTAAAGATGCGCATGCCTCGACCATTAACATACCAAGTTTGGCACACCCAAGCACGCGAATAATCTTCTTCCAAAGAGTTTTTGATCAACACATGCCGGTTGTCAATCAAGGAGACTTGACAACTTCCTTTCAAACCCAGGGTAACAAAAAATCTCCGAATAATGTCCATAGAAGGCCGGCCAAATGAGAACTTACCGACGAGAGCTAATGTAAATGGTTTAGCCATGGCTTGTATTTCCGCTGCTGTAAAATGGATGGCGGGCTCGCCACGATATAGGGAAGTCGGCTTAACCAGTACTATGGGTTCTGTAGAACCCGTAACTGCATCAAGAAATGACTTATGAGGCTTAGGGGGACTGTTGGATTAAGGATGGATACTGGGTTCAAAACGGAGGCAAATGATGGCTTAAAAGGGGGAGGTTGGTTAGGGGTTGCATGGTTGGCATGGGCAGGGCTAGCCATAACAACCTGAGGAATAGGTAATGTAGGGCATTGAAGAGATTTTGAATATTAATTGAAGAGATTTATCACAACAAAATCAAGCTTGTGAACAATGCATCTACTCAAAGCCATGATTTTCCTTTGTTATCATCTCAACTCGCAAAAGAATCTACAAGAGACATTGCCACTTGAAGTCATTAATTCTTTCTTATATTCAATAGTGAAGCCTTCATTTATAAGAGCATTAGAAAAATATAATTCTGCATTGTTTAAAATCATCCCACAATTAATATTGTGTGGATAGAAATCCATTTGACAAAGATATATTAGAGAAGACATGTTCTACATTTCGTGCCTTAGATCTAGTCCTGACTCAACGTCATCAAGAAAAATAACGAGCTACTAATAAAGAATCATTCAGCTGATCCACACTAGTGCAAAACTATTTCTTAAAGCAAATGTTGTCGCACAGAAGCGTGTTGAAAATCATTGACATGATAAGGCCACAGCTATAATAAAAATCATAGTTATAATCATGATTGCAGTCATGCTCTTTAAAAAGAAAAAAAAAAACTCATATGGTAATAGTACACATTTTGACATCTTAGACTTCTTCAAATACATAATGCATAAACATGTGACTTGATTGGTGATGGAGATATCC
Organism: Murraya paniculata; assembly: GCA_030449075.1. Classification (NCBI taxonomy): domain Eukaryota; kingdom Viridiplantae; phylum Streptophyta; class Magnoliopsida; order Sapindales; family Rutaceae; genus Murraya; species Murraya paniculata. The sequence goes on from JAEVFN010000048.1 coordinate 253,387, forward strand.
ATACCAATTATGATTACTATTTCATATTTGAAAAAGTTTTAGATGTGATCTACTTTATAAGTTTTTTGTATTCATATTCGTTTTATTTTTATATTTGACGTGTGATCTAACATATTCTTTGCCGAAAAGATATGGATCTTTAAAGAAGATTGCATGATTGAGAAATGTATTTAGCTGACAGTTCAACTACAATTACTATTTTTCTTAATAAGGAATATTTTATGAGTTTAACATTAAATGAAGCTAAAGTTTGATATTATCTCAAGTCTTTTAGATCTAATTGAGGGCTCTAGAAGATCTATCTTTATATTAGCAAATGGTACATAATTATGTATCCATGACGCTTTGCATTTACCCAAGTTTAGAAAAAGTTCTTTTGAGCTTCAAAGAAATTTGTCGTAATGAATTTCATACAAAGAGAGAAGATAATCATATTAGTGTTGTTGTTACTCTTAATGATCTTGGTGTTTATGAGGCATTTTGCTTGTGGTTTGCATTTTTTATTTTAGGCTAAAGTTCAAACATTTTTATATTTGTATTTGAAACTTATCTATTTTCAAGAAGGAATTATGTTTGACAAGTTCTTATTATAACTTCATTGAGTGTTTTGTGAGCTTTAGCTTGTTTTGGTTTGTAATTTTAATGTGAATATCATGCTTGGATTTTAATAACAGGGGTCTTAGTGTTTCATCATAGCTATTTTTATGTTCTTATTTTTTTATGATATGTATGATTTTTTTTTTTGGCGATATTATTAATTGTCTATATGATTTTTATTTGTAGATAAACATGAGGGTGGCCATTGTTAATTTTATTGGTGAATAACTTGAGGTTGGCTTCATTGACCTAGACACTCTTAGTAGAGTGGTCATAAATAATGCTGCAACAAAAATGGTGTTTGATAGAAATAGCTATAGAGCTGAGAGATTTATAATTGAAGAGACACTGCCTTGGAATGGATTGAAGGGGACAATTGATAATGATCATGAGCTTTATCAAATGCGGCATTTGTACAATAATAAGAAGTATACTGAGATAGTATTTGACATAGAGATAATACCATTGTATATGCATAATGGCATTAGAAAAAGGTTGTTTCAGGATGATATTGAAGATGTTGCTGCTGGACCTAATGTTGAGAGCCTAATATTTTAGTGTGTTTTAGAAATAGCCTTAGAGATACAAAATGAAACAATGACAAGCAATGATATAGCTACACTAGAATAGCATAAATAAGCAAAAAGTTCACAAAAGGGTTGCAGAAAGAAGTCTGCGGCAAGAAAACCAACAGTAGAGGTGTATCATTCTAGAAATATGAAGCCTGTTAAAATGTCAGAGTTCTCTATGCATGCATCACTAGCTGAGTTGGCTGCTTACTCTGCAGTGTTTACTCATCTAGAAGGCTGACATGGAGAGAGTTTGAAATAGCTAGAAGATAAGAAGAATCGTATCACTTTAGTTATTTATCGTTTTGCTGTTATTATCGAGGATAATAATAAGTTTATCTAGTAGTTTTTCTTAGATTTATCTCTTCTTCTTTTAATCGATATCAACTCATGTACTATAAAAAGAGCATAGAGCCTCGATATATTGCAAGTGAAAAAGTTTCAATCCTGCAATACGTGTTTCTTATTTTTTGCTCTAAGCTCCATATTCTTGAAACATGAACTTGAAATTTATCCTACATGTCAACCTCAACCTACTACTGAACCTAAACTTGAAATTCATCCTACATCCCTGCCTCGAGCTGTAGTTGAACCTGAACTTAAAATTCATCCTACACTCCTGCCTCAACCTGTAGTTGAACCTGAACTTGAAATTAATCCTATATCCCAGCCTCAACCACCAATCACCTAATAGATACTACAAAGACTCAAGCCAGCAATCACTAATAATAAAAATCCAACTGTTCAATTTATTACTCCTATAAATTAATCTATTGTTGAAATGTCCATATTTCATCAAAAACCAACAACTGAACTATAATTTGACCGCACTCCATACCCAATACCTATGGTTAACCCTTCGTTGCATCAAAAACACCATCTAATAAAGCTACTATACGCCTCGAATATAGGAAAAGAAGAGGCCTCGTGAAGGAAGATTTTGTAAAGTCATTTCATTTAGTTGCTACTACCAGAGGCTGTAGACAAAACTAATGGTTATGAAATTGATTTCTTCCACTTCTCACAATGTAGTGACCATGTATGTAACTTGAAAGTTTAGGATGCTAATGACATCTATGAGTTTCCTACAATGGATGATGAGGATTTACATTAGTTTTGATTAGGAGACAATTAATCCTCTATTATCCTAGTTTTTCAAAGATTATCCTTCACGACCATTTTTAAAAGATATTATTTCTATAGTACCTCAGATAGAAATAGTCACACTGCCTACATAAGACTTTGCATCATAAGTTAACCAAGAACAGTCTTCTAAAAGAAACGTAAAGCAACCATCATCTCTAAAGAATACAGCCAAAGCATCACAAAGACAAGCTAACAAAAGGCAATTCTCATATATGAAACTAAAGGCTTCTCAGAGGGTCGCAAGTGAAAAAAAGGAAAAACAACCTACCACTATTCCAAAATGGTTTAGAATAAGAAAGCAAAGAAAAGTTAGAGAAATGTAATGGATTTAGAGTGTGTGATGAGCAGACCCAATACAACCAAGAAGAGAAAGTCAACATAAATATGGATGATGGTATTACTCCATCATCACAAACTATTTGTCATGATGATGAGTTATCAAAAGTAAAAGACGATTTCTATTTATTTTCTGAATCAGAAGATGATGTTGATAATAGAGAACCTAAAGAATAAGAAACTCAATATAATAAGGATGAACATGATGCGAATGATGACTTATTAGATAGATGTGAAAGTGATAATACAGATTATAAGCTAATGTCAAAATTAGAAGAGAGCATCCTTGTCGTAGAATGTCTCATGTGTTAAGTGGTCAAATGTTTATAGATGAAATAGAACCTGTTGAATTTTTTTTTTTATGAAACCACCAAGATGGTGGGGCGTTAGATGGGACCCCTATCTATATATAGATTAGAAAAAGAAATAATACATAAGGAGGGGGACATGAATTAAAATCTCCTAGCAAAAACTGAAGTACATAAGAAAAGCATAACGAATAGTAAGAAATCTATCACAACAAAGGCAAAAGGCTAGTGCTTGATATAGGGGACTGTCTACTTATCGAAATGAAGAATACCAAATTAACTAATAGGAATGTCCTGAAGACCCAGAATACATTGACAAACCCCTTTAGTGCAGGCCTAATTGGCCAAGTAATCAGCAGCAGAAGTAACCTCTCAAAGCACATGCCTGACCAAGATAACAGGAGAAGAAAGCAAAACACATATCCGACACAAGACATAAGCATAATCCCAATAAATATAGGCACCGGAGAAGATCCAAGAAACTATAGTAACAGAATCAAACTCTACCTCAAGTACAGAGTACCAAGCTGAACCACAAATTCCATCCCCTCATAAACAGCCATGAGCTCCATATAAAGGATCGGACGATGCTTAAAAAAAGAACCAAAAGTAGCCACAAGCACAACCTAAGAATCACGTAGAATAATACCACATGAAGCAGACATCCTAGGATTGCCCGTAGAGCAACCATCCACTGTCAGCTTCACCACCCTAGGTGGCGGTCACAGCTAAGAAACCAATTTGAGCAGCCTTTACGTCAGAGCAGTAACACGCCAACCCTCCACAAACGAGAACCCAAAATGCCCTTCAATTGAGATGGATTAAAATCAAAGGCAAAACTATCAAGCCTGAGATTTGAAACCACATAGTAAATAACTGCATCAGCAGAAAAAGTCTCCGAGTTAACCTATAACCATTATGAGCATTCCAAACTTGCCACAGAACAAAACAAGGAAAAAAAGCTCGAATTTGGCTTTGAGAAGGGCACATTGTCGCCAATAGAGCAGTAGGGCATGAAGGGACATAAAAGTCATAGGCCGCAACCAAAAATATACCAAAAATGATCCCAAGCCTGTAAAACTTGGGGTAAATCAAGAAATAAATGCCAAAAAGTCTCAACATGCCGACCACAGAAGCACTGAGAAACCACTTGAGCATAAGGCATCATCAGTGGCCGAGAATCCGTGCAACATTTGCCAAAGAAAAAATGAAACTCAAAGAGGAATATGTCGTTGCCAGATAGTAGCAAAAACCTCATCCCTTAGCCTAGACCAACGTACGAGCTCTTAAGCTGTATGCAATTGAAAAACGCCATCATGGCAACCATCCCACCGAAGCAAGTTTGGCTTCTCACTAGTGATACAAATGAACATAATTTGCTCGACAAATGAAGAAGGCAACAAAGCCTGGAGCTTTCCCGTATCCCACACCGTACCCCGCCAGTAAAAAGAAACTAGTAGCAGATGGGCCGCAGCAGCATTATAAAATACTAAGGGGCACGAATCCAACCAACATTCATACCAAAAACTACACTCGCCACAACCAAGCACCCAATGCATATGAGGCCGAGCAACACTGTTAAACCTTGTTAATCACTATTTTTACCTTTACATTTAACATAACACCCACATTGAAAGTGATTCTAAGCCTAGTAATAAGATATAAAAATGGATGGACTCTATTTGGAGCGGACTCTACAATATTAATTCTCTGTATTTAGAGTTGTCAAAATATCTTCTAAAAAAAAAGCTGTTAAAATATAATATTTTATTACATAATCAATATCAGAACCTATTGAATTTAGAGTTGGACAAGTGTTCAAATTTTTTTTCAATGTTTTGCATAGGCTCTGAAGGATTACTGTATGCAACAAGGTTTTAGAGGTAGACGGACCAAGTTTGAGAGAAAAAGAATGATATGTAAATGTTATGTCGACAAATTTAAAGTATATGTAGTGCTTTAGAGATTTGAACAATATTTTCATATCAAGACATTACGCAGCATCCACACATGTGAGGGTCTTGTAAAAAGCCTAGAAGTTACTATTGGTTGGATTGCAATAAAATATAAGAATGAGGTGATAGGCTATCCAAGGATTGCAATAGGCATTCTTGTTGATGATCCTAGGACAATGTATAGAGTAGAGATAGATCCTTGGAAAGTTAACAAAGCAAAGAGAAAGATATTGGAGTCAGTTGTTGGTGAAGATCATGTTGAAAGCCTCAGGCAACTTTGGAGTTATGCTCAGATCATGAAACAACATATGCCAAAGGTCTAACATTACTTAAAGTAACAAAAGAAGACACACTTGCAAATAAGTGTAGATTCTGAAGGTTCATGGTAAATTTTCCAAGTCTTGGAGATGGCTTCAAGGAAAGGTATAGGCTATTAATTGGGCTGGATAATATCATTTGAAAGGCCTCTTTGAAGGGGTTTTACTGTCAACTATCACGCTTAATACAAATCAAGATATTTTTCCAATGACAATGTTTCTAAGTCTAAAAACATTAAGAGTTGGACCTAGTTTTTAGGGCATTTATAAGAGTATTTGGCTGAAAGAAGACAACTTACTTCATGACTAATAGGCAAAAAGGTGTTCTTGCAACATTGAACCTAGAATTTGATGGATCACTAAACAGATATTGTGCAAGACATGTCTTTGCCAATCTAAAGGCAAGGTTCCCTCAAGTTAAGATAAATGATAAGTACTGAAGGGTTATTATAACATTAAATAATGATGCATTTCATTATATCAATGAAAGATATCCTAAATATCAATACTGATGCATTTAAGTAGCTGAGAAAACTGAACCCTAAGTACTGGATGGTCCAAGCATTTGATGAATTTGTCAAATGAGATCATACAACAAATAGTAAAACTGAGAGTTGAAATGGTTGGGTTGGTACAACGAGGAAGGCACCCATCATCAATTTGGTGGAGCACATTAAAAAAAGGATCATGAGAGTAATAAATAATAGAAAGGTTAATTATTTAAAAATAAAAAAGTGATGTTCCTACCTTCATTAACAACAAAATGAACCAGACATTAAAAAAGGGTAGAAGCTTTAGTTACATTTGTAAGTGAGGTGCTCTTTAAAGTTGGGTCTACTACAAAGTCATGGATTATCAACCTCAAAGAGCATACATGTGACTGTGGGTTGTGGCAAATTAGTGGCTTACCTTGTAGGCATGCAATATCTTGTATAGCTCACATGAGGGGTACTTCCAAGAAGTTTGCTGCTCCTTATTACTCAAAGGAGCCATATTTAAGGTGTTATTCAAGCATGATTCATCTTTTGCTTGAAAAATCTAAATGGCAACATATAGAAGTAATGGGAATATTGCCCTCAAATGTTCAAAGGCTACCTGGTAGGCCCAAAACACATAGAAAAAGAAAATTTCATGAACCACTAGCTCGTAAGAGCTAATTTTCTATATGCTACAAATTATATAGAGTTATTGGCCATAACAGAAGATGTTGCCCTCCTGATTCAACTAGTACACATATGAAAACAAGCAACATATTGCTAAGGAAATGGTTAAAACATACAATAATTTTATATAATCATATGATATTTCTTTTAGTTTGTGTACAAATAAAAATGCAAATACTCTTTGGTTTTGCTTCATGTTGGTAGAAACATGAGAGGAGATTGCAACAGCTTCAAGCTCAGGGGGATCATTTGCAAGGGACCATGTTGTTGGGAACTTACAAAATGTTGGTGTTGCTACTAATAGCTCTGTGCCTGATAGATTAATTCATGGTGGTGCTAGTATAAATGAATCTCAACCTGGTGGATCTACATTAGGTTCGTTATGATGGTTTATGAGTTTGTAACTAATACTTATCATTATTGCTGACTACTATTAAGATTCACTAAATTTAAGTTTTGAAGTTGACTTTTGGGGGTAAATTAAAACATGTAAATTTAATCAGGGAGTAATTTGAAGTATGTCAATTTAATTGGGGTTTAAATTAAAGTTTATCCTTAGTCTTTTAATATCTTTTTCTCCATTAATCATAAAGGGACAATAGCTCAGTCATCACCTTTGACATCAGCACAAATGCCAAGTCAAGTAACAACCCATGGGTTTAGCAATAAGGAGAACCACAAGGAATGCAGTGACAAAGAATGCAATAACAATACAAGCAAGAAAAAATAAATGACATTGTTGATCCATTACTTAGGACATCTATAGGAGGGATTCTCATTAAAGAAGGTTCAACGTCTGCAAGAGTTACTCCTCATTTGCACCTGTAAGATTGAGAGAATTAAAGGGCATGGGCAAAGCAGTGTTTAAAAGTAGCTGGTAAGCATCTAATCTAATTGAATTAGCTATATATTTTTCTCTCAAAGATTGTTGATTGTATTCTTAATTGTTTGCCTGTTGATTTTTTGTTGTGTTTTTGGGTTGTGAATATGTGTTGCAGAGGCTATCAAATTCAGCCAAAATGAAGTAGAGGAAACATCAAACTTTTGCTTAATTTTTGACTTGTACAATGATGTTGCTAATTCTATTCTTTTGTGTGTAGCTAAATGTGAAAACAATAGTTATGTTGAAGCTTATTGAATATACGTTTCAAAAGAAGAAGAAGCTCATGTAATTATTTTGATTAACTTTTTGGGGGTGTTGCAATTTGGTATGGATATTGTAGCTCATGTAATTGCAGCTAATATAGTTAGTTGGTGCTAAATATTAATTGTCACATTCCAATTAAATATATGTATTACAAACCCTATGATGAAGTTTACAAAATGCAATACATGGGATCTTTTTTGGACTGTCATGACTTCTTCAATGCTAATTTTCTATTTTTATATGTTTCTACTATATTTAACCCTTAATAATTTCTAAACAGCATGCTAGAAATACAGAATACACAATGACAACATTATGAGGATAATTTTTAGTAGCCTTATCATTGAATACGATTTTGCAACAAGGTTATTAACAACCTCCAAAACCTTGTGCTCTTCAGCAACCAGCTCATAATTATCTTCAAAATCATCATCTAATGTTCTCACTTCCCTTACAATTATTTGGTTCCCACCACCTGAAAAAATTGCAAGTTTTCTTCTTGCATTTGTAGTACAACATTTGAGAATTTAGAATAAACTCTAAGACTTTCACTAATACACGCTCACCACAGTTAGTGCAAAATTTGTTTCTGAACTTGATAACCTTGCCATTAACCTGTAGCTCACCATCTTCACTGCATAACCACTCCAACAACCTGTTGATGATGACATTATTAGTACTGTTTTGTTTTGTTGATATTCTGATGTTGTTTATGATTTTGTGGCCACTTAAGTGTGTTGGAAGCTAGATTTAAAGGCACTAACCTGCTAAATACAATTTTGAGTTTTGAATTTTGGTTGTTTTCGCAACAGTCAATTGTTTTAACTTATGAAGCTGATGGAATGCAATATAACTTGTTAAATTTCAAAACCCAAAATCGATTAACCTTAATAGCAATCCTTGTAATTTATTCAACTTCAAAGCCCAATTAACAAATAACATTATGGCAAACTTTGAAATTTATTTAACTTCAAAGACCAAATTAGGAATAATAATTATAATTTTTTTGGTCCATTAATACATTTCACTTTTTGAATATTTAAATCTTACAAACAACTTATTTTTTTCAATATTTTATTGTTTATTTTGTAGGTGTGTTCTCATGTCCTCTTATAAACATGTCAGATCAATAGTTACTGTTGAAATCATATACCACCGTTAATAGCTTATTCCGTTAGAAGTTGGGGTATTTTCATATTTTAATCAGTCAATTATTAAAAATAACAGTTTTTAGGGGATAAATTAAAATTTTTGTACTTTTAAGTTTTGTTTGGGAGCTAGTATTAAGTGTGGGATTAGATTAATTTTTGAACTAATTATTTATGTTATGTTTGGTAAGTTCCACTTTGGATTAGATTATGGGACTAAATTTCAATTTAATCCTAAGATCGTGGGATTAGCAATCCCAATTGAAACATGGGTTTAGTTAGGATTAATTGAAAAATAATTGTTTATTTAATTAATTATTACTTGAATATTTAATGTAATATTTAATTTAATAATCACTATAATCATGAAAATTAATAATACTAGCAATTGGTTGCTTTTACATTATTTGCTAACTTTTTGATAAAATGAAATATATTTAAAATATTTAATAAAAATTAAATTAAATGTTTAAATAAATTTTAATTTAATTTAACCTAATCTAATTTATATTTGTTTATTATAATTATGATTACTCAATAACTAATTTGCTATATATTTAATTTTAATTAATTGTCTTTTAAATTAATATTAATAATTATTTTATTATTATATATTTACAAATAGTTCATATTTATATTTTAATGCCAACTTAAATGCTATTTAATTTCATTCAAAAATAATTTAATATAGTACAATCAAATATTGTACTAAACATAAAATAATATTATATAATACAGTCTAATCTAATTAAATATAATCCACTTTAATCATAATAATTAGTCTAATCTAATACTGCGTGCCGAACATAGCCTTAAGAAATAAATTAAAGTATGTCAATTTAATAAGGGTAAAATGAAGTTTATTCCAAATATAAATAGCCGGTTGATTATTACTCTTTATTTTTCTTGAACTTTAATTTTCTTCAGATTTAAAAACTAATTTATGGCCTTGTACAGCCCATCCAGGGTCCTTGGCTTGGCATTTCTAAATCTAGGCTTAGGCCTCCGGGAAGTCCGCATGGGCAGCAATTTCACATGCCCTGTGTTTTTTTATTTTTTTGTGTTCGTATACCTTTTTTTTATTTTTTTTTACCTCATAAATAAATGGGAAAAAAAAAACACCATTATTTTTGTTTTTATAATAAGATAGTCAAATATGGCTAGCTTAGGAAATAGCAAAGCTCTGTGAGGTCAAGGCCCGACTACTTTGATTAGAACGACAACCGCAAACACAAACTCAAAACCCAACCTCAAAACTGTCAGGAAATAACAACACAACACTTCATTCAGATCCCAATCTATGTATAATCTAATCTATTAACAGCAAACACCAACATCGTTCATCAATGTCTGCACTTTCATTCGCACCACATCTTCACATAAACATAAACAGAAACCCCAAACTCACTCTAAAACCAAGAGCTAAACCCAACAACGTCAGAGTTTCACTGCAAACAACTTTTCCACAAGCGTCCTTTTCAGACCCTTTTGTGCTCCAGTTAGCAGAGTCCCTAGAAGACTCTCTCCCTCCATCATCATCATCTTCACCGCAGCCTTTACCTCTCCAGAAACTTCGAGACTCTTCCTCACAAACCCTCCTTTCAACCCCTTGGCCTTCTCGCAAAGATGAACCTTTTCGCTTCACTGACACTTCATTCATCAAAAGCTCCCAAATTCAACCCATTACTCATCCTTCTTCTTCATTGGATGTTTCAACTGATACGCAGTTCCCTAATCTTGTTTTTATTGATGGGTTTATCCAAAATTCCGCTTTGAATTTATCAAATTTGCCTGATGGAGTCTATGTTGGTAGCTTGTTAGCTGTATCTGATGGGATTATGAAGAGGGTTAGTGAGTGTATAGGTGAATTTCAATGGGGTGATTTGTTTTGGTCTATTAACGGGATGGGAGCTCCTGATTTAGGGGTTATTTATGTTCCGGCAGGTTGTAAAGTAGAGAATCCGATTTATTTGAAGTACTTATCAGTTGAGGGTGGAAATATAGATTCGAAAAAGTTACCCGTATCGAATCCTAGGGTGGTTGTGTTGGTGGAGGAGGGAGGAGAGGTTGGTATAATTGAAGAGTTTGTTGGCAAAGAGGGTAATGACTGTTATTGGGCTAATTCAGTTTTGGAGGTGATGATTGGAAAAGGGGGAAAGGTTAGGCATTCTTATTTGCAGAATCAGTCTTTGAATGCCGCTCACATCAAGTGGACTGCAGTGAGGCAGGTAAATTCTTGTCCTTGTGGTTTGTAGAAGGCTTTTAAAAGTGAGTTTATTGTACTTCCTCATGGTTGAAACTTTGGTGAATTTTGTTATGTTTAATTGAGCAGTGAACATGAAACAGATAATTTTCTGATTAATGTCTGTCTAATACCTGCTTTAGTAAGTTTAATGGTAACTGGGTGGGTGCTAGTAGGTTCAATTGGTAAAATCTCTTGCAGCTTTATTGCTCTGTGGGAGGGGATCTGGTTAGAGTATTGTTCCTATTGGTGAGGAAGGGATTTGGCTACCATCATGCTACTAATATAAGGGAAAAAAAAAAGAGTTTAATGGTTACCGTATGTCGGGTTTGAGAGGATTTCAATGTTCGGCTTTACCTAGCGCTACTGCATTCATCCATGAGCATGTTTGATGTAAAATGAAACTAGATATAAAATGAAATCAAAGCTTGTTTTTTTTTTAACCTCCATCAAGGGCAATATTACCTGTTGAATGTTTCACGCCTAGCACCATTTCTAATCTTGCAATCAGGTTTTGCTTTTCTACTATATATCTTCTCTTCTATAAACCTTTAAATCTCTTGGTGCCTCTGTCTAATGTTTATGAGTTTTCATATCTTGTAAAGACTTTAGATGACAATTTCTTTGCGTAAGTGACTTACCTAATAACATGTTTGATTAGAATTGTTGGTTTAGCATGAGAAATTGGGTTTTGTTGACTACTGCAAAATTGTTTGTGACTATGTTTCCATCTTAAATATCAACCAAACCGATTGAGGGTAGCAAGCTGCTTCTTCTTTGCTCAACTTTATTGTGGATTCTACTGCACAATCTGTATGCATGTAGTTTCAGTTTTGTTGGAAAAGTTGTTATTCTTTTAGTAATGATCAGTGGTGATGTGTTTAGTTAATAATAGCAATTTTGTGACATGACTGCATACCTGTTGTATATCCATTAGTGCCATTGTTGAGCATTATCCTTCACTTTTGATTTTTAATTAAATGTACCAACCAGACTGATTGCTGTTTGAGTTTTCTAGTCATATGCTGAAGTACACTGTAGCAGTTCTATATCGACTCTTAAGTTGTTTCTTTGTCTTGTTGCAGTTAGGTCATTGGTTCATCGAACTAAAAAAGTTGACTGCTCTGTAAGTTAAGGATTTTAGAGAAAAGATTTCCAAGATGTCCATTTTAGATCGAAACTTTATATGTATCTATTTATGTTAAGTAATGAATAACCTGTAGAAGATTGGATTTTTATGAGGTAATTGTCGCACTATAATGGAGATTGTTTTAGAGAAAAGAACTAAACGGATATATATGGGGACAGAGAGTAGTATTATAGTCTATTCTCTAACCAAAGAAAATTTGAAGGGCAACAGCCTGACATAATGTGTTTGTATTTTGGTTTACTTTCCTGCTAGATGGTTAATATCCTCTGCTGAGGGGCAGTCTTCTTGAATGTTACTTATCCAATTACTTTTTTTCTTTTTCTTTTTCCTTCCTTTTGCTGCATGAGTTATGGTTTAGAAGCTGTTGATGTCTAATAAATCAGAACTTAATAACTGATTTAAAATATTGATAAATTTTTTCTCTTCTAATTGTTAGAACTATTGTATGGGTCCTTACCTACCAACTTAAGCATTTGGGTCAAACAGGATCTTTACATGGTGTCAAAACTAGTGTTTACCGTGATCTCTTGTATTTAGACACCCCCCCAACCCAACCAAAAAAAAAAAAAAAAGATTAAATTTGTCTCTATTTCTGTCTTCTGTCTTTCTTGGGGTTGGCCCACGTGACAAGCTGGTTTGGTATCTGTCCAGCACATGAGGGAGCTTGTTAGTGTTAGAGCTTAATACAATGTTTCAAGCCTTCACCTGCTAGCTTAAGCTTTTGAATCAAGCAGAAATTTAACACTAAAATTTGGAGTCTTGTCTTACTTGCATGTCGTAGAAATATATTCCTGGTTTCTACATCTACTTGGTTTTTGTTAATGGTAGTGTTTTAATGAGAAAATAAAATTTACAGTATGTCATTTATTTTGCCTGGTCAAGAACGTTAACTTTCTGTCTCTGTGTAGAAATGCTTTGAAGTTTTCCAGGGTAATTTTTAGAGTCTCCTGTTTCCATGAACATGTATTCTTCTGATGTTTTTCCAAAAATTATTTTGAATGATCACATCAAATGTTTTCTTATTTAAGTTTTTCAGGAAATATGAGTGAGTAATTTAGAACTCTGGTTTTATTACTTGAAATTTACAATTTTATTCGAGATGGATATTGGATGTGACTGGGAAAAAGTGCTCTTGTTCTTCGAAACCCACCTTCTGATAAACAAAAACTCAAATGCAATGATGGTTTGCACTCATGCTTGTATATGTGCTTTTACATAATTATGACAAGTATCCTTTTGTTTGAATCCCAGCCATCGTATTTATAAATTTATATTGAGGAGGTGCTTTAAGATTAGGTCAAGGGGTATTCTGAGAGTAGAAAAGCATTGGCAGACATGGTTGAAGCATTTGAATCTCACCCATTGTTTTGCAGGTTTAGACCCTGACATCAAGGGGAATCATTGATCCTTTAACTGGAGTTTCATTGACTCCATTTTTTGTTGGCCAAGGCTGATTTTTATAGGTCGTCAATGAACAATGAAATTTTCACCTTGTCATAGTGATCTATGAGAACCACACAGCCTCAGCGCTTAATTATTCTAGATTATTTCTTCAAACCTTATTGTGCACTATCTATGTACTGTAAATTTATTGAGCAAGCAAATTCTTCATCAATCTGTTTTTCTTTGCAGGAAACTGCTAGTGGTTATGAGCTCATAGAGGTAAGTACTGGTGGAAAATTGAGCAGGCACAATGTCCATGTTCAACAATTAGGCCCTGATACAGAGACAGAGTTATCTTCATTTCATTTGTCTGTCTCTGATCAAACACAAGATCTTCATAGTAGCCTAGTGTTGGACCATCCACGAGGCTATAGTCGACAGCTTCACAAGTGTATTGTGGCTCATTCGCTAGGACAAGCTGTTTTTGATGGGAACGTAAAGGTCAACAGGTAATTGTATCACATCCAATCATAATATCTGGTAGCATTATTTGCATTACATGCCATTACATGTCCCTGTTCATATCATCAGGTATACAAATCACATTGAGTCCCTTTTTTTCCTTTGCTACTAGACTACTAGTTTCTTCGATGATACTACATGCTGAAAATGATGCTAAATTAATATCTAGCTATTATATGTCCCTGTTCATATCATCAGGTATACAAATCACATTGAGTCCCTTTTTTTACTTTGCTACTAGACTACTAGTTTCTTTGATGATACTACATGCTGAAAATGATGCTAAATTAATATCTAGCTAAGTTGCAGGAAAAAAAAAAAAAACGGTTGAAGAGCCATGCATCTGGACTCTGAATTCATATATCTTTTGTACATCCAGATATGCACAGCAAACAGATGCTGGACAGCTAACAAGAAGTCTCCTCCTTGAACCCCGTGCAACTGTAAATGTCAAACCCAATCTTCAAATTATTGCCGACGATGTGAAGTGCTCTCATGGAGCTGCAATAAGTGATCTAGAAGAAAGCCAACTCTTTTACTTTCAGGCACGGGGTATTGACTTAGAGACAGCGAGGAAAGCTCTCGTTTTTTCATTTGGAGCTGAGGTGATCGAACGGTTTCCTTACCCTTCTGTTCGAAACCAAGTCGTAAGTCACGTCAAAAATTTGATGGGATCCACCGACGTTAGTTCCTCCTAGTGAGGGGCTATAGATGGTGTACATGTTCAGCTTTTGTTGTGCCATATACATTATATTATACTATCATTTTTTTTTTATATATCAGAATAATAATATTATTGTTTAGAAAGAAACGAGTAGTTCTTTTCTGAACGCAAACAATATGGCATCTATGCTTCTGATTGTGTTCATTTTAAGGTTGTCTATGTTGAAAGAGAAGTGTTTGGTTGATTTGAAACCTATGACCTGTAGACGCAGACGTGGGATCAAAACGAGAGAAATGTGAATGGTTTAAGGTGCTGCGGTTCCACATCGTCAAAGGAGAAATTCTATGTCTTTATATAAGGCCATTGCCACCATTCGTGGCTGTGTTCAAACAGAGGAGAGATGGCTGGCATCTCCCGACAAGGAGGGGAATTGTATTTGGACTTCTCTTGTTACCTTATTTAACAGTAGCATCTGTTAAGGCTACCCACCTTCAAAAGTGGATCTTGTAACCCAATTTTTTTTTTTTTTTTTTTTTTTTCCGGTTGGAAAAAGAGTGAGAAATACTCAAAAGCACAAAATTACGTAATGTTTTGATCTAACCACCTTCAAGGTGGACCTCATAACCCAAATTTCTTTTTGGAGAACAGATTTAAAAACAAAAAAAAAACTCATTTTAAAGAATGAAAAGAAAATTCGGGTGTGTTTACTTTTACTCTAGTATTTACATATTTAATCTACTCTACTCCCACTCTCATGGGAAAAGGTAAGAGTTGGAATTTACTCTCACCTATTCCTTTTTTATCCTTCGCTTTAAATATAACATAATTATATTTATTAAAATAAAAATAATAAATATGATATAATTATATTTATTAAAACAAAATAATGTTACATTTGTTTAAAAATAGTAATATCATATTTACTTAATAATATTATTATTATATTATCTAATGATATTACAGTTATTTATTTAAATACTTTATCTATATTATTTATTTATTAAAAATAATAATTTACATTGATTCTAAATTAAAATTACTTAGAAAGAATATTATTTTATTCACATAGAATTAATAACATTACTATATAATATCTTTATTTGAAAATATACTATTATTATATTTATTTAATAATAATAAATAGTTTATTCTAAGAAATATTAATTTCTTACTATATTATTTATAATAATGTTTCATTTGTACTGCTCTTATCAATAATTTTTAATTTGTATAATTAAAATTAAAATTAATAAAAAATTTATTATTTACATAATTAAGAAAATTAATACTAATTATTAACTTATATAATTAGAATTAATAACAAAATAAACAGTTTATTTTAGAAATATATTTTTTTATTCACTTTGTAATTAAGAATTGCAACTCTTTATATAAAGGTAAAATTATAATTTGAAATAATTCACCCTTAATTTAAAATAAAATAAACACATAAATGTGATTCTAATTCCTATTCCACACTTTCATTCCAGTATAAGTAAACAATCTACTTCACTCCTACTCCACACTCCCAATTCCAATATTTCCATCCCTCAAAATTCTCAATCCAATCCAAAAAGTAAACCTACTTTGACTCTAACACAACATTACTTAATGATTTGACCTTCGAGGCGGATAATCTTTTTTAAAAAAAAAAAAGATGGAAAAAAGAGTACAAAAACTCATTCATCTTGCTTGAGAATGAGTAGAAAACTCATTCTAACGTAATATTACTAGGGATAGCTATGATATAGAGACTCAAAAGGGGCTAACTTGTTGTTTGACTACCATCAGCCAAACAACTTCTATGACCAGTGGCAACTGGTTTTCCCAACTAGTTGTTGCCATTCATTTGTACTTTTAATATAAAGAAATTAAAATAAAAAATTTATAAGACAATAATAATAATAATAATAATAATAATAATAATAATAATAATAATAATAATAATAATAATAATAATAATAATAATAATAATAATGGAGAAAATATTTTTTACACTAAAAATTATGAAAAAAATAAAATAAAATGAGTGTTCACAGAAGGACAAAGCTTAATTCATGTTCTATCAAATCTGTTTCATATTTAAAATTTAAAGTTTCATGTATTTTGTTCTATGTTTGATATAATTATTATCTAAATACTCCTAAATTTTTCTTTTTTTTCTCCCGTTTCATGTTTACGTTAAAGTTTCATATTACAAGTTCAAATTTTCATGTTTAATGTTTTATGCGTCATGTTACAAAAATACTTATATTTAATGTTCATTGTTGCATATTTTAAGTAAGTTGTTTCATTTTTGTTATTCTATGTTTCACGTAATTATTATCTGAATATCCCAAAATTTTTCTCTCCCCCCCCCCCCCAGTTTCATGTTTACATTTACGTTTCATATTGCAAGTTCAGATTTTCATGTTTAATATTTTATGCGTCATGTTATAAAAGTACTCATATTTGATGTTCATTATTGCATATTTTAAGCAAGTTGTTTCATTTTTGTTGTTCTATGTTTCATGTAATTATTATTCGAATACTCCAAAATTTTTTTTTTTCCCCTCTATTTCATGTTTACATTCAAGTTTCATATTATAAGTTCAGAGTTTCATGTTTAATATTTTATGTGTTGTGTTACAAAAGTACTCATATTTTATGTTTATTATTGCATATTTTAAGTAATCTGTTTCATATTTGTTGTTCTATGTTTCATGTAATTATTATCCGAATACCCTCAAATTATTCTCCCCCCCCCCCTTTCATGTTTACGTAATTATGTTAAATTTTCATATTGCAAGTTAAGAGTTTCTTGTTTAATATTTTATGTGTCCTGTTGTAAAAGTACTCACAGTTTATATTCATTGTTGCATATTTTAAGTAATTGTTTCATATTTGTTGTTCTATGTTTCATGTAATTATTATCCGAATACCCCCAAATTATTCTCCCCCCCCCCCCTCTCGTTTCATGTTTAGGTAATTACGTTAAAACTTCATATTGCAAGTTTAGAGTTTCTTGTTTAATATTTTATGTGTCGTGTTGTAAAAGTACTCATAGTTTATATTCATTGTTGCATATTTTAAGTAAGCTGTCTCATGTTTGTTGTTCTATGTTTCATGCAATTATTATCCGAACACCCCTAAATTTTTCCTTATTACAAGTTCAGAGTTTCTTATTTAATGTTTTATGTGCCGTATTACAAAAGTACTCATATGTTGTGTTTATTGTTGCATATTTTAAGTAAACTGTCTTATGTTTGTTGTTCTATGTAATTATGTTAAATCTTCATATTGCAAGTTCAGAGTTTCTTGTTTAACATTTTATGTGTCATGTTACAAAGGTACTCATAGTTTATATTCATTGTTGCATATTTCAAGTAAGTTGTTTCATGTTTTTTGTTCTATTTTTCATGTAATTATTATCTGAATACCCCCAAATTATTCTTTTCCCCCCCGTTTCACGTTTATGTAAAA
Organism: Murraya paniculata; assembly: GCA_030449075.1. NCBI lineage: Eukaryota > Viridiplantae > Streptophyta > Magnoliopsida > Sapindales > Rutaceae > Murraya > Murraya paniculata. Next base: position 271,496 of record JAEVFN010000048.1, read on the forward strand.
GTTTTATATTGCAAGTTCAGAGTTTTTTGTTTAATGTTTTATATGTCGTGTTATAAAAGTACTCATATCTTGTGTTTATTGTTGCATATTTTAAGTATGTTGTTTCATGTTTGTTTTTCTATGTTTCATGTAATTAGTATCTTAATACCCCTAAATTTTTCATTTTTTCCTCTCGTTTCTTGTTTATGTTAAAGTTTCATATTGCAAGTTCAGAGTTTTATTCTTAATGTTTTATGTGTCGTGTTACAAAAGTACTCATATTTTATGTTCATTGTTGCATATTTTATGTAAGCTGTTTCATGTTTATTGTTATATGGTTCATGCAATTATTATCTGAATACCCCTAAATTATTCTTTTTTCCTCTTGTTTCATGTTTACGTTAAAGTTTTATATTCCAAGTTCAGAGTTTCTTGTTTAATGTTTTATGTGTCATTTTATAAAAGTACTCATATTTTATGTTTATTGTTATATATTTTAAGCAAGTTGTCTCATGTTTATTGTTTTATGTTTCATGTAATTATTATCCGAATAACTCCAAATATTTTCACAAAGTCTAACAGTATATTTATTATTGCATTTATAATTCACCCAGTCTTTTTCAATTTATGTCATTGGCCCTTCATAAATTTAGCTATATATTTTTTCCCTCTTTTCATTTATTATTTTAAATGCCACCTTCCCATCACAGCCCACTCATATTGATTTCCCTCCACTGCTACTACAGCTAAAAGTTGGTGAAAGCTTTTAGTATTGTTCCTCAAGTAAGTGTTTTAGAGTAAAATACTTGATTTTTTTTTTTTTTTACACTTAAGTTTTGTTTTAATTTTACGTAATGTAAAGTAGATTTTGATGGGCATTTGGAATGATGAAATTTATTATTTAGATTTTGTTCATCTTAAATGAGGTAGTAGATTAATTTTTTTAAAATATGAAAGATGTGTGGTGTTCGATGATTCTCTATTAATATAAATATTGTCGTTGTATTTGATTTTTATATCCATATTTTATGCTATTATTTTATAGGATCTACACATGAGTATTCCATCTGATGTTGTCGAGCTTCATCCATCAAATGTACTTGGAGCTCAGTTTGATTCAGTAGATGATGCAGATGCATAGTACATGAATTATTCAAGAATGGCTAGTTTCAGTGTTAGAAAAAATGAGCTTCGCTATGCGAAGTTTGGATGAACTACAATCCATCGATGGGTTTGTAAGTTGGAAGGATATAGGGCTGAAAAATATTTGGCAAATGATAATAGAGTGCGAGAACCACTACCAATAACGCGTACGGGTTGTAAAGCATCATTTTGAGTGAATTATGACAATTGCATTTATGAGTATATTGTGACAGAATTTAGAGCGGAACACAATCATCCATTGACTTCTCCTAACGAAGTACGTCTCCTTCGTTCGCATCGGCATGTTAGTGAAGGAGATCTTGCTCAAGCTAAGACATTGAGACATGTTAGCGTAAAGACTTGCCAAGCTGTGGATTACATGGGCGATCAAGTTGAGGGTTCACAAAATCTCAGGTTTAAACGTAAGAATTTACAAAATAGATTATATGCAGATAGATGTGCTGAATTTGGTAATACTGATTCCACGACAACTATAGCATATTTCACAGCAAAATCTGACAATGATCCTAGGCTATATAATGAGTACACATTTGATGATGAGAATAGGTTAAGAAAATTATTTTGGACTGATTATATGGCATGGTATGATTATGAATGCTTCGGTGATATTTTGGCATTTAATGCGATATACAAAACTAATGCATATCATAAACCACTTGTAACTCTTGTTGGCACCAACCATCATCGTAGGACCACAGTGTTTGGATTTGGCCTACTTACAGTTGAGACAATTGAATCATATACATGGCCACTCCAAACCTTTTTATTTGCCATTGGTAACTAGAAACCGAAGTCCATAATTACTTATGGTGACAAGGCAATGTCAAAGATAATTAAAACAGTTTTTGTTGGATCTATTCACCATCTTTGTTGTTGGCATTTAGAGAGGAATGCACAAGCAAATATTAAAAATAAAAATTTTACTCATAAATTTCATGATCTTATGTTGACAGGGATGAGTGCAGATGAATTTTACCAACGATGGTTTGCTTTACTTGATGAGTTCAAGCTGCACGAAAATGTTTGGGTTAAAAAAATGTATGCAAAACGACATAAATGGGTTGGAGCTTATCTTAAAGGAATTTTTTTTGCTGGTATGCAAAGCACTTAACGATGTGAGAGTATGAATTCTTATCTCAATCATTTTCTTCAATACGTGTTAAAATTATATGAATTCGAGCTACAAATTAATCATGCACTTCGTAGCATTCGTGCCATAGAAACAGAAGATGAGTTCAAAACTAAATATAGTACTCATGTGTTGACCACACACTTACGCAGCCTAGAAAAGCATGCTACAGATTTTTTTTCAATTAGGATATTCCATTTTATTAGAGAAAAAATTCGTCAAGAAGCCACTTTAATTCAGTTTGAAGGCTTCAATTGCACTAATATTCACTACTACACACTTACATAATTTGGGAATGTAGACATAAAGTGGACAATGGTTTATAATAAACAAGAAAATAAAATAGGTTGCTCTTGTCGAATGATGGATTCTGCTGGAATCTCATGTCGACACATGTTTAATGTCATGAAAGTGGAACAATTTATAAAAATTTTTGATAATATGGTTCTTCATCGATGGACAAAAAAGACCAAGGATTATACATCTTGCAGCTTAGCACTACCACAAGTTGACAGTAAGGTTTTTGATGTTGCTAGATTTAATGCTTTATATACCGCTAGTAATAAAATGTGCTTCTATGTGGCAAAAAATGAGCACTTGTATGCAGAGGCTTTAGCTGAGATTAATCAGTTGATATCAAAATTTCAACAACTCTTTGGAGGAGAAAGAATTAGCAACCAAAGTCCTGCATGTGTTCTATAAAGAAATTCAAGGGTACTAGATCCAGTTGTAGTGAGGACAAAAGGTATTGCAACAAGAACAAAAAATGTTGCTAGAAACTACAGGAAGTGTAGCATTTGTAGGGAGCTTTGTCATACGGCAAAGATCTGTCCGACTAGCATTAATGGCAATAGGTAATTTGTTTTTATGTTTGATGTTTATTATTTCATAATTTATGGCAACCAAATTTCATTTTATTCATGAGTGTTTATTTGTAAGAGTAGTGAATCCAATGTTAGTAACAACAATGGTTGGGGTAGTTCTAAGTTAGCTCACTTAAGTGAACAATTTTCATTCAACAATAGTGAAAGATCATATGAACTTGAAATCCAAAATGAATGTGGGAGCAGTTCTCAAGTGTTCTCAGACTCCAATGATTATTTCTGTAATAATTCATCAATGTCACCATCATTGGGAGGGAATACATTTACATTTCTTCCATATCCCAACATACACTCTAATTGGTGGCCTCGTGACAATTCATTTAACTAATCAGAAGACATAAACATTAATTGTATTTGACTTTGCAAGAGCCATGTTTAAATTGAATCTTTTGTTAGTGTGTTACTATTTTAAAAACTGCCATGAAATGGAATTTATATTCACCTTAACTTGTGAATAATTTTAATCGGTTTTGTGTGATATGTTATACTTGAGTTAAAGATGTTATATGCTTAAATTTGTATTTTTCGATGTTCATCATCATTTCTCATGCATTAACAATGGCTTTTAAATTTTTCGCAACCACAAGATGGTCTCGAAATTGATCCAATTTTAGTCGAAAAACAAGATAATGCAATGGAACTAGCTAATTGCTTCACTAAAGCAGCTAGTTGATAGTGAGGCAGAAATTAATCGGCTAGCTGCCTCAAAGACAACGGGTAACCACTTAGTTTCTAGAACTAAATTAGTTAACCACTTGCTTCAAGCACCTAGCCAACTTTGAATATTTTAAGGCATGTTCACCATTTTCCTCCTTATTCTCTCTCTCTCTCGCTCTATACACTGTTTTGTTTCCAACTTTCTCTCTCTAATATTCTTCATTTTTCACTCAATTTCTTGCCAAAATGAGTCTTCAGAATCATTTTGTATTCGTTGAACCTCACCTATTCACTCTCAAAACTCCATTTCCTCATTTATTTTCAAAATCTTCAAATCTCTAAACCTAGTTTACCTGTTTCACATATCCTCATATTCGAGTCATTTTCGCTCATTCTTGACCAAATTAAACCAATACATCACTTAAATATTCTATAGTAACATTTTAATTGGTTCAAAATCATTGTTCTCTATCAAAAGCTTGTGAAATAGAATTTAAACAGTCAGGGTATATTGGTAAAATCACAATGGCTGGTGGTGAGAGATCCCTGAGGCGGTTTGCAATTTCACGAATTCGTCCCTGCGCCAGTAATCCATTTCAGGAAAATAGCTAAGAAGCGAAAAGAACTCACTAAGGATGTTCTAGAATTTATTCCCACTCACTTTTCACATCTGCCTTTACGGAAACGCTACTACGACCATTTCATGACAAGATCGGTTATCCAATCTTACTATATCAATATGGATAAGCTTGATAATTTATCAATTTGTAGCCAAACTCTTAGGACTCTACTTATGGATATGGGTTGGAAAAATGTCTTAGTTCTTAGGGAACCAGTTCATCCGAACTTAGTGCGAGTGTTCGATTCCCATATGCTTGTTTCTTCGAAGACTACAAATAGGACTGTTACGAATGTTGCTAGGATTCCTATTGAGTTTGATGTGGAGGATTTAAACATGATACTTAAAACTAAGAATGAGAGATTCCATGTGTATACATCTAGAAATAGGATTGATTATCCCTGGTATTCAGTGGTAGATGTTGTTCGGAACATATGTAGGAGATCCAATTTATCAGTAACAATCTGTAACTCCTCCTTTAAATCCCAAGTTGTACCTCTCCAAGTTCGAGTTCTACATAGTGTTCTTCAGCTTGTATTTAGTTATCTAAAGGGACATGGTAATGAGGTTACACGTCTAGATGTTGCCCTATTAGATAGCATTCTTGTGGGAAGAAAACTTAATGTGGCCTATATTATCCTTCAACATATGCTTAGTACCCCAAGTATAACATCCCGATCTCCTCTTGTTGGTAGTATCATTACCCGTATCCTGAAGCATTTTCGGGTCCCTATTTGTGAACCGTCTCACGATGAACCCAAAGAGTTAGGGGGATGAGGTCATTGCCAGTTTAGGATTTGCATGGGAAAGCGGCTAGTGAGTCAAGAATCAGAGCCCTGTGAACAAATCCATAGAGATTGCTCCCTCCGATTATCGTATCTTTAACGATGTGCTTCCCCCCGACCAGCATCCTGAACTTAGTGCTTCCTTGTTGTCACAAGCTCCACCCCATCCTTATGATGCTCCATCTTCATCTTCAACCGTTCCAGAGGATCCGATGCAGCAATTGTTGACTGAAGTATGTTCCATATCCATACAGTAAAAAAAAAACATCAATCCTAGTTCACGGAGTTTCAGGATCATTTCCTTTTTGAGTAGCAGCTTCTTTTTGCACAGCAGCAGTAGATTCTATATGGCTAGTAGCTCATTTTTTGTACTCTTAGGATTCCACCACCATCCTCATCCTCATCTCAACCTCTTCACCAATGTTTTTTTTTTTTTTTTATGATCCCCTATTTTATGCAATGACATTATTTATATTATGCATTTTATTTTTTAGACTCATAGATACTTGATGTATTTTGTTTATGCATTATGAATATTTCTCTTGATATAGTTTACCTTTATGGTTTGAAGTAGTTTTTTTTATCATACTTGATGTATTTTGTTAAAAAAATTATTGATATTTGTCTTGATATGGTTTATATTTTTGTGTGCATCTTTGATTTGTGAATCTTGTGAGGGAAAATCTTGTGTTGAAGTAATTTTTTATGATAAAGGGGGAGAAGATTGTGAGATGTATTTTGAATATTATATTGAAGTGTTAACAAATATACTTTACTTAGAGGAGGAGTTTATAAATTATGTAATATGGATAAGGTAAATGATTTTATGAAAATGAGAGATTTTAAGATTTATGAACTACATTGAAAAGATTTGAATTCCAGAATTAATAAGTGATGTTTTTAAAATCTGAAAATAGACTTATTGTAAAATATTTATAAAGAATGGGCTATATCATAATTTCATAAAGTAGTTTGGGGTAAATTTTTATATTCAGAAAACAACTCTTCAGAAACAAAAACTTTGTGCTAACTGGTTCTCAACAAGGTAGCGGCTAATTACTTCTGATCAAGCAGCTAACCGCTTTCTTTCCAGAAAGGTAGCGGCTAATTGCTTCTGATCAAGCAGCTAACCGTTTGCTTTCTAGAAAGGTGACAGCTAGCCGCTTCTAAGCAAGTGGCTAACAATTACAGAAAGGTAGCGGTCAGCCAGCTGATTGTAAAGGCCTACTGCCTATACCCAAAATTTTGAAATTCTCACTGACGGTAACTGAGGTGGCTAACCTTCTCAACCAAGCAGCTAGCCGAAAAAATTATAAAATGTCTTTAACGGCTAGTTTGAAATTTTAAACACCAAACACAGCTTCACACCAAGCAACCATCAACCACAATACCTTAATCTATCAAAAGTATACATTATATAATCAGAGTGCATTCTTACAGCATTAATTACAAAAAAATTATCACAATATAATTGAAACAACAATGTTTATGGCCAGTTATTAGTAATATGTACTACAAAAGTAAGTGTATAAAATGTTCACCATGTGTTCCACAATTAAGGATACTACGAAGTGTGGAATTTCACACAAATCCCATCAACAAAGCCCACCATTTATGCCCTTATTCTTTTTGGATAATTTTTTTTTTTTTTTTTTTTGTGTTTCCCTTGAGCTCTCTTGCCTAGTTTATATGTGTTCACCTTCTGCATAGCAGCTGTAACCTTTGCCCTAGCAGCATGTTCCTCAAATGTCATATTTGCTTGAGCGAGCAATTGGGCTTATGCTTTATTGAAGGCCCGGTCAATAAGTTGAACTACTAGTCTTCCACGAACATCTTAAGAGTCATGCTAGGAAAGAAAAATATAGCATAATAAGTTTTATTGCTTGATCACAATGATGAGGTGACAATGAGTTAATACTAAAATTTCAAAATTTAGTTTTTACCATATATGACTTGTTAGGAATAAGCCCTGGAGTCTCTATGAATTTGATGATATAAATTCTACAATCAAACCCATTTGCTTGTTTCAGAACTCTTTCACCAGACTGGATAGAGAACCAAATGAATCTCGTTGATGGCTTGGTGTTTTGAGGTAATTTAGAATAAAATATGGAATCAAAAGAATGTAATTGCCAAGTTGAAAACAAAATGGCAAATTTGGTAAATAAAAATATATAACAAATTAAAGAACAAAATATACACATGTAACATACTATGCGTTTAGCTTGTTGCTCGCGTTTTTTATTACTTCAACCATTAGGAAGAGGATCCCATATCTCACCGTATCCTTCTTTTACATTCACAATGAATAGAAACCAATGAAATGCACCATCATTAATTGGAATATAAATCTACAAAAAATAAAAAATTCAGTATCTTTCTCATAGAAGATGTTTTACAATAAGTAAACAATCAATTAGTTAAGAGTTTAAAAAGTAATCTTTTGCCACCTTCGAAAGTCTGTCATAAAATATTTTCCAACACTAGCTACTTGTGCAAAACCATTCAGGTCAGCTCCAACGATAAGTGTTGATTGCTACAAAAGAACAATAAGTAAACAAGTAATATGTCAGTAAACAACTGATGAAAAAAAAACCTTGTTGTACATAGCAATGTTTGAAAAATTACTATAGATAAACAACAACTTCAATTAACATAGAAATAATAGTACTAGATACTTACTGCATTTAGTGTCGGTAAATACCAATTTATTGGTTCATCCTCTCATTTAGCCCGTTTACAAAGCGTGAGTTGATATACTATCATAGTAAGAATCTAAAACACAGAAATATTAAATGACAATTTAATATTGAGCAACAATAAGATATCCAAACATATAGTATGTAAAGTTAGTGGCAATACACTACATACCTCTCCGTTCAGAGTTGTGTTAGGCAAAAGGCTTATGAAATTATTCCTAGAGATAAATTGATCATCAGTAAAGACAATAATTTCATTGAAAACACAAACAAGTAATAAAGTGTTAGGTAATCAAGACATATGTACAAGGAAATAAAATATGCAAATCCATATAAACCACAACTACCTTCCATTTCCATCTCTATCAAATGCATATTGAATGAGCTTCAATTGATCAAGAGAAATGGGGTTATTTACATGAAAATGACCACCTTTAAACTTAGCATTCGCTTCTCGAGACACTTTATCATAAAGAGAACGTTTGTATCATCTAGGCATTCTATTCCTTGTTGATCGTGTTACCGGTATACTCATGCTAGTAGAGGTTTGGAACTCTTACTTTGGGTCAATTGGGTCAGCCAAATTCTATAAAAGTTCAAGCTCAAAATAAATTAATTATCATTGAAATCAAATTATAACTAAAGATTGCATAAAAAAACCTCTCATTCCTCTTAGGGTACCGGTGTTAGATAAGAAACATGACCTCCACCAAATTCAAATGAATCGAGCGGAGTTTTGCTAACTTGTGTAGTAGTCCTAATACAACCCAACATGGCATCAAAGGCTCATAGACCTACTTTCACTTTACGATCCACAGAGTCATCATAAGTGATCAAAATCATTTTCTATTCAGCTTTTGACATTGTTTTTCCATGAGGAGATGTAGGTTTCTACTTTTCAAATTTGAAGGTGAATCACGAACAGATGGTTGTTTGCTTGATCCTCCATGATAATTTCACATCAATTCACCCAATACTTTTTCTATGTTTTCTAATTTTCGTTCAATGGTTTGGAATGACTATTTGTTTTGGTCGAATTTGTTTTGGTCGAAGAATGTCCCAAACCTTTCCATTAGTAATTGAAAAGCATCATTATTAACATTATTTTGCCCAGAAGGTCCTGTCTGTTGAGGCTTATGGAGATGATCAGGGTCACGCATTGAAACCTAAAATAATTTATTAAATAATAATAATTTAGTACAAAATATGGTACATCGGTTTCATTAAAATAGTATGCATGTATTCTATACCTTATTGCTTTTGATGCCACCATGCCTTTTTTACCATTTCAAGAATCGTCAAATCTCATCATTATTCCATACACTGATATAACATACTGTTCTATCAATAGAAGGTCGATCATCTACAATAGAAGAAAAGTAGAATAGCTGCGCATCAGTATGTCATAAACTAAAATAACCAAAATATAAAAAACAAGTAAAACATAATCTTACAATTAAATTTTTTTTGTTAAACATGCCTTCAAGAAAAGAACGCAATCACTGATGAAGCTCACTTTATTTTCTTTGAACTTTTGCACACATTCTCATAAAAAAGTAAAGCACCAACTAGCCTAATTTTTTTCTCCAATAGAATTTGCATCTTTCAATACACAAAAATACAATAGATTAATGTATATTGCACTTGTGGGACATAATATCGTTCCCAACACAAAAAGACTAAAAAGAATCTTAAATTCATCATTAGAACTTGAACTATTCATTAGCCTTTTTTTCACCTCCACTGTATGAATTCTTCTAGGTCCACTGTTATACATTGCACACAAATTAGTTATATCAACAACTTCAGCATTTAAGTCCACGTGTGTGCCTCTATCTCTAACCCTTATTATGGTTGCAAAAGCTGTAGGGCTTCAATTGTATTCTTTTCCATGTAGAATTATGCATTGCCTAGCTATATCACATTGTTCAATTAATGTTGCAAATAACTTTTGTCTTAACTGCCCACATTTTAGGTCAAGTAGACTACCAAAGCCGATTTCTTTTACTACTACTTGTTGATCAATTAAGAAAGATGAAACCACCTCTGAGAAAAAAGCTACACGACATCGAGATAAAAGATTGCCACTGTTAGCCTTGTTCTCATCAAATTCCTTAATATTTTTAATCACACCACTATTTTCACCAATAATTGAGGTAGACATTTCATTCATCTTACTAAACATCCATTGATGCCTATTTTGAGGATTTAGTTTCTTCCAATTTTGTGCAATATTAGCTCTAACCTGCAATAACGATAATATATATATGTTCAGTGGCATATTATTTTAGGTAAGAGAAAATGAAATATTTAGAAGGTCATAGTTAGATTACACACAGTTTTATCCACCTTAGTGTTTTTGCTTTTGCCTTACTGTAATCAATATTTAAAGTTACATTAATAAAAAAATTAAACCTTTAAATATAAGGGGTACATCAATGCATATAATTTATACTTACAAATAGTATATCCATGCTTTTTTATCCAGTCCTTGCTTTTGTCGCAATATTGATTTTTCTTTCGATTTTTTTCTCTTGCTATCAACAGATTTCATGTTTTTTTTGTAAAAGCTACAAGGAATCAGTTACTAAAGAGCACATTTACTACCTATTGCACTTGTGTTTAGTGTGATAGGTGTCTATCACACCAAAAAAGAGCTCACGGTGCGATAGGCATCTAAACAAAGGCACACATGATGTTTACACCAAACGAATGCATACACCAACCTATCACAGAAAACTACCACACTCAAACGACCAAATCTAATTTTTTTTCATTATAAAATTATTATAAAAAAATAGAAAACCACAAGTGCAGTATTTTGTCAAAAAAAAAAAAAAAAAGCAACCTAGAATATTAAAAGAAGAAACCAAACGTAAAATAATTTTGTGCGGCATTTTGTCAACATTGTGTGTGCATTATATTTCTACACTATATCATTAACAAATCGTTTTCTCTAAATACAACAGTTTACAAATCTAATAACTTTAACAATTTACAAGGTTAACTTTAAAGCTGAGTAACCTTGATGAGAAAAGCAAAAGATTTGGACCGGAGCAGGAGCAGGAGAAATACTGAGAGTAAAGTACAGCATGGGATTGAGTTGGACGAAGAGCAACAGAAAAAGTGAGAGCGAGAGTGGGAGTGGGAGTGGGAGTGGGAGTGGGAGCGGGAGCGGGACCAAGAGCAGGAGCGGAAGAGTGAGCAAGAGCGAGAGCAAGCCAGGTCGTGACATCCAAAGGGAGAGAGAAGACGATTTCGTGGCTGAGGCTTTTGTTTTATGATCCAAAGGCAGAGCATGAGATTGAGAGGGAGAGAGAAGGGGCAATCAAGAGAGAGAGAGAGAAAGGGCAATCGAGAGAGAGAGAGAGATAAGGGCCTTTTGTTTTATGATCAAAGGGAGAGAGAATGGGTTTTTGTTTCAACCGGTTGCCACTTTTTTCTTATTACCCTTTTTTTTTGTTAAATTTAAAACCCAACTATTGGATTCAAATAAGCTGAATCCAATGGTTTAAATGCATCTTTTGCACCATAGAGGGGATTTCAATCCCTACATTGTAGCCACAACAAACATTACTTAATGTTTTGATTTTGAATAAAGATGGCAAATTATGGGTCCAGGCTTGGGTATGGCAATATTTTGACTCGACTTAGACACATTTTTTAGACACTCGGGTCTGGTTTTTTACCAAACTTAAAAAGTTCAAATTATATAATAAATAGACTAAATAAATATAATTATCTAAAATAATATGTCTTACAATTCTTTTAATAAAATCTAAGTTAAGACTAAACTCTAAATTTGTTTGTGATGCCCAAGATTGGCGAGGCCTCATCCAAGCCGGTCCTAGCCGGGTGGGTATTTTTAATATCGTTGGAGTCATAAGGTCAGCATAAATATCCAAAACTACCTCTCCTTACTACTCTGTGTGTGTGTGTGTGTGTGTGTGTGTGTGTGGGTGGGTGGGTTGGGGGGTGGTTTATGTTTTGACATCCTAGGAGTCATATGGTCAGCATAAATATCCAAAACTACCTCACCTTACTAGTGCGTGTGTGTATGTATTTGCTTATAAACATCCTAAAGACGAATAGATATTTCTCAGCTTTCCTCACTCGCTCTAATGGCTGCATCTCTCTCTACAGCTCTGGATATCCATTTGAGCATACCAAAATCAGACACAAAGAGACCCATTTTCTTCACCAAACCTACAAGAAGAAGCCACCCAATCAAATTTAACATATCTTGCAACTCAAATTCTTCTGAGAATATAGCAGCAGAATCTCCAAACCCCGAAACCAAAACCGTATCTTTATCCGAGCAACTCAAGCCTCTTTCTTCAACGACACTCTCATCAACCAAGAACGACCAAACCCCTCTGTTATCCAAGCCAAAGTCAACGTGGGTCAACCCCATCAAGCCCAGAAGGTCTGTGCTTTCACTGCAAAGACAAAAGCGCTCTACATACTCTTACAATCCTCGGGTTAGAGACCTTAAACTCTTTGCAAGAAAGCTCAATGACTGTGACAACACTGAAGAAGCTTTATTGCGTGCTATAACTGAAATCCCACATCAACCCACGAGAGAAAATGCGCTCTTGATACTCAACAGCTTGAAGTTTTGGCAGAAAAGCTATTTTTTCTTCAATTGGATCAAGTCTCAGAACTTTTTTCCCATGGAAACTATATTCTATAATGTTACTATGAAGTCTTTGAGGTTTGGGAGACAGTTTCAACTCATTGAGCAACTTGCTAATGAAATGGTAAGCAATGAAATTGAGCTTGATAACATTACTTATTCTACTATTATCACTTGTGCTAAGAGATGCAATCTTTTTGATGAGGCTATAGAATGGTTTGAGAGAATGTATAAGACTGGTTTAATGCCTGATGAAGTTACATATTCTGCTATTTTAGATGTTTATGCTAAATCCGGTAAAGTTGAGGAAGTGTTGAGTTTGTATGAGAGAGGGGTGGCTAGTGGCTGGAAACCTGACCCCATTGCATTTTCTGTGTTGGGGAAGATGTTTGGTGAAGCCGGGGATTATGATGGAATTAGGTATGTTTTGCAAGAGATGAAATCCTTAGGCGTGCAGCCTAATCTGGTTGTATACAATACTTTGTTAGAAGCAATGGGCAAGGCAGGGAAGCCTGGCTTGGCTAGGAGCTTATTTGATGAAATGGTGGAATCGGGTTTAACCCCGGATGAGAAAACATTAACTGCCCTTATCAAGATTTATGGCAAAGCCAGGTGGGCTAAAGATGCTTTAGAATTATGGGAGCGAATGAGGGAAAATAAGTGGCCCATGGATTTCATTTTGTATAATACATTGTTAAATATGTGCGCGGATATTGGATTAGTGGAGGAGGCAGAGAGACTTTTTGAGGAAATGAAGCAATCTGAGTATTGTAAGCCGGATAGTTATAGCTATACAGCAATGTTGAATATACATGGGAGTGGAGGTAATGTTGATAAGGCAATCAAATTGTTCGAAGAGATGTCTGAACTGGGAGTTGCTATCAATGTCATGGGTTGTACTTGTTTGATTCAGTGCTTGGGTAAGGCTAGGAGGATTGATGATTTGGTTAGAGTGTTTGGTGTCTCGGTTGATAGAGGAGTTAAACCGGACGCTAGACTTTGTGGGTGTTTACTATCTGTTGTGTCTCTTTGTGAGACAAGTGAAGATGTTGATAAGGTTATTACATGTCTGCAGCAAGCTAATCCGAAGTTGGTTGCCTTTGTGAAATTGATTGAAGATAATAGTACTGGCTTTGAGAACATTAAAGAGGAGTTTAGGAATGTTATCAGGGACACTGCAGTTGATGCCAGAAGACCCTTCTGTAACTGCTTGATTGATATTTGTCGAAATAGAAATCTCCATGAGAGAGCACACGAGCTGCTTTATTTGGGAACCCTATATGGCTTATACCCTGGATTACATAACAAAACTGTGGATGAATGGAGTCTTGATGTCAGGTCACTATCTGTTGGTGCAGCTCACACAGCCCTTGAGGAGTGGATGTGGACTTTGGCCAAAATTGTTCAGCGTGAAGAAGTGTTGCCACAGTTATTTTTGGCTCAAACAGGCACTGGAACTCACAGATTCTCACAAGGTTTGGCAACAGCCTTTGCTTCACACGTAAACAAACTTGCTGCACCGTTTAGGCAAAGTGAAGGGAAAACTGGTTGTTTTGTGGCGACCAGAGAAGATTTAGTTTCATGGGTGCAATCAAGGCCCTCATCTGTTACACCCTAAAATAGGAAGCTAATTCTTCACCACTCCCTAAATGTTTATACCTGTAAGTTTAATTTGTTATACTAGCTTTAGGGAATAGCAACAAATATTGAAGTTTCCATTGTTCCTTTTGAAAATGCTTTTGGGTAATTGAGATTTACCATAGTTTGGCAGTCATAGTTTTTTGGATGTTGCTTTGTTACAATTTCTTGTCAAGAATCAATTATGAATTTTGGAATGTTGAGATCAGTTCTTCATAGTAATAATGAGATTTGTGAACAGTTGAAAGCAGAGAATGATTCCTATGCAAGGATCTCAAAATGAAATTCACTTCAACTTTGTAAACCCGCATAGGTGGAAAATCCACCTTCAAAATTACGAGGTTCTCACTATTTGACAAGGAAATGCCCTAGTTCAGTAAGTATAACTCTGTACCCCCACCAATCTAAAAATGCTAGTTTTTTCTTTTTCATTTTTTTCCTTTTTTTCTTTTTTTCTCCCCTTTTACCTGACTTGAATAAAAATTAAAAACAGAAGGCTCCTAAAAATCTAAAGAGCCTCCATCTATGCAAATTCTAAAAATCTAAAAGGAAAAGGTATAAATAAAAGAAATAGAAAACTGTTTTATATCCTATCCTAATGAGCATTTCCTAGGTACCCTTCCCACTTTCTTTAATCCTGAATAAAATTTTCAGGCCTCTCTACTCAACTCTTTGATTACTACCTAACACTAGTTCAGCCTGTGTCTTTTGAAATCCCCCCCATTCCCCGTACGACACTTATCCAACCCACCAAAAATAGATCAACTTCAAAATTCCTAAACAATTTGCAGAAACTCGACTTGAGGGTTGCAACTCCTGTTCACTTGCTAAAGGCACTTTCCTGACGACTTCCAAATTCTTCCTTCAAGAGATATCACCATAACAGTGACATCATCATGGTATTTTCTGCGATCTCCTTGAGGGATGTCGAGTAATTCATGAAGATCCATCCCTGCAGACAACCAATTCAGAATTATAATAGGGAAACTATATGAATAATGAAAATCAAGTGAAAATCTGAGTAACTATGGTAATCATTTAAAAACTTGCGATGTACTGATCTTGTTAGTGATCTACGAGCATAACTCATGAAGGTACACATGCTCATGTAGAAGAAAATTTAACAACAAAATTATGACAGCGCGTGAAGATTAGAAAGAACTGACAAAGAGCTCATTATTATTTACTCAGGGAAGTGCATTACCTTTCATGAGTTAATTATTAAGTAAATAAATAAATAAAGCTGCAGAGAAGAAAAATTATTTTACCAGCTTTCTTTGCGGCATGGAAAAGCAGCTCCTCTATCAGGTGCTGTGCAGGGTCGCCGTCTGGAAATTTCTCCATGAAACTCTCCACGAGAGAAACTACTTCCTGATTGGTCAGATACTGATATAAGCCATCAGATGAGAGGATCAAAAATTGATCTCTTGGGCAGAGTCTAAGGTGAAGAAGAGAAGGTGTGCAGGATATGTATGGAGCTGTACCAATGTACTCATTTCGAAACATTTCCAATAATGCATCATTCAACTTGGGCTGCACCAAGATGCCATCATATTATTGTCAGAGTTCGAAACACATTACATCCAAAAAGAATGATGTGTACAAAACTTAATAAAGTGAAAAATACACAGGCATAAAGCTTATGGTGGGCTTGTTAAAGAGCAAGTAGTGACTAGTCACATCTGACCCTAACAAATGCAAAATAAATTGTAATGCAATTGAGTAGTTTGCAGGATACATCGGGTACACAGAACAAACAATAAATGAGCACAGCAAAAGCTTGCCTTGTACAACTTTATAAAGATTGACTAATTTAGAACCAAAGATGTAAACAAGGTTACTGAAGAACAATGAAACCATCAAAAAGGAAAGGAAACACTGAAGTATATATCTTGAACGAATTTTTAGTTACGAAAAAGCATGCAGAAGGTTACATTTGTACTTTTAAGCAGTTAATCTTTATTAATATTATTTTGGTGTCCTTTCACAAGAAAAACAAAGGATCATTTCCCTCTTTACAGTGAAGATGAGTATAAAATGCTTTACTAGAACACGGCATAAAGCACTTAAGAACAAATAAATAACTAATAATAATATTCTTATGTCACCATTATACACACACCACCAGTCAGTTGTACTTTTCATTAACCACAACAGCCATTAATTAGAAATCCTTAAGGCAGAGTTACAACAAAGCACATTTAACAAACCTTTTTAAGAAATCCTGCTCCAAATGCTCTTGTAACCTTAAGACGTCCTTTCACTCTATCATTGACAATGCATTGGCTGTCATCGGGGTGTTCATTCTTGATTCTTATGATTTCCTGCGCAATTTGAACAAAGAAAAGTTCTCAGCAAATGGGCACCACCACCATTGATAACATGATCCTACAGTGAGTTAAAGGTGCCATTCATCATAATTAAGGGGGAGAAAAAGAAAAAGATAAAGACACCACCAAGCAGAATTGACTATTTAGCAATAACTACGCAAAAAATATACATGCAGATGCAACCATGCATATAGTTGTCAAACAATATATTTGTGGCTTGATCTGAAGGCATCAACTATGCATATGGTTGTCAAACAATATATTTGTGGCTTGATCTGAAGGCATCAATATGTTAAATCAAAACATACAATGAACTTCAGCTGTCACCAGAAGGAGAGCATATCTATCCTGAGATCAGCAGTACGTACAAGCTGACTCAATAACAAAAATAATGCCAGGAAAACTATTCTGTGTCCCATCTTTTTTCCCCCTTTTTATTTTCTTTTAATTTTTTTTTGAGGTTCTGAATATCACCTAATCACAAACATATGTGTCATCATAAACTCATCATAGCAAAATCATATCATTGGGTATTTTGATCAACAAGTGACTGAAATATGACAGTTTATATTTTAAACGTTGAACTTACTGAACTGACTGGCACATGATCTAACATCAGATCATATATTAAATTAAAAATACTCCACAATGTAAGAATGTCAACATGAAAAGATAGTATATGACCATAGTTATGGGTAAGTCTGGGCGCAGCCCTTATTCTAGTTTCACCTAATTGCATGCATAACCGGAGAGAAGTGCAACATATCTTTGGCATTGCCTCAGGAATCAATCAGTCGAAAGTAAATATCCTCATTCGTTAATTAAATGCTAATTATAAAATCAGTCATTGTATTTTGGACAATTAAATTGCTCTGCCAAATAGAATTAATGGTTTAGACTGGTGTAAATAAGTGATGAAAGATAGCAAATGCAGGTCAAATAGACAAATAGTCATTCACTTTAAAACTTCTAAAAATCTAACATTTGCTCAGCACTGAATTTCAAGCATAAGAGGAATCAACATCTCCAAGCTGCTGATTCAGGCCAATAAACTACTAGGTATCTGAGGACAATGTTCCAAATAAACCGGTGCCTAACAAGTTATGAAGTGGTCCAACTTTTTCACAGAAAATGCAATGAAGGCATACAAGTTTTTCATGGCTGGAGGTTCTTAAAAATTCTTTCTAAGTTAGTTTCTTGGCACAATTAATCAAAGAACAAAATTTATAACGTAGACGAGGAAGAAGAGCAACTTAATTGCTAAGGATTAGGTATAGAAAACTGTTGAAATCAGTATTTCCCAACAATTTTTGAACTCTAACAATTTCAAGCAAAAAAAAAGTTTGTATGAATGCAAACCACAAGGTAAGACACATTTAGCTTCTAAAGCAGTTCCAAAAAAGGAAAAAAAATTACTTCTGCCACTCAACCTCTACCAGTATACAGTGCAACCAGTTTGTTACTAATCTAACCACCAAACTGACAACTTACTATATTGTAATAAAGCCAATGAGAAACGAGGATTTCAATATATGCAACGCAGAACAACGAAATGAATTAGCATTAACGCCCTCAATACTTACTTCTTCAATGCTAGTGCTGTGATCAGTCGAAAGCTGCACTGCAGTCAATTTCATTGCCTGAGCCGAAGCTTCATCAGCCGCTACCTTACCTCCCCTTTCACCCAATGTCACTGACGACTCCTCAACTATACCATCCATACTTGACCCAGTGTCCACTTGTCCCTTCATCCGCCCACCGCCTCCAACTGCCTCCGGCTGATATTGTGCCACAATTGCCCTACTATCACCAACATTCATCACATACACATCCTCATCCCTCATCAAAACAACTAGCAAGCATGAACCCATCAACGCCAGCTCTGGATTTGTATCAAGCACTTTTTCTGTCATATCCAAGTAAGCGAGCTCAGTCAAATCTAGAGCTTGTGACAATGCCCTCAAAACCAATTCATGGTCAACCGGACCAACTCTTCGCTTCTTCCCACTCTGTACGATCCTCTCTTCTACTCTATTCTCCTCTATCTCAACCTTCTCTTTCTCCTCCAATCCAAATTTCCATGGAAATAAAGACCTCCTCTCTTGACTAGACTCCTTATGTTTGGTTAACAACCCTTGTTTCAACTTTGACAATAACAGCCATCTCCTACTCACAGCTGACCTGGCTTTGTTAACACTGATGGCATCATCCACAGAAAATGCAAACCTCTCCGATCCAGAGAGATCAAGGCCGTCTTCTTGATCATCCTCCGCCAAAAACTCCCATAACCTTCTTCTCCTAGTCTCCGTTCCCTCCGACTCAAAAGTCACTCTTTTAGTTCTCTCTTTGTCTTCCGATTCATTTTCACTAATTAAGACTGATGGGTCATTTTTAATTTCAGTTCCCTGAGTACTATCATTATCATTAACACTAACATTAACATTATTAAGTGTTTCATCTGGCTCTTCAACATCCCAAAATAAACCTTTTAACTCATTATAAACAGCTCTATAAAGATTACCCATCAAGAATTCGGGCGCATCAGGGCCATTGAAGCCGTCATAAATGCCGACAAACAACCACCCGTGTTCTTCCGACACCACCACATGCACGCGATCCTCACCGGCCTTACCCAGCGCCCACTGCACGTTATTACCATTTTCCCTCTCGTTTTTTGCCACTTCAGCATCGTCATCTTCCACGTCGTCGTCGTCGTCGTTGTTGTTGTTGTCTTTCCGAGTGACGAAATTCAGCACGGGTACCACCCACGGCCGTTTCTTATCGTGAAAGGCTTTCCGTATTCCTGATATCCCCAAAATGCCCCTCTTTTTCTTCCTTTTTACGTAAAGGCCACCGAGCGGAGCTGAGAAATGGACGCGGCCGCCGCCTGGTTCCGAGGCAGCGTTTTGGTCGAGTGGGCCCGACAATGCGCCTAGCGGGCCGGAAAGAAAGAAAGGCCCCCGCTCCGAGGCGTCGTAAGCGCCGCCACGTGGCACCGGTTGGAGGGGTATGGCGCTAAACGACGACGTGCTCTCAAAGCCACTTACATTCACGATGCTGCTCTTGACACCGTAACCACCAGCACACGTAGGCTCAGTGGCATCGTCGTAGATATTGTCAAGCTGAAGGACAGTCCTGGGAGTAGCGGTGTTAGCACTGACGGAAGCTCCAGAAATGGCCCTGAACCCGGTGTCCGGCTGGGGACCGCGCGACCCAGGACCGGCCCGGCTCGGAGAGAACCGGAGCGAGTGGGAAGGAGAGACAAAGCGATCGGAGGGAGTTGGAGAGAGGAAGCGGTTGGATGATCGGACGTAGCAGAAAGAGTGACCCAGTGTTTCGTCCAACGGCTCAGATGAGGCGAAGATCAGGTCCGGTTGTTGCTGGGTTTGGTCCGGTTGGGTCCGGTTCGTACGGTTAACCGGTTTGAAGCAAGGGAAGAGGGAAGAGAGTCCACTTCCCATCACATTTGATATTTCACAGCTTCGTGGCAGCTTTGTTTTTTTTTTTTTTTCCAATCTTTTTCTTTTCCTGCTTGGCAGCTGAGAAAATTTAACTTACGGTTCTGGCGAAGTAAGATAAAAGAAAAAGAAAAAAGAAAAATTAGAAAGTAATCGGAGAAAGAAGAGAGAGAGAGACTGGAGAGTGTATTTTATATTTGAACTTGGAGTAGACTTACTTATATTGATAGAGAGGGAGAGAGATTGTTTTTGATGCTTTTGTTTTTGTAATTTTTTTATCTTTTATTTTTTTTTTTTTCTCTCAAACGCTCTCTCTTTGTTTTCAGTTGTGTGCGGTTTGTTGCTGGCTCTTGGTTGACGGTTACATCTGGCGTTTGGCAGCAGCGAAGGAGGTTTAATACGGACGGTGGATGGTTGCCACGTCAGATGCCAGCTCAGAGTTGTGTGGGGTCCACTACGGCTTTTTGTAATTTGATTGCCATTTTTGGGAATTTGCTCTTCAAAATGACAAGGAAGTCCTCTGTCCTTGCGGGGGTGGCTTTTGTGACTAAGGAATAATAGCGTAGTAGGGTCAAAGTGGGAAACAGAGGCTGAGTAAAGGGCTGTTTTTGAGGTATGCTTTTGTTCTTTTCCTTGCCTGGTCAATGAAAACTCCTCGTTTGGAAGCAAGAGCCTAATATCAGTTTGGCCATTATACCCTCGGGATTTTTGGATTATAAAATTTTATTTTCCTCCTTATTTGGTGTTTTTCCCCTAATTGCATGTAATTTTTGTTAGTACATTATTCCACACAAATATATGTGGGATAGAATCATAAAAATTAATAAGAATAAATATTGCGAATCATATGGTAACACATAATCATGTCACATTAATTTAACACGATATTATGTATAATAGAATTTTTTTTTTTAAAGAATGTATAATAGAGTTTATACGGTGTTATATATAAAAGTCTGCTCGAAGTAAATTTATCAAGCTCGAAGTAAATTTATCAATAATGCTAGATTTACAAAGTTGATATTCATAATTTTGTGTTAGCTGATAATATATATGTAGCATTACTAGAAACTTATACATTCTTATAATTTAAAACTACCGTAAATGTACAAAGATCAACACATATATCCAGTTTAAATATACAACAAATGAATTGGAAAGCATACATTCAAATGTTTGTTTAGATAAGTGCTTAAAGATTAATTATATTTTGGGTAAAAAGATAATTTTATTGAAGCTTCAAATCCCGTTCAATGACTCAACCATCTAGAAAACATGCATTGGAATGTTTGTCCATTTCACTACTTAAATTCGTTTTAAAAAATCAATAAATAAAACACGTAAACAATTATTAGAGTAAATAAAAATATTCTCTTCATTTAAGATATACTAATATAGTATTTACTTCCTAGAGTGAGAGTAGGAAGTGCAGAGTCCTCCCACTCCAGTATTTACTTATTTATTTAAATAGAGGAGTGGGAGTCCTACTCTATGGGTCTCACCCTCTTTTGGTGTGTAGAGTGGAATTCTCACTTCTATGGAGGGAGATGGGAGTGGAATTCCCACCCCCATAGGGGGAGATGGGAGTGAGAATCCACTCATATCTCTTCTTTTTTTACCATTTTTTATTAATAAAATATAATTTATATTTATTAAAATAAAATAATATTACATTTATTTAAAAATAATATTATTATATTTATTTAAATTATATTATAATATTGTTTAATAATATTAAACTTACTAAATAAAATATTATTATATTTACTCAAAAATAATAATTTATGTTATCTAAGTTAAAATCATTTAAAAATAATATATTATTATATTCATAGAGAATTAATAATATTACTATATACTAACTTTATTTGAAAATGTAATATTATTATATTTATTTAATTTTAATAGTATTATATTTATTAACTATTAATAATTAATAATAATAAATAGGTTATTCAAAGTCAAATATTAATTTTGTACTATATTATTAATAATAATGTTTCACTTGTGTTACTCTTATCAATAATTTTTAATTTACATAATTACAATTAAAATTAATAAAAAATTATGATTTACATAACTAAGAATATTAATAATTATTATTAAGTTATATAATTAAAATTAATAATAAAATAAATAGTTTATTTTATAAATATATTTTTTATTAAAGTATATTTTTTATCAACTTTGTAACTAAAAACTATAATGTTTTCAATAAGGATAAAATTATAATTTAAAATTATTTACTCTCAATCCAAGACAATGTAAACACATAAATAGGATTCTGATTTTTATTACACACTCCTATTTCAGCGTAAGTAAACAACCTACTCTCACTCTCACTCTCACTCCCACTCCATACTCCTAATCACAGGATTCCCACTCCTCAGGATTCTCAATCTAATCCGAGAAGTAAACGCTACCTAAGTGTACATAGATATCAATCCTATCTAGTATCAAACAATAGTATAAATGAAGGTCAAAAGTGCTTTTAAAAGATCAACCACTTGGAAGACATACACGGTACATATAAGATCCATATTATCTGTACCGTATATAGTTATATATAATGGTTGAACAATAGGGATGAATACTGAAATGAGGCTATATTTAGATCTAACGTGTATTTATGTTTATATAGTTTCTTATTTACTGAAGTCAATAATCAATTCAAAAGATACCCAAATGAGTTACATTTAATTACTTATATGTTGAACATTTAACAATCTTATTTGAGAACAATAGTTGATTCCAAGATACGATAAGATACATACAAATCTGATGAAGTTAAACTTATATGGTTTAAGTATTCTATATATAACTTAGCTATTTAGGAAACATGCATATAAACATTTGACAAAATAAGTAGTTATTAAAGTTTAATTTTGTTGAAATAAGCAATAATAATAATAATAATAGCACGATAGTATGAATTCTAAAAGGTTTTAAAATACCGAAAGTAATGGTTCAATAATGATAAGGATGACGAAAACCAGATTAGGTTTTGTCTTTCTTGAATTGTAAGTCAACAATCAAGTTCAAACATACCCAAATCGAGTTATATTTTATTATATACTTTTTGTAGAATTATTTTAGGTGAAAGCGATAAGTTAATTTGAAGTTACAATAAGACAAAAGATTGATACTTGTCATCTTGAAGATTTAAGTTACTTTGATTTGAACTTAGACAAAAGATTAATGCAATTTATAGTCCAAGTAGTAGGTATTTGAGAACTATGATTATTGAAAATAATAAATAATAATTTAATTGTTTGCAAAAACAATATCTTTCCTTATTCTTGTTGACTGTCAATTTAAATTTATCTAATCTATCAGATAAAAATTCTTTATTTTCCTCCTCATTTGTTACTTTCAGAAGTTATATTTACTCATTGTTTTCTCCAATTTCAATTTTTTTTAAAAAAAAATCTTTAATTTCTTCAGTTGTTCACCCGAAGTTTATAAATTATATTAATTTTCTGACCTTTCCATTGATAGTGTTAGAGAATCTCAGCAAAATGATCATTTTGTTCTTGAAATTCAATTTATATATTTTGATATTATTCTCATTTTGTTACTACACTGAATATAATTACATGTGTTCTTTAAATTTATCTTATTGTAGTTAATAAAAACAAGTATAATCTCATTATAAAAAAAAAATCTAGGTAATCGATTCATTGGATACTAAATTATTAGCAAATTAATCAGTTGCAGTCACAATGGCTTCGAATGTTGTAAGAGGAACCATTCTCACGTGTAACCAGAGAGTTTAATAATTTAATTAATGAGAAAAAATGAGGGATTTATTCAAGATAAATAATTTTTTTAAGGGAAAAAAAAGCTACTAACTATAATGTAGAGCAATTTCATATGAAATGTGCAATTAATTATGACATATAATTAAGAAAATGTTTTTAACACAAAAAGTTGACTTGCATTGGCAATAACTTTTAATGAAACTTGTTAAAAAGTTAGCCTTATAATATCTTCTTAAATGAGAAACGAATGCTCCGATGGATAAATACCACATAAGTTAACCACATAAATTAATATGAAATCTAAATGTTAAGATTCTTAACATTATTGTTTTAATTAATATTTTAAATTTTAAATCTTGTGTAGTGAGCGTAAGGTAATTGCCTTAGTTGTCCGGCCTAGAGCTGACCTGACACTGGTCTAATTCATATCATAGTCTCATTAGTAATGATAAGGGAAAAAAAGGGTAAATGGGACAACGAATAATTTGTTTTAGACTTATTTGATGTTGTACAAAAATAATATGCAATTATATTTATTTATTTTCTCCCGAACAAACGAGCTATATATTTTAAAATGTTAAGAAACTTTGATAGATTGTTGACCTAACCCACCCAAGAAGATTACTTAATAAATTGACGAGAAAATTAATGGTCAATGAATCTCTCTTTGTCAATGTTTTAATAAGAGATCTCGTTAAGTTATATTTAATGTAACTTACAATTAAGTAGAATTCACTCACTGATCCACATGTCTAATTGCTCTGTTACTCATTTTTGTATTAAAAAAAATCAACAGAAAGAATATAATATGCACTTTGAAGAACGTTAATCAATAAACGAAGATAAATACGCTCAAAAGTCGCACTTGTAGTATAAATGTAACTTAAGAAATCATTTAGTAAATATTTTTGATAAATTTGGGTGTGATCTTGTTCATTTTTGTAATGATTTGACAGGAATTAATCTTTTTTTTTTCAAAAAGAAATATAAACAAAAATGGTAAAAAAATAAAGAAAAAAATAATAATAGAGAGGTTCATATTTTAACAAAATATTGAATATGAAAATAAAGTAGAAGTAAAATTTTTGAGCAGGGGCAATTTTGTCATTTTAGAAGGCTATGTGGGGAAAGGGAGCCATACATCTCCGTCTTGCCCTTCAAAGATCCAGGTTGGGTATATAGCACTTTGCCCCGTCATACCGACATGAATCACAAGATAAGACATTTGCCAAAATTGGACGGTCAGGATTCAAAGCTAGCAAAAGAGAGAATATTGTTTGCAATATGCATCGCATGGACTGCATCTGATTAGTCAAAGGGCACGAATTCCTCTTCACTCTCCGTTTTGTCGTGATCCAAAAGCACCAAAACTCTCAAAAGAATTATTTAACATTTAATTTTCGAAATATTATTTACATATATATATTTATTTATTTATAATTGGACGGATAATTTTTAAATACGAACCGAACTAAAAAATAAAAAAATATATACCGAATTTTTAGTATATAATTGATAACTTTTTTATCTCTTTAAAAATATGAATTTTCGCACATAAATACGACTTTAAGTATTTATATTCTTCCTAATAAATTATTTAGCTTGTAAGAGAGAGTAGCTTTTCCCCGCTAAGTCAAAAAAACGCACTTTTAATTATTAAAGTAGAAAAAATTATTTAAAACATTTATTTAAAATGAAAAGGAAGAGAGAGAGGAATTTTGCATGTGAAGGCGGGAAATTTCACCCTGCAAGTCAAAGAGTTTGTTGGTTTTTAGAATTTTTTATTTTTATTTTATATTTTTGAAGCAAAAAGACAAAGAAACATACAAGGCCACAGAATACGTGTGAACACGCCCACATTCTTTATGTTTTTGTTCGTACAATAATTATTTTATCAAACTGATCCTTTTTCCTTCTTTTATTTAATTTTATTATACGTCTACCCTTAAAATAATATATATATATATATATATATATATATATATTCTGAAATTTCTAATCATATTAAAATTAAAGATAAATTAAAAAATAAAAAATCTAATATAATATATTTTATCATATAGTATATTAAAATTTATATTTTTTATTTTTTAATTTATCTTTAATTTTAACATGGTCAGATATTCTTAATATATATATATATATATATATATATATATATATATATATATATATATATATATATATATATATATATATATATATATATATATATATTTCTAATTAGAGATCTCTGATTATGTTAATGTTAGAAATAAATTAAAAAAAGATAAATTTTAACACACTACCAAAATATTTATATGGTCAAATATGTAATTAAATAATTTTTCTATATGTATGTGTGTCTCTGCGTGTGTGCGGGATTGGGAGTTTTGTATGTTCTATTCATTTATTACCCCAATGTAATAATTATGTTGTTATAAATTTTTTAAATTATTCTTTACTCCACACACATCTTTAATTGTCAAAATAGTTCTTATTTTTGACAAATATTCATTGCTGGTCTCTCTCTCTGTCTCTCTCTCTTTTTAACTCTTTATAAGTAGTCATAACAGTTATTAAAAAAGTAGTCATGCAATTAATTAAGTCTTATCCTTATTAATAGACGTTATATGCATATTTTTATCAAACTCGAATTGATGACATAAATGAATGGTCCCTTGAGCCTGAGGACTTCTTGCAATAAGATTCTGATCACCTAACTCTTTATTTTCAACAATATAAATCTTAAGAATAACTCTCGTACTGTTTGTTCTCAAATAAAATAATTCTTTATCAACTCTTCTTATAGAGCTAATTTTTTTTTCCAACAGCATGATTAAAGATTATTACAAAACAAGCATAAAAATATATATAGATCCAAAGCTTCTTATTTAAACCTCCTTTTTATTAGATATCTTTGTTAATTCACTACTGCCATAAAATATTGATAGCACTCAAAGATAATTACAATTTTGCAAAATATTATTCACACTATTTGTTACAAATCCACCACTATTTACCCAAAAAAAAAAAAAAACTAGTTTTTCTGGTAAAATATTCTATCACTTTCCCAACTTCTTATATATATAGTTGTCCAAAAAATCTTTTTTTTTTATTAATATTTACAAACACTTCTAGATGGCCATCTAATTTTCTTAGACTGTGTGGTGAATCATAGAATATGCATATTTTCATATTTTCAGTTTTTGTCCTTATTATGATTTTCAGTCAGGTTAATTTAAGTAATCACTTGAAAAATTAAAAAAGAAATGAAACGGCTAGATAAAGGCAAACATTAGCTTGTGAAAAGGTTCAATATTTTAGTCCCTTGATTTCAAGTCATAAAATAATATTTAATTCATTAGTCAATTTTGCTCCAACTTGTTTATAGAAAAATGAAAGAGCACGCTTTAAGAAGAATCTTGAAGGAGATTGACTTATTAGAATTTAGACAGCAAATATACAAAATGTGAAACAGAGAAAAGCATTTGACATTCGCAAATAATGACCTCATGAACAATAATAACCTGAAAATTTCAAAACAATTAATCGTGATTTGCATAAAAGTTAATCATGATTTGCACAAATTATAAATACGACGACAAAATTGTTATCAACAACAACAAAATTGTTGTTAATAGTGAAAAATCTTGGTGACGTTACTTACAAATGTTGAAACGTAATCGCGGCCTTAATTACTTATTGGTTAATTAGTTGCCTAAAATCATTATTATCGACTTGACTAATTGACTTTCAAGTCTATGGTATAAATCATTAATCATGATCCATGATTTGCTTAAAAATTCATTTTTCGTCTCAACTACTTGGTAGTTTTCGCCTTGATAATCGAAGTTAGCCTGGCCGCAAAGTGATTTTGTTTACATTAGTGTTGCTATTTGTTGAAGGCCCAGGTAGGTCCAAATCGTAATTCTAAGCATTTATGAAGGCCCAGTGGTCACAATATGTTGCAACATAGGGTTTATTGAAAAGATAATGCATAAAACTAGCATCAGCATAAACAAATAGCCACCCGAGTTCTGCATAAAATTAGGGTTAGCATCCACTCGAGTTCGAATCCTCCTATTTCTGTCTCGATCCACGTACATACTATTAGAGATAGATTGAATCCAAAATTAAGGATTTAAAGTTAAAAAATAGTATTTTTGTCTCTATCCCTCGACCATTGAATTGAGTGAAGCTGGTGGATGAGAAATTAAATCGTATTAATTTTTTAACCAATTTTTGTTTGTAGAAAAACTTAAGTGGAAGAGACGACATGACATGCACATCCATTAAGATTATGACAAACGTACTTGCAACTCGAAATTAACCAGTCCCAATTGCGTCTTATGCAAGTTTTTCATTCATGTTTTGCCATTTGGATGTATGCATATGGTATGCCGTTCAAAAAGATTGTTGGTTGCCGCAAAGTGAAAACTAACAAGCTAAGATAATGCAAGATCTATCTGTCTACTTTTGGCTGCGATGACTTGATCTGATTAATGGTGACTGCTGCAAAATGCAAATCTCTGATAGGCAATTTCAAAGCTCAGGTTCAAGTTCTCATTTCCTCAATAATTCTGGTCATTATATTTTGTTTTCATCTTACACAAACATCTCCACTTCAGTATATACACAAAACTGATTGGCCGCTTATGGTCAGGACTTGCGTGCGGTTGTGTACATTTTTTCTTTTTTCTTTTTTCTCTATCCATGAACTAAACACATTCAGCAATCATAATTGGTGTTTTACAAGCTCAAATTTGACCTGCTCGAATGTCTCTATCCAGACGATCAGCATTAAGGGTCCCGGGAAGCTCTCTGAAATCATCGTTGAAGATAGAATATGCACTGCATAGATTAAAAACAAAATGTAAGACACTCTAGGTAAATTCAGAGTGATCTAAGTTGTTCAGCAAGGTTACACTACAAACTAAGAAAACACAATGGAAAACTGCATTAGAGAACGAACAAGATTCAAGGAAAAAGCAAATGCTTCAATCACATTTCTTCCTTACAAATGTATGCCTTCCTAAAATAGCTTGTCCGTATAATCTTTCCCCATAAATATTATCATAACAAAATGTTTATGTTCCATTTCAATTGAATTACAGTTCACTAAATCAAGAGCATGCATTATGTGCTTATAATTTCATACCTCATGTCTCCAGGTTGACGCTGTCCCAGATTTAGGAAGATGATAGAGAATGCTGTCCCAAGTATCTGAATAACAAGGAATTGAAGATTCAAAATCATTTTCCTCAAATTGTGGTAAGCGTATGGAGAATTGTAGTGCAAAAATGACGGTCAATTCAATCTATCCATGTTTTCAAATAACTTCTGGGATGTGCTTTGATTTTTCCCCCTTTTAAAAGAGAAAAAGATCAAAACACGACCTCAGGCCCTGAGGTCTTGCGGCCATTCCTTATTCCTCCAATTATTTCTCTAGATGTCACCAGCATGAAGCAGGTGAGATAAAAAGGAATTAGTTACTACTATTAGAAGCATTATTTTTATTCTTCTTTCTATATTCCTTCAAGAAACAAGACAAACTTGAATTAATAAAAAGATAAGCTGTTGGCAACAACTGATTTCAGCTTTGTTAGGAGAAATCAAATAAACTTTAATTTCTTCAAGTCTTCTCGAGGGGAACAATTAAAAGCATAGGTCTTTTTTGCCCCTAAGTACAGCCAATAACAAAAGTTGAAGCTACTTCTCCGATTTGCTAAAAAATAAGAGTTGTTTAGCAAGACAACTATAGAAGAGGGCTCCATAGCAAGAAATGACATATTCTGTTAAAGAAAGTCCTTTGCGTAAATTGCTTTGAATGGGTAAATCAATCATTTGCCCTTGGGGATCAGACATTAATCCTCTCATACCCACCAATTGGTGTACTTGAGATGCATTTCCTCTAGCCCCCAAAAAAGACATTATATGGACTGGATTAAAAGGCTCAGTCATTATCCTTCAGATGATAACTTCCAGAAACAGAAAGCTTAATTTACTTTTCCAATTAAAATAAAGATTTATTAAGTACCAAATGAAAAAAGGATGGGGTGTTGGAATTTTTCTTGTTTCCTTTTACTGTAATTTCAAACCAGCCCATTCCTCCAAGGCTAAGAAAAGAGGAACCGAAAAAATTCAACAATGGGAACACATTGAAATTAAACTTGTGTTCACTTTGAGAGACATATATAGAGAACAATGTTGAAACGAATAATTGAGAGAGAAGAGAGGAAGAGAGGAAGAGAGGAAGAGAGAGAGAGAGAGAGAGAGAGAAAACCAATTTTATGCACTCGTAGATGACAGGAATCAATGCGAAGACTTACATATAAAGGTCCAAGATCCCATCTGTGGGCAATAGGTGCGAGGACAAACCATAAAATGATAATTGCCCAAATCTTTAGACTGAGTGAGAAAATCGCCATCAGAAGTATATCTATCAAACAACATCAAACAAAGAGGCAGTCAGCACTCCAAAATATAATAGATGACCATTGCAGAAAAGCGGCCTAGGAGCCCCCATTCAAGAATGCTTACTAGGAAGCTTTATCTTGTTACGGAGAAAAAAGAAAAGCTTCCTCTTCCACCGGCTTGTTGACTGTGGAAGCTTGAACTTCTTGACATTCAAAAAGTAAGCGAAAAAGGTAGGTAACCAAAAAAAAAAAATCAAATGAGAAATGTTTGAATTTTGAAGCAACATCTGAATGTTAAGGAAATTAGTAATTCGATTACCAGATCTAAATCGTCATCATCGATGTAAGTATCATCTCGGAGATGTCTAGCTGGTGGCTTTGGTTTGACAGCAGCAATCACAGAGTCTAGAAAATAGGTGTAAAAAGATCCAACATATTAACAAGATGATAGCAGCAATCACTGTCAGTAATTTCTTACACTCTAAACCAAATTGTAAGTGCCCTATTTCAAAGGCACCAAACCATGCCACGTGTCCATCCTTTCAAATAAAAAAAGCTATTCCAGGGAAATAACAATCAAGCTATTCTGGGGGAATAACACCCAATGAAAAATTCCTCCGGAGCTCATAAAGATGGTAGGAGGGGGGAATTAGTTCCGCAACCCATTAGTCTAGGGGAATCACGCCCAAAGGTCATAATGATAGGAAAATATGCATGTGCAGAATAATTCCTTACGATCAAATTCACCTCCACGTGTACGAAATGACGGGTGACACATGTCATTGGGTTGAGGGTTTAAAGCAAAACCTTAAATCTATATCACTCATGATCTATAAATATAGACCTATCGCTAAGAAAAAGGGGTCTTTGGCCTCCAAAAGCACTGTTCACTCTAGAGAGAGAAAATCAATTTTCTCCATCTTTCTTCTTTCTTTAATCTTAATCAAACATTAACTTGGACGTCAGAGTGCCTTTTTCAGATAGTCACCCCGTCGGATTCGAAGCCAACGATCGTGACAAGTTCTCCACAAACTACAAATACTTGTGAAGGTAAAAAATCCATCACCTTCACAAATAATAATGGAACTATACATATCTATAAAAGATAACAACAATGAGGATCTGTCTACAAGATGAGACACAGTTGGGTTTCATCTTGCGTAATTATATCACTCGTAATTATTTTGTATTCTTTGATTTCTACAAGCAAAATTTTGAGTAAGCAAATCAAATTAAGTTGATGGCTATTTATTTACATTCAATTGAACAGCAAGTTTCTTGATGATCAAAACAGAAATATTAGCTTCTATAAATAATAAAGATCTTGACTATCATCAAACATGAAAGCCAATACGTTAAAATTACAAAACTATGCTCAAACAAAACATAAGAGAAAATATGCCAGAAAGATTTTATAAAATCAAAATAAGTAATTAGAAGTGGCAGAAATTCCATTGATACAATTTTTATTTTCTGCCAGTAAGTGGAACTTTGTCTTGCCTAAAAGGGATTTTGCCTTTAAAGAATGAATATAAGAAATCGATTG
Organism: Murraya paniculata; assembly: GCA_030449075.1. NCBI lineage: Eukaryota > Viridiplantae > Streptophyta > Magnoliopsida > Sapindales > Rutaceae > Murraya > Murraya paniculata. Next base: position 303,179 of record JAEVFN010000048.1, read on the forward strand.
GAATGGACTCTCTTTCATCTATTTTGCAGTTTCGAGCTACCAACAAGGTAGCTAGTTTCTTTCTGATTTTCATTCCTGTCAGACTAGCTAGCTTGCCTTGGGGTTGGATCAACCAACTGGAGCTGCCAGCTATCACGCTTTTGGGATAGAAATGAAGCTATTCAAAGCTTCAATACAAATGAAATTCCATTTGAAACTTGCCTATTCAACCAAACTGGACTGGGCGGTAAAGGTTGCAACAAAAGTGACTCATTCTGGATCACAAAAAGACTAGAGAACACAAGTGAGAAAACTAACATGTCTGCGAAGTATCTTTGCAAAAGTAACTGGGTTTGTTTCACATTTTCTTATCGGTGCTCCTGTTGAAAGTAAATGGAACTGCAGCTAAACAACATGGCTGCTAATCAGAAAGAAAGAAATCTAAGCAACCTTCTGAAACAATTTAGATGACAAACAATGTTGCCAAAACCTAACTTCCAAATTCAAATTGAAACGACCTGCCGTCCAAATTAAAGAGAGAAATATTAACATTACCACCATTACTGAGTTGGAGATAGACATCATCACAATCGTCGTCATCTTGAGTGTCGTCCAAAACCTTGCCACGGAAAACAAGCCTCAAATTCTCAATGGGTAAATGATTAGCGGAGCCGCTGGCAATCAATTTTCTCAAATCACGCACCTAATCGTTAACAAAAAGTCGCAGTGAATGAATGAATGAATTTAATTTGCTCATTTTCAGATTCAAAAGAGATGCAAATAACGATACCTTAATGGGAGAAGAGACTGAAAGGCGAGAGGGAGGAGCAGGGCCAATTGATTTGACGGTGATCTCTACAGACTCTGAAATTTCTCCCATTCCGGTACCATTTGATTACAACACAGATTCTTCTTTCTTCTTTCGTCCTTTTAATTTCTGGGATAAATATTAAATACTGATCCACGATACCCGCGTGCGCCGACTCACATTGGATAATTCCTCTTTTTTTAAAAAAAAAAATCAGCAATAAATAATTGCAATATAACATTAGAAATGTTCTTATCCCTATTTTGTTAAAATTTGAAAAAGTTATTAAATTATATAATTTAATAATATAATAATTAAAAAAATTATTAAATTATATAATTTAATAATATATTATTAAATTATATATTTTAATAATTTTTCTAAACTTTAATAGAATTTAAAATTTTGGACCTATTCAATACTCATAATAATATATTGTGAAAAAAATGGCTTGAATTAATAGGTTGCAGTTTATTTATATTTTTTAAGTCATTTAATAAGGATATATTTTGTACTATAAAAAGGGCCTTGAGATTGTAAAGAGGATTTTTTTGTTCTTTTTTTTTTTTGGGGAGGGGAAATGACACTCTCCTCCTTACTACATATATTCAAATTTGATATCACGCCTCCTTACTACAATGGTTCATTGATATTTTTGAACACAAGCAAAAATAAATTTTTTAAAATTAAATATACCAAAATATTTACAAGTCCTAAAAATTAAATACCTTGCTTCCATGGCCTTGGACGAGTAATTTTTTATAAATTTATTTAATTAATAGTTCAAATCTTGAGAAAGAAGGGGTTAAAAGAATGATTTTTTAGATTTTATCCATCTTTTGTCTTTTCTAACAAATAAATAAAACTTACAAATAGCTAACAAATAAATAATCATATTAGACAAAAATGTCCCAGTAAAGTAGAAATAGACCAAAAATATTCCTATTAAATTTTTAGGCTTAGTAGGATTTAAGGTTTGTTAGAGTCAATTAACGTCGGATAAGGTCAATTAAAATCTCAGCAAGCCAAGATTGAGTAGTCTAAGCGGGGTAATTTTCAGTTTCTTCCCCTAAGGTTTGATGTATCTCCACATTGATAAAAAGTATTGGCGTATTTCCACTTTCCTCCCTTACTATTAGTATGATTTTTCGTATATAATTAGTCATAACGGGTAAGTTAGTAATTGCATACTTTATTGATTAAATATTCAGATAAATTAAAAATTTTTCACTTTAAAAACGGTGGACTCACTGTAACAGTCTAATATCCATTTAATAATAATAGATGCTTCCTTTTATCTATTGTGTTTTTACTTAAAACAAAAGCCATGATCCTCTTTCATCTACTTGAATTGAAGCATGAAAAAAAACTCATAACCTATTTCAATTACTCACAAATGGTTTGAAGAAATTTGAAGCTGTTATTAACAGAATATACCAAAAACTAATCTAAATTAATAATACTCGAGACTGATTCAATGTATCCAGTTGAATGGACTGACATAAGCGAATACTGATGACAACATAGAAACCATCCACTTGCGTTAGAACCACGATTCAAGTAACAAAAACTTCCCCCACTTTTATGTATTTTTTTTTTCTCATAATAGTGATAAGATTAGTTAAAGAGAAGCTAGGGTTTTTACTCTCATTGGTGATGTGGTTTTCTAGGGATGGTCCTTATATATATATTTTTTAAAGTATGAAAATGCTTAACACAAATTAGTATTTTAGTTGCTTATTATTTCATTGGTAATGGATTTTTTATGCTAAAGATGATATGAATTTTGCATGCAGATGTTGAGTTTATTGAGCTTTGTTTTTTTAGAGTATCTATTTGGCATATATGCTTGTTTGTTGTAGTGATTGTGTGGGTTTGATATTGGGTGATATTATGAATTCTTCATGCATTTGTTGAAAGCTGGGTTCTTTTTTAGGGGCATTAGTTTGGTATATTTGCTTAGTTGCTGCAATGACTATGTTGTTTTAATATTAGGTGATAATATGAATTTTGCAAATGTCAAATGTCTATGTTTGATGGAGTTTTATAAAAGGTAAGAATATGACATGATATGATTAGAATATTTGTGTTTATTTGTGTCCAAAAATGGTAGTTTGAGTCATGTTGTTATGTGTTTATTCAATGTTAACTATTAGTGAATTATATGAGATATGTTGTGCACTGAATTTGAAAGTAGCAGTATTGTTATTAGAGTATTGACTTGAGTGAAGTTGACAGAGTAGTGAATCTAAAGAAAATGTGCATTGTTGAGCTATGTTGATATTATGAGTAATATATTAGAAGTTATGAGTATTAATGGCACACCAACTATATGTAAACTTTATTTATTTTTATTGAATGAGTATACTTGTCTTTTTGCCGCCTCACATACTTGAACATAAAGGCAGTGGTTGATGGAGTTGTATTAAAAATAAGCTTAGTAATTCCAAAACCATATAGTCTGAAGAAACTTTGGAAAGATATCAATGACATCTGTTTTGACAATCACTTAGATAAGCCAAAGAAGTGAAAACTAAGTTGCATTGTCGTGGGAAACAAGCAATAAGCAATACTGATATGCAAATAGACTTAGACTTAGATTTCTAGTATACTTCTAAGAAATTAAGGGAAAAGTCTTACAGAAAGGCATTCTTCTTCACAGTTTCAACTAAGTTGGATCGTCTATTAAATACATTTAAACAAGCAAATGAAGCTGTTATTAAAGAGAATGACGAAACTTTAATATCACTTAAAAATCAAATTCCTTTACATTTAGATGATGATGTTGAGCTAGATTAGTTTGATTTTACAAAAGTAAATGAGTTTTTGCACCAGACCTCAATGAAGATACAAAGGCTACACCTGAAATACTTTAAGATTCATTTGATGAGTAGCCAATTGTTGAAGATTCCAGTTGTGGAGTTGTGGATGCACTAGAAGATGGAGATTACGAAGAGGATGCTAAGGATGAAGATAATGATAGTGGATTTGATTCTACAAATTTTGCTGATGATGGATGGGCTACTAGTCTTGATGATTATTGGTCAAGAGATGACAGGGGAGTTCAATCAGACAACTAATCTGATGATGATATGAGGGAAGCTTGTAACAAATATGAGAAAATTTCAGGGGGTTTGCGTTTAGCAAATATGGAAAGAAAATTATCCTAATAGTGTGGCCAACTATACAAACACACTAATGATTTTAGAAAAGTGGTCAAGACATTAGTAATTCAAAATGATTTCAGGATGCAAAGGATAAAAAATGAGAAGTCAAGTGTCTCCTTAAAATGTGTAAGGAGATACATGCCAGCCCTAATTGAAACACAAGGTACTTTTAGATCAGTACTTTCTAATATGAGAACATATGCAAAAGAAACAATGAAAATAATGAAGCTAAGTCTACTTGGATTGTTGTGATATTCTTTCATCTAATAATAGTTGTTGAATTGTTAAGGCAATATGGGATCAAATGTTGTAACACAAGGCTCTATAGGGCAAAGAACAAAGCGTTGGAACTATTGGGAGAGGATCATTAGGTAAGCTACAACAAGTTGTTCAGGTACATGCATGCAATATGAGACTCTAATCTTAGGTCAACTATTACATTAGATAAAGATTAGTTAAATGATGGTTAGTACAATTATTTTAGAAATTTTTTTTTTTGGTGATGTTTGAAGCAAATATAAGGTGGTTCTTTAAAAGACGCAGAAAATTTTTAAGAATTGACTACTAACATCTTAAGGATTTGTAGAAAGGCATATTGTTGATTGCTGTTTGTATTGACAAAAATTATGGTATTTACCCATTTTATATATTTGTTGTAGAGAATGAAAATATATAGTCATGGGTGAACTTTTTAAAGATGTTGTATGAGTAAATAGGATTTAGTATGGTGATTTAAAGGCATTGGAGATTGTTGTCCCTAGTTCTTTTGAGGAGATACTATTGTAAGTATATTTATGCCAACTTCAAAGAGAAGTTTTCTTGTTTGTTGTTGAAGTTCTCATTTTGGAAATGCATACAAAGGCTTCAACTACTGCATTCCATAATCATATTTTATAATTATATAGCATCGGTCATGTAGCACATTAGCTGATGAAGATTTTAGTTGTATGCTAGGCCAAACACATGTTGTCTACTCACATCAAATGCTCTTATGTCACAAACAACATGACAGAATCCTTCAATAACTGGATCAATAACTTTAAAGGAATGCCAATAATAGGAATACTTGAGGAAATAAGAAGAAAAATCATGTTTCTAATTCGTAGAAGGTACCAGCAGGCTGTTGTTTGGCAAGACGAGTTGCCACCACTTGTTAAGAGAAAAATAGTTGAAGGGATGGAACAATCTAGGTCATTATCTGTTATCTTTGGCCATAATGACATATATGAAGTAATGGTAGATTCTTCTTAAAAAAATTGTTGTTGACTTGAAGAGTAAGCCCTATGACTGTAGGGAGTTGGATGCGTCAAATGTACTTTAACCACATGGACTATATTACATTGATGCCATGCGGTACAATGTCAATGACTATATGCATCTTTCTGCTGAAAAAGCATTCAAGAATACTTACAAGCATGATGAAAGCAAATGGCCTTCATTTCTCCATGACAATTTGCTTCTACTAATTGTTGTAAAACTTGTTGACATACCACTGACTAGGAGAAGAAGAGAGGTTAATGAGGGAAGGTCTTTCCACAGGAGTGCCAGTCTTAAGTGCTCTAATTATGATTAGTGGGGTTATAATGTTTAGGACTTGTAAAGCTCTTAAAGATTCCAAATTAGTCAAGAAATTGGTCTTGTCATCAACATAGATTACTTATTTACCTTTGTTGATACTTTTTGTAAATCATACATTTATTTTTAATTACAAAAAATTTGATAACTATTAATCAAATTCAGCAACTTCTTTAACTATAGACTAAAGGACAAATCTTAAGCACTAAGAATAAAAGAAGACAGAGTTCAGGCACCAACACATATGATCAAGTATCTTTTTAGAGTGTTAATGTAACATAAACAACTGTCCAACTTGATGGTTTGAATTTATAATTTTTCAACATTTTCATTACTCATATGACTTATAAGTTATTCAGTTAAATATTTACTAATCCTTACTTCTGTTTTAACATTATATACGATATTAATCCAACTGTAATCAATATAAACTTAGGGTACCAATAATAAATGAAAAGACGGAATAGTTTGTAAATAAGCAATGACAACTAAGGCCAAGCTAATCCCACACATACAAAATTTTGAGGGATTAAATGAAGTGTCACCTTTTAACTATAAGTATTGAAGTGATAAAGATGTTGTATCATTTTTTATTACTAAGCCTTATGTCTATGTTGGAGCTTTTATATTTTTTGTGTATTGTGAGACACTGATAAACTCACTAGCTTGACATAGCCAGTGTTGTGCTAACCATAACAAACTTTTAATAGATGTTTAAAGGTAGTTAAAGGCCTCTGTTGATATATTAGCTGATTACAGTACAACTTGATTTGACTGTCTAAACTGATATTACTACTAGAATGAATTGCTATTTAGTATCTTGTGTGTGTATTTAATTATGCTAAGATCGCTTTCTTTTTCTTTTTTTGTATGTTCTGAAGAGTGGTTGTCTAAGTTATTCAACCTTTATTTTATTTATTTGCTGGTAATATGTTGGTGCAAAATATATTGATGTTTAAGTTTGCTCATTATGAAAATTTGTATGAAGCATTGGCTTAGTTGTTATATTCTGACTTTAAGTTGGTAACCTAAGCTTTGCGTAGAATCACATAACATTTGTTATCTAGGTATACATATTTGTCTTCTACTATTAGAATGGAGTTTGAGATGAGCAAATTTCTTTTATTTCATTTCCTAAGTAGAGTTTAGTACGACCATATTTTGTTAAAATGCTACATATGCATATAAAATTAGGCATAATATAGTTAGGCATGATACCCTTTGGTATAATACACTACTTGATTGAATTCATAAAACACTAGATCAAATTGACATCAAATACCTCACACAGTTGCATATGAAGAACACCACATTTAGGATCGTAAATGTCTTTATAGTAATAGACCTTTAGCTGGTTATAGAGACTTCTTCAGCATATCTTTTAACTTTTTCTCCTGACTTTGAAGTGCAATTAACAGCTCATGATCCACTACTATTGCCCTAACCCTTCAAAACCAACTCCATTGTTGAAGGTAGTCCTCTCCGGTGTCTACCACCTAAAATGTCCACAACCTTCTTTCTTAGAATAGCATTATAGATTGTCATCAAATTTAGAAACATTCAAATAAGCTCTCATAAGACATTTGCATATTCTGTTTGAATATCTTATGAGGTTGCCATTGACATGATTCCTCCAAACCGTAAAATATGTTTCATTTGCTTGAAGTGTTTTAGCTTTGAGATTCCATGGATACTCAAGTGTCAGATCTTTGTGTTTAGAAAATTAATGGTTGATGATTTCTGTGTAGAAATTGAGTTAGATGATGATTGGGAATGATGAGATGATTTTATAGTGAATGAGCTTTGTTTTAGGTTTTTGGTTGTGATGCAAATGTCAAGCAAACTCCTTGTGAATGGTGATATTGAGATGATGAACATATAGCCAACATCACTGCCAATGCAGCCATTTGAAATCAATGGTAATATTGGTAGTGCTCATCAATATTTTTTAAACCTTTCTTTTTTGGTTAAATTTTGATTTTTGAATTAGCAAAGACAAGTTGATATTTGTTAAGGAGTATGGTCATTTTATATTGTTTATACACTTTGGTTCCAATTTTTACAAGGGGCTATTACCCAACAGATCTTCCATAGCTTTGATTTTAACAGTGCAAGGGTATTTTGATCTTTTATTCAATTACCATACTGACGTCCAATTGATACACTAATGGTAGGGAAAGAAAGTGAAGATACGCCAATACTTTATGTTAAAATGGAGATGCACGAAACTTCAAGGAAGGAAACTAAATATTACCTGGATAGGCTTACTAAAATGAAAATACTGATATTTTTGTTAGTTTCTCAGCTCATTTAAGCCCATAATTATTCTCGGAAAATATGTTGTGAAAACAAGGCACAATTTCAATGGGCATAATGGGTACAAAATTTGTGCCTATTTGTGCAGGTAAAAGTTTTTAAACTAAAGCCAAATGCATTAGGAGTTCGTGTTGTGGTAAGTGGTGTCAGGATTAGGCTTTCTTTATCAGCCATTCAAACAAAGATAAAACTAGCCACGAAAATATATAGTCAGCTTTCATCCATTCTTTATCTGATAATATTTCTTTCACCCTATATGCTTGGAGACTTGAAGCTACTGAAAAAATCAAGCAAATAAGGCATGGCACTCAGAATGTGGGCGTCATCTACTGCCAATGCTCTTAGAATTTCCTGCGCCTCCAAAACTCCTGCATTTGCCCTCTCCAGATGCTTCTCTTCAGGTGCTCAATTCATTTCATTTCCTCTTCCAATGATTATCTTTTGCTAGCTAATGGGTAGAATTTTTTTTTTTTTTAATTCAAGACCAATTCTTTTGAGTCATTATTGTCAATTAAAGAGGATTACTTGTTTGGTTTGATTTGTTGTAGTTTTGGATGGGTTGAAATATGCATCCTCGCATGAATGGGTGAAGCATGAAGGCTCTGTGGCTACTGTTGGCATCACAGATCATGCTCAGGTTCTTCTTATCTCTATTTCTTTCATGAGATTGGTTAGTTATATGTGAAATTGTGGGGATAATGTTTCTTTATTTAAATTATATGAAAATTTAGAGGCGATTTTTAATTATTAGAAAGGGATGTTTCACATGCAGTAATTTTTTAATTTTGAATGACAACTCAAACTCAAGGCTTGTTTTATATTACATATAATGGAACATAGCATAGCATGACCCTTAAGAGGGAGACTATCACGAGGATTTCTACGTTTTTAAGTTAGATTTTTTTTTTTTATCATGTTAGTTGAAATTTCTTTTTTTTTTTTTTTGAGCTATTAGTTGAAATTTCTTAAATGGTGACAAAAGCAAGTTTTTAAACGACGTCGTTTTCGGCTTTGTCTTTTGTTCTGGTAAACTTTCGGCTAATTATTTGTGTCAATATTACAGGATCATCTTGGAGAAGTAGTGTTTGTGGAACTGCCAGAAACTGGTGCCTCAGTCAAACAAGGTGGCAGCTTCGGGGTTGTAGAAAGTGTGAAAGCAACCAGTGACGTTAATTCCCCAATTTCTGGTGAAATTATTGAGGTTAACTCCAAGCTCACTGAAACGCCTGGCTTGGTAATTTTCTCAGTCAATTCTTTCACACACTAGAAACCAAATAAAAGCAAAATCTAAAAAGAATACTTAGAAATTATTAGCTATGTATAAAGTTGAAAGGCAAAGGCTCTCAAGTTTTCATTTATATCTACCTGCTTTACCAACTCAATTATTCTACAGGAATTTGGATTCATGATATTTATCTGTTAACCATTTTTAAAGATACAATTAATAGCTATTAGATTATAATATAAAACTACCCAAACCTTATCCGTATATTGTTATACATGTACATGTGGCAAAATATTATGAAGAGTTGAGCACATATAAGAATCTGTTTTCATTTTCCCTTTTTTAGGTGTTAAGTGCTGTCCATGTGCCCCCTCCCCCTCAAAAATACTAATTTGGGTGGATTCACGCATATATATATATATATATATATATAAGTATTTGCACTTTGTTAATTAATATGGGACAACTTGGTAATTATCTTTGCACAAAACCATTCGTTTGTGATTTTCTGTGTCAAAATTTCTGTGGATGGTTACTTCTCTCCTATAGATATTTTGTTTAATGAAATAATTGTGTTATTCCATATTGACTAATAAAGAGCAGTGCCTGAGTTTATAAATAGGATAGTGGTCTCACCCTCACTCCACTTGCGTCGTCCAATTTGGGAATTGTAATCTCTCACATCTAGTAAGAAAAATGGGAGATACTTAAAAGTCTTAAATGGGATGAATCAGTCCAACTTAAGGCCTAGATGTCTAGCCCCAGCCTGAAGCCCTTGGCAACATAAGCGTAACCAAAATGTTGCATCCGATATCCAAGAACATTATGACCATAAAAATTTTGGACTCTAACGCGGATGGTTTTGAATCATGTAGGTCAATTCAAGCCCATATGAAGAAGGATGGCTGATAAAAGTGAAGCCTAGCAGCCCTTCGGATTTAGAATCCTTGATGGATGCCCAGGCTTACACGAAATTTTGCGAAGAAGAAAATGCAGCTCATTAGAATCTTCACACAGTTTCATTTTCTTTTCCCGAAACATATCAATAAATCTCTTCGTTTCACTCCCTATTTGTGTTGTAATTCTGCATCTTCATGTAATTAAGACCCATTTCTCCTTTCTCTTTTACTCGTACTAACTATTTTAGTTTGACAGTTTGAGGTTCGTTCCTATTAATTCTTGATAAATTACAAGTGCAAATTGGCAAGTGTAGGATAAAAACACATTGTCTATTTTTTAGAACCGATTCAATCACAACGAAAATCTAGCCTCCAAAAGCATAGCTAAGTGGTTTTCAAATGATTTTATTTGATTGACTGCTCAAAATATAATTATTTGTTACTTATTTTTATTTATATTTTTAGTTAAATATTTATTTTTATGTTAAAAGTGAAGGTTTAGGATTCAAGTTAGGCTCACATGTATGGATAAAAAATCGGGTTGCCGTTAAATTATTTAAAAGTCAAAATATACTTTTATTGAATAATGAAATAAATTAAAGTTTTGAGAACATGAATGTGCTGAAAAGAATCAAACTCCCAGAGTGGGGTCAAGAACACTGGGATTGTCGCTTGTGGGCTTGAGGCCGACTTCAAATCAAATTTATTGGCCCAATTTAAAAGCCTATCACGTATGCAGGTTTGTAGCATTAATTAGGGTAAAAGCCCTTTTTAGCCCTTGAGTTTGATATAATATCCTAATTCATCCTTGCCGTTTAAATAATAGTCGTTTCATCTCTATAGATAGCTTAAAACAGACATCCGTTAATTACTTGATTTACTATCGGCAAAAAGTCCTTTTCACTACTGGAGTTTGATGTAATAGTTCATTTCATTCTTATTTTTTAAACAATAATTTATTTCAGTATTAAAAATTTTAATTTTTATTTACTTAATTTTCTTTATTTATTATTTTATTTTAAAATATTTATTTTCTTTAATTCATTATTAATTGTAATAACTTGATTATTATTAACCAATTTTAAGTTTACAACAATTTAAAAAAGAATTTAAAAAATAAGTGAAAACCCAAATCCGACCCTTGCACTTCCACTCTATGGGCTTGGGCCAGCCCAAGCCCGCATTTTGTTATCCCTAATAATTTTGATCCATTGGGATGTGTCCCTTACTCATTCGTATAGTTGTAGTTTATTATTATTATTTTTTAAATTTATTGCCCACAAAAAAAAAAAAAAGAGAAAGCATTCTAAAAAGTAAGCAAAATGCAAAATGAATAGAGGATTTTGATCTATACGAGATACTTTGCCCCATCATATAATCCTATTGCGTTACAAATTAAATACAATATAGCCTTAATTCAAGAGTACTAATATGGTCTAAGATCCTGAACTTTATTAATGTATGAAAAAATTAAAGTTATTACACTATTAAATCATATGTCTTAATAGTTTTTCCAATTATTACACTATTAAACTATACGGCTTAATAGTATTCGTGGACTTTACAAATCCAGAAAACAATTAATTAGGTGCACATGATACAATCTTCTATTGTTTCTTTGATAATATCAAATATTTGAGATGCACGTGCTCCGAATTAAATTTCTTGGAGAAAAGGAAAGAGCGTTAGTATGCTCGAATTTTTTACAATCAACATATTGGGGGAATCACACTTTGATCTCTTATAAAAAAAATTATTTTTACTACTTAAACCATGATAAATTTTTAATTCCTCATTTTTATCTTAGGTGTTAAAATAGTTATGTAGAAAACATATAGATGAAAGATAAGTGAAATATTAGAACTATTAAATTAACTGGTTTTAATTTAAATATAGAGGTCTCAAGACTCAAATAATCAATTTGTATGAGAAAATCTGATATTTATCCTTAAGAGATTGCTAATTTCTCCTATTAAAATCAATATATACCACTTACCTCTTATTGTTTTCATGATAGTCAATAACTACCCTAGTAACATAATTTTACAGTATTGCCCTTATTTCATCCGAATGCATTTTATTCATATTTATTATAAATTAAATAAATCATATAAATAGAAATTAAATAAAAATTTAAGTACTAAAAATAAGAAATATATATTCTGATGTGAATAAAAAATTAATAGTAAGGCAATTTTCTTGTATTTTTGTTATTTTTTTAAACATTTTTCTTATAATAGATATATATTTTATGGCTATGCTTATTTAAACATATTGATTTCCTATATACACCCTCTTCTCAGTTAATATCTTATTATTAATTAATTTTTTAATGAAATGACCTAACTAACCTTATATTCTCTCTCTCTTTCCTTCGGTTTCTCACCAATTTTTACATTTCTTTTTAGTGATAAATTTGAAATGATTTTGAGAGATGAGACAAACGGCTCAAAATTCAAATAGATATTGTTATAATCTATCTAGAATAAAGAGGAACAAAACCAACAATCTATATGCAATCTTCATGTACCATAAAGAATAAATAATTGTTTTTTTCATCCAAATTTTCGGAAAGAAAAACTAATACCTCCTAATTTCTATCTAAAGATAATGATATAAATTAACAAATATTTCCATTTTAATTTCTATCTAAAGTTAAGGGAGTTCTGTTTACATGCAACTATGGTAAGAGAGAATTTTGTTGCAGTGACATTGAATAGGGAAGAAATTAGTGAGGGTTAACTTCAGAACTTTTAAAAATTAAAATTTTATAACAAATATATATATATATATATATATATATATATATATTCAAATGGGCTTAAAGAGAAAATTAGTTGGATCATATAGCCCACCCATATTTTATATTTTGAAGATAAATTATCAAACAGATAATTTATTTACCCTTCTTTTCCTTTAAATTTTTGGTACCAGAGGTTTTTTAAATATTATAAAAATAGTAGAGGTGTAAATGGTATATATTATTAGCAATCTCACATTATCCTATAACAATGCATTTTTTTTTTTTTTGTTACAGTCTTAACACCGGAGAAGAAATAGGTTGTTAAAATTTTTATTAGAGACCCAAGTAGCTGAAACTAAATTTTAAGCAAGGTGAAAATGTCATTTCCGCTTAACAAATTTTGAACATAAAAACTAGGCCGCATGTATGGTGCGCGAATAATCTATCTGAAAACTCTGGATGATCATTTGAGCTTAATAACTCTCGCAAGACAATTGTCGGAAGGCCTTGTTGTAGGTAAGTACACTATTGGGCTTTCAGGATTAAGTTGTTCCGGCCAGCAATTACGCAGAGAGAAAAAGAATTAATAGTTGCAGTGTCAACCCTTTACAACTTAAATGTAATGGTTGAAAAAAAAAATATTATGTTGATAATTAAAGAAAACTCACTTGTAGTTAAGGAGAAAATAATGAAGAAAAATGGGGACTTCTACTTTGGCCACATCAATTCCAAGGCATCTCCTTGATCCTCCGCCAAATGGAATGAAGGATCCTGCTTCGGCTGCATGCAACGTTAATTAAATTTCTCAATGAAACATATCCGTAATCAATTATTTCAACCAATAAAATATATGTTAAAAAAAATTGTAAATGAAAGACCAGAAGATTACCAGCACATACTTGCTTTCATTATTACTTCAGATTAACGATATAATCAAAAGATTACAAGCACATAATCAACCTCAGATTGAGGTCCTCAATTCACTTGCACAACTTTTGCATCCAAAACTCTTAAGTTAATCTATTAAATAATTGGTGTCAAACTTGAACTAAATTAAATTATTAAGTAGTCAATGAATCAACATCAATTCAATAAATATAAAGTTGAAAGAAATAAAAGATTAAGTTAAAAAAAAAGAAAAAAAGAAAAAGATAGCTTACACATTTAGATTTTGTATGGAGACTACTTCAACCTTTTTCCCTCACTCTAAATACATCATGTTTTTAGTTGATTTTGGTATATGAGAATAAGAGCTGCAAAACCGAACTAAGAACAATAAATTTTTTTTTTTTTTTTTTGGGAGCTGGGTTACCTCGTTGGGTCGGTGGTGCGCGGGCTGTTGTAGTTTATTGTCGTGAGGAAGGAAGAAAATGAGAGTGGTGAGTACGGTGGAATGTTGGGGTCCGGCCTTAAAAAGGTCAGAGGTGGAGCCGGGGGTGGCCGGCGACCACACTCCGACGCTCAAGTCAGAGTTGAGGTATCTCAGGTTAGAGAGCTTGTAAGCCCTCTATAATGGCGGCTGGAGGTAGAAGAAACCTCAGCCCCCTTTGTGTGTGTGTTGGTTATGCTTACAATGAGAAATAAAGCTTGAGTATTTATAAGGCGTACCCCGGTTACCATGCCACATGGCGTCATTTTATTGGTGTCCCTCATGGTCGTTGTCAGAATTAATTGGGAAAATTAATTGAGGCAAAAAGAAACTTCGAAAGCAGTTGGGAATGACATGTGGCGGTACTTGATCCTTCTTTTTCTTATGTTTTTGAATTTTGAAAAGAGTTAACTCTTTCTTTTGGCGCTTCGTACTTCTTCTGATCAGAGTCACACTTCTTGTCAGTGGTCTTTTTTCCTCTCATTAATATTAGCCCTTATTTTCTCTTTCTTCATAAAAGAAAAACATTTGAAGCCGCCTCTTCATCTCCCCCTTTGTTCATTTCCTCTCATTCTGCCTTTACCGTTTTTCTTTTTCTTTCTTTCCTTCTGTCAGTTTTCTTCCATCCTTTTTCCCCTCTTTTTCCTTTTTCTTCCTCCGTTCTCCTTTCTCTTTTTTCTTTCTTCCCTTCGGTGCTTCTCGCGGCGGTCGGTGTCGGGTCTCGGTGGTATCGCTGCGGCGTTGGTTCTGGGTGGTAGGGCTGCTGCGTCCGACGTGCGGCTTCCTTGGCGTGCGACAGCGTCAGATCTGGGCGGTGAGGTTGCTGCGTCCGACGTGAGGCTTCCTTGGCGTGCGGCGGCGTCGGATCTGGGCGGTGAGGTTGCTGCGTCCGACGTGAGGCCTCCTTGGCGTGCAGCGGCATCGGATTTACGTGGTGTTTCAGCCGGCGGAGCACGGTAGCCACCCGTGTTGCTTTGTTCTCCCCCCCCTTTTTTTTTCTAAACTTGTTTGCGAATGCTGACATTGTTCTTTTTTTTACCCTTGCTGCTAGGTGATTGCAGCCATATTTGGTCGAACTCGACCTTTGACGGCCAAACTCCATCAAGTCAGTGGCTTTTCAGGTACCATTCTTCCCTCTGTTTATTTTATTCTAAAAATGTGGTTGGTGTGTTGCGAAGAGTTCACATCCCCATTTTCATGTGTGCACTTGGATTCGTAAATTGTGATGTATGTTTTGGTGGTTGTGGAGTGAAGTTGCGTGGTTTGCGGGTTTTTGATGTGGAGGCTCCCTTTTTCTATTTGTGTTGTGTTTTAGGAAAAAGTAATAGGAAAGAAGAGTATTGGGTTAAAAGGGCGTGGCGCGGTTAGAGGGTCGGACAAGGTTACTCCCTCCTCTGAGCTCCCTCACGTCTCAATTAGTGACGATGACGGGTCCCCTTTGGGTAGTCCTATGAGTAACAACCCTAGATTATTCCAAACTGATCCTGTTCACGGACCTAAACCTAAAGGCCAGAAAACGACCACTCAAACCCGTAGGAAAACCCGAGCCAAAAACCCAAGAGCCAATTCCCCTCCCTCTCCTTCTATCCCCCATTCTGAACCTCGCAAGCTTCACTCACTAGGGGGTAGGAAAGCAACCCCTGAGGACCTAGAGAGAATGAGAGTTAGGTACAACATACCTTCATGCGTCTAACTTCGTGTTCCCCGTAAAGGTGAGTATCCCGAACGTCCCAAATCTGACGGTATAGCCCTGCACATTGACCTTTTCGACCTAGGTCTTCGTTTGCCCCTTCATCCTTTTTTTAGGAGAGTGTTCAGTGACATGAGAATTGCCCCTGGGCAGTTATCCCTTCCCGGTTGGAGGTTACTCACGGGCCTTGAGGTGCTGTGGTTAGAGGTATTTGGGCAGGATATTTCTTGTAGGGAGTTGAGGTGACTTTATCAGTTGAAGAAACCTGTTGACCTTTCTACTGCTTATTTTGCCACTTGGGGGGTTCATGGTAATTTGGTAGACGCGGATCCCCTTCTGAAAAAGGGTTACAGGTACGGCTGGTTTGTGGTTGATGGTGAGTAGGGGAGGGATATCTTGGCTGATGGTGTGGAGGTGCAAGTTCGGAACTCTTTTAATAAAGATAGTATATGTTTCCTTCCTTCTTCCCTCACTCTTCTTTTTCTCCTTTTTTCTTTATTTTTCTCATTCTGGGCTTGCTTTTTTTTTTTTTTTAGGCGGCTTTCTATCTTAGCCACAGCCTCCAGTACTTCAGCGGCATCTCGGGTGCAGAAATGGAGGCTGAGAAGTTGAGGGGGCAGCTTAAACAGAGTCGTTCTCGCGAGCAGCAGCTTGCTGAGGAGGTTAGGGCCCTAAAGGGGCGCTTGAATGATCTTTCCCGAGATAACTCCCGTATATCTAAGGATCTTGAATAGGCGGAGGCTCAGAATGAGGAGTTATTATCTCGTCAAAGAGACATGCTTGACAAAGCTTTCACTCACATCATGACGGAGGTTTGGAGTGCTGACTCAGGGCTGGAGGTACCTCGTGTGGAAAAATGGGTGAACCAGCCAGCCATCCTGAAAGTGATTGAAGATAGAAAGGGGTTGAAGGCTTTTCATCCTCCGAGTCCGGAGCGATCTTCTGGGGTACCCCAGGTACCTCCTACAGAGCTACCGCCAGAAGTCTGCTGCGGAGAGAAGTGGGGGGGATGACCTTCCCTTCATTGTTTGTTATTGTTTGGTGTAATTTGACTGCCACTCGCATGAGACTTTTGTGATAGACTTAATTGGGTACCCCAGGTACCTCATCTTTTGTTGTTTGTATTTGCATAATTATTCTGGGTGAGGATATCATCCTAATCTCTTTTGAAGAAAAATTATGCAAACAAAAGTGACTGCTTGCTTACTCTCTTTCTTTTTTTTTTTTTGTTTGGGCATTCAACTCTCGTGATTTGCTTATTTTTTATTTGGTTTAAGTAAACGAATGGAGGTGTGGGTGTGTGCATACCTTAACGGAGGCTCATGTTGTTTAGGTATGCCGGTGTACTCCACCCTTAGGGCTACTTTGACCCCTTCCTCCTTATATTTGCAACATTGTTTCTATGGGTGCTGACCTTGAGTAGATCTTCATGATCCAAATAGGTCAGGCTCCTCGGGCACCTTACTTATCTTGTAACTACAACTGAAAGGCGCATGTATGATAATGAACATGAGTGGCGAAAATTGAATCGTGGCCATATTTCGTAATTAAGGAGAATGCAAATTATCTTATCTTGATCTCATGGAAATATCCTTTCTTTGGAGCTATAAGAACTGAGAATTTCTATTGATCACGTAGGGTACCCGGGGTACCCTTCATGGCGGACTACGTTGTAAACATAAAAGGGAGAATATAAGAAATAGATAAAGTAAGTGGCGGGGATTAAGACACTGTCCTCCATTTAGTAGTACTTTCTCAGTATTGTAGCATTCCAGGGGTGCTTCACAATTGTCCCGTCCATATGGAGTAGTCTGTACGCTCCAGATCCTATCGGCTTGTCTACACGATATGGGCCTTCCCAATTTGCTCCAAAAGAGCCATCGGAGGGTACCCGTGTGTTCTGAGTTACCCTTCGCAGAACCAAATCTCCATTCTTGAACGATCTGGGGCGTACTTTCTTATCATATAGATCTGAAATACGATGTTGGTACGTCGTGGCCCTCAATCCGCTTTAACCCTTTTTTCTGCCACGAGGTCCAGACTGGATGCAATCAAAGAAGCATTATCAGTTTCATCGAAGTACGCAGTCCTGTGAGAGGGTTCCCCTATCTCTGCTGGAATTACCGCGTCAGTCCCGAAAGCGAGAGAAAAAGGGGTTTCTCCGGTGGAGATGTTCTGGGTTGTGCGGTAAGCCCAAAGAATGCCGGGTAGCTCGTCTACCCAAGCTCCCTTTCTTTCCTCAAGTTTCTTCTTCATGATACCTTTGATAATTTTATTGACAGCTTCAAGCTGCCCATTAGATTGTGGATGAGCTGGAGAGGCAAACCGATTTGCTATTCCAAGCTCCGAGCAAAAACTTCAAAATTTCTCATTATCAAATTGCTTCCCGTTGTCGCTGATTATGGCATTTGGAATACTATAACTGCAAATGAGATTCCTCCAAATAAACTCGGTGGTTTTCCTTTCCGTGATACTTGCTAATGGTTCCGCCTCTACCCATTTTGTGAAGTAATCAACCGCCACAATTGCATATTGGACTGCCCTCTCCCGGTTGGCAATGGGCCAATGAGATCCACCCCCCACATGGCAAAAGGCCAAGGGGAAGATATGATTGTTAACTTTTCTGGGGGAAGGTGGGGTACCTTAGCAAATTTCTGGTACTTACCACAACTCCTAACCATATTCCTTGCATCCCCCCGCATCGTAGGCCAGTAATACTCTTGGCGAAGGGCTTTTTGTGCCAAAGATTGTCCCCCATAGTGATTGCCACAAACTCCTTCGTGTATCTCCCTCATGACATACTCAGCTTGATCATTTCCTAAACATTTTAGGTTGGGGAGAGTGAACCCTCTTCTGTATAGGATATCCTGAATAAGACAATACCGCGACGCTTTATACTTCAGCCTTCTCGCCTTGCCCTTGTCCGAGGGTAGGTCCCTGTTCCTTAAGTACTTTATAATAGGCTCCATCCAAGGTACCCCAGTAAATGTTGATCCCACTTCAATCGGCTCTGACAGACTAATACTGGGGGTAGTTACATTCTCGGTTGTGATGGTACCAGCTGAATGGGTTGCTCCGAAGGATGCCATCTTGGCGAGATTATCAGTTTTACAATTGTCTGTCCGCGGTACCCTTTCGATCTTGACATCAGTAAACTGGGACATCAACTCTCTGGTTTTCTCGAGGTACCCCTTCATGTTTTCTTCTTTAGCCTGGTACTCTGAGGTGATTTGGATTAACACCAGCTGAGAGTCGCTTTTGATGTGGACCTTTTTCCCCTCTAAGGCCTTAGACATCCTTAGCCCAGCTATTATGGCTTCATATTCGGCCTCATTGTTTGAAGCCTTGAATCCAAATTGTAAGGCATAGTACAACTTCACTTTATCCGGATCGATGATGATCACCTCGGCACCACTCCCGTGTGAGTTGGAGGAGCCGTGCACATATATTTCCCAAACATGCTCCCCTTCTGCCATAAGTGTGGTCTCGTTCAGGTACTCAAGATCCCCTCGCCCCCCGAGCCATTGGCGAATTTAGCAATGAAGTCGGCAACGGCTTGCGCTTTGATAGCTGAGCGAGGCTTGTAGATAATGTCAAACTCACTTAACTCAAGAGACCATCGAAGAAGTCTTCCAAACATGTCCAATTTCTGGAGGATTTGTCGAAGAGGAAGATTTGTGATGACGACAATAGTGTGGGCTTGGAAATATGGCCGGAGCTTCCTTACAGAGATTACCAGAGCCAAAACTAACTTTTCGAAGGCCGGGTACCTTTTTTCTACATCCACCATAGCCCTGCTAGTGTAATATATAGGTCGTTGTACCCCATCATCTTCTCTGAGTAGAACTGAACTGGTGGCGTGTTCAGAGACGGCAAGGTACAACAAAAGGATTTCACTAGGCTCGGGCTTTGCGAGTAGTGGCGGATTAACGAGGTACTCCTTCAGTTTTTGGAAAGCCACTTCACATTCGGCGGTCCAGTGGAGCTTCTTACCCGCTTTTAAAGCTTTGAAAAAAGGCTTGCAACGATCGGTGGCTTTGGAAATAAAGCAGCTGAGGGCGGCTACCCGGCCTGCCAAACTTTGAACCTCCTTGATGGTGCTAGGCGATTTCATCTCTAACACTGCGGGAATTTTATCGCGGTTGGCCTCAATCCCCCGCTGCTGCACCATGAATCCAAGGAACTTACTGGAAGTAACCCCGAATGCACATTTCTCTGGATTCAGGCGCATCTGGTGCTTCCTCAAAATGTCGAAGGTGTCCCTGAGGTGCCCCGCGTGATCACAGGCGTTCACGGACTTTGTGATCATATCATCTATATATACCTCCATGGTGCGCCCAATCTGGTCCTTAAAGATCTTGTTCACCAATCGTTGATAAGTGGCACCGGCATTTTTTAAGCCGAACGACATTACCTTGTAACAATATAATCTGCGATTGGTGATGAAGGCTGTTTTTTCTTGATCAAGCCCGTGCATCGGGATTTGATTGTAACCAGAGAAGGCGTCCATGAAGCTGAGCATCTCATGTCCGGCTGTGGCATCCACGAGCTGGTCTACTCGGGGAAGCGGAAAGCTATCCTTGGGGCAATACTTGTTTAAATCCGTGAAGTCCACACACATACGCCATTTGCCATTGGCCTTTTTTACTAGAACAACATTCGACACCTAGTCGGGGTACACTGCCGCCCGAATAAATCCAACTGATAGTAAACGATCGACCTCCTGGTCAATAGCACCGTAACGTTCTTCGTTGAAAGTTCGGCGTTTTTGCTTGACAAGCTTGTGGTGTGGATTAACATTGAGCCGATGACAAGAGATGGAAGGCGGGATACCTGGCATATCAACATTGGACCAGGCGAACACATTAAGATTTTCCTTCAAAAAATTGACAAGCTGCCAACGGTGTTGGTCGGGGAGATTCGAGCAGACTTTAACTATCTTGGTTGGGTCATTGTCACAGATTTGAACGGAAATAAGCTCCTCTGCTGGTGTTCCCCGTTTGTCTTCCGTCAGCACCCGAGGGTCCAGGGGGGCTTCCACCTCCCCAATCGATTCGGAAGGATGATGATGAGGTACCCCAGGTACCTTCTTTGTTAGAGAATCTGTCTCCATGGGATCGATTTCCTGCTGCTCTTGGGAACCAATAGTTCGTGGGTCTTTCTCACAGGTAGCTCTCCGTTGTACATTAAATGCCCGCTTGGTTAGGCTAATTGATGACCCTGCACTCAGAGGGTACCCCTCTAGGAGCTTATTAGAGGTAATCTGATAATTCATCTTAGAAACTACCGAATAACACATTCGAGCGGGCTGCTGATCTCCCTTGATGGTGATAACCTCCCCGTCAGTAGGAATCTTCATGGTTAGATAGTGCATGGAGACGGCTGCTTTTATTGCGGCTATGAATGGCCTTCCTAGGATGATATTATAAGTATCTGGGTGATCCACCACAAGAAAATCAATCATGTGGACGACCCGATGGGGTACCTTACCGATGGTGACGGGCAAAGTGATGATGCATTTAGGGATGACCATGTCTCCTGCAAACCTGATGAGTGGAGTATCATATGGAGTAATCCTTGGTGATCTGATCAGCAGCTGATCAAAGGCGCTTTTGAAGATAATATCTACGGAGCTGCCAGTATCCACAAGTGTCCTTGCTACTCTGCCGCTAGCCACTTTCAGAGTTATGACTAAAGCGTCGTCATGAGGATATAAGATACCCTCTGCATCTTTCTCTGTGAAAAGGATCAGAATTGGATGCTCAGGTACCTAAGGTACCTTGGCGAAACTTTGATCAGCGAAGTTGACGTCCTTGCATGTATGAATACCCAGAGATAGTGACTTGCTGTAACGCTTGATGGCCCGTCTCGATTCGCCGGCGAGAGTAGGTCCGCCTACGATCATTCGAACATAAACTCTTTCTTGGATCCTTGGGGTACCTCGGTCTCGAGACTAGAGTCAGCCACTTGCTTTCCTTTATCGAGCTCTCGAGACTTCCTCGCCTCACGCATATCGGCCACAAACTCCTTGAGGTACCCACTCAGAATTAGTGACTCAATTTCCTCCCTCAAACTGAAGCACTCAGCAATGCTATGCCCGAAATCCTCATGGAACTCACAGTATTTTAAACTACGCTTCATGTTCGGGTACTTCCGTATAGGCTTAGGTGGGCAGAGCATGCCAGTATTTCTGATCTGGTAAAATATTTGTTACGGAGACTGATTTAGAGGGTGAAAAGAATCATACCGGGGTTTTTCTTAAGGCTCCTGTCGTTCTATTGGAGGCGGCTTAATTGGTGGGGGTACCCGGGGTACTTGAGGTACCCTAGATACACCAAAACTCTTTCCGCATAAAGGAGCGCCGGTGGGGCTGGGTAGCCGAGGTACCCTTACTTGGGCTGCTTCTGACTTCTTTGGTTTTTCCTTGCTCTTTGCGGCTTCCATTTTGTCCTCCTCTCGTTTCAGATGACACTTCTCCTCCATTGCTATTTACTGCAAAGCTCGAGAGCGAGCTTCACCATATGATAGTGGGCGATGTTTTTGAAATGATCGCCATAATTTCCCCAAACGTAAATTCTTTTCAAAGTTGGTGAGAGTTTGTTGGTGACCAAATGCTCCAGTACGCAATACTTCTTGGTGGAAACGGGTTACGTAATCAGCCAAAGTCTCGGATTCTCCTTGCTTAATGAAGGCGAGCTTAGAAATTGTACTTTCTTGCAATGAAGTATAAGAAAATTCTTGGGTGAAGCTTGCCAGGAGTTGCTCTAGTGAGGATATATTACCTCCTTTTAATGACAGGAACCAAGATTTGGCAGGACTAGTGAGTGTATGTGGAAACATCTGGCACATTGCATTGTTGTCTACCCCTTTAATCAACATTTGGTCGCGATATAACTCGGCATGCTCTACGGGATCTGAGGTACCCGCATATTGTGGTATTTGGGGCATGGTGAATGTCTCTGGCAAAGCTGCTGTTCGGATTTCCATGGTGAATGGCGAATTATAAGTTACTGACGCTGGAACACTGATGACATTCTGCTTCTCAGAGAGGAGCTTCATTTGAGTCTCGAGGTACTCCACCTTCTCAACAAACTCTTGGGGTACCCCAGGTGCCCCACAGGACGCTGCCGCTGTTTGGGAGGCTCTTTTGGCGTTCAGTTTATGCCGGAGATCTTCTTGAGTTTTGAGTTTACGCTTGGTACCTCGGCTATTACGAGAGTAGCAAGAGGCGGTGAAGCGTTCCTCTCTAAAACCGCTGGTGTGAAATTTTGATCGGGTACCCGATGGTCCGTGCTTCGGCCTACTACCCTTCGGTATGTCAGACCGTGGTATGACCTGCTTATCACCTCGCGGGGGTGGAATATCTTGAGTCGTAGATAGGGCAGCCGGTTCGGGTACCCAAGATCCCACAGCCCTAAGGATTGCATGGGCTAGATCTTCGAAGTGCTTAAGAGAAACGGGCTCTTCACTGATGTGGATACCAGTTGATTGCTTGACAGATTTGCCTTTGTCCACGTGAGATACCCTTCTTGTTGAGTCACCCCTTTCATCACCACTGGGGTTCTCCGATCCATCATGACATAGCATTATGTCGTCAGTGGGTACATCGGGTGCCATGGTTGTGTGGGCACAAGTACCGACCAGCTTAGTACCGTGTGGAGGCTTTTTGCGCACTCCCCACAGACGGCGTCAATTGTCTTTAGTTGATTTTGGTATATCAGAATGAGAGCTGCAAAACCGAACGAAGAACAATAAATTTGTTTTTTTTTTGTTGGGAGCTGGGGTACCTCACTGGGTCGGCGGTGCGCAGGCTGTTCTAGTTTATTGTCGTGAGGAAGGAAGAAAATGAGAGTGGTGGGTACGGTGGAATGTTGGGGTCCGGCCTTAAAGTACTCGCTTAGTCACCTTAGGGCTGCAAAATAAGGAAAAGAAGGTCAGAGGTGGAGCCGGGGGTGGCCGGCGACCACACTCCGACTCTCAAGTCAGAGTTGGGGTAACTCAGGTTAGAGAGCTTGTAAGCCCACTATAATGGCGGCTGGAGGGAGAAGAAACCTCAGCCCCCTTTGTGTGTCTGTTGGTTATGCTTACAATGAGAAATAAAGCTTGAGTATTTATAATGTGAGGTATGGCTTTCTCACTTAAGTCTAAAAGAATTAATCTCAAGAAAATCCCCTTAAGTGTTAAGTTAATAAAGTTAATTATAATAGTAATATTCAATGATGACATAAGCAATGACATAAGTAATGATGTAAGGTATGTTGTAGAGTATAAAGAATCTAGAAGCATGTTGAAGAGATTAAAGAATCTAGAAGCATGTTGTAGAGATTAAAGAATCTAGAAGTTACTAAAGATATTTATGAGAAAATAAATCCTAACCATTGATTTAAATTTGTGGTGGTAAAATCCTAGCCATCCATTAGCCTTAGGAAAGCCTATAAATACCCCCCTAGCCCTTCCATTTTCCAAATTAATCCTAGAAATCCAATCTTCCTCCATTTTAAGCTAAGACACCCAAGAAGAAGAACTCATCAAATTAAGAGGTTTAGAGAATTCAAGATATCAAGGTAAGTAACACTTCAACTGTAATGTAAGGACAAATTCTTTTTATATTTGAAATTTAGTTTTATTCAATCCTTTCTCTTATGATAACCAGTAGGATGTGATTGGTTACTATTTATCTTTGTATTGTTCACTTATTAATTATCCTTATATGACTTAGTTATTGTTTATTCATTTTATGGTCGGCTTTGCCGCCTAATCCATGATGTCTTTATTTAATCATGCCATGGTTGGCTTTGCTGCCTAATCCATGATGTTTTTATTTAATCATGCCATGGTCGGCTCTGCCGCCTGTATTGTGATATGTTCTTAGTTATCTCTTTCATGGTCGGCACTGCCGCCTATACTAAAGATTTCTATCCGGGTATCATTGTGTGATAACCTTAATGTTTATGTCATGGGATGTTGTACTACAAGGTGGCAAAGTTTTCTAGGGAGGGCAAGCCCTCTAAGCTAAGCAAAGGATAGTTTTTGGGGACGGCGATACGTAACGCCCAAAAGACCAACTAATGGGCCTAAGGGCAGGATTACAAAGTGCTAGCCTTGTAGTATGACATACCTAGGGCTCTAATAGAGTAGTGTTGTAATCTACATGCATCATGATCCTTGCATGCATTAAAGTGTTATCTTACTGGGCATTGACTCATGTAGTCCTTACATTGCAGGCAATATCGAGTAGTATCACGAGATGCCAGTTCCTATCTGAGGCAAAGTGCATATATGAGAAGAACAGACCTTGGGTTTTAGGATGGGCTCAACTAAGTATCCACATTTTACTCATGGAATGTTTTTTTTTTTTAATTTTGTATACTAAAGAAAACTTCAAATTTTGTATACTAAAGAAAACTTCGAATTTTGTAATAAAGTTTTTGTGAAATAAGGTTTTATTTCCTACTTTTATAAAAAGGTTATTTTGAAGTTGAGGTTTCATATATCTTAAACTAATTACTTTAATTAGACATGGGGTGTTACAAATTGGTATCAGAGCCCAAGGTTTGAAGCGATTCTGTAGACCGTCCATATGCACTAGCCTAGGGTAGGACAAAGCTTAGCTTTAATAAATAATTTAGAAATAAAGATAGTTGAAAATCTTACTCTTGATTTGACTGATACGTAGAAGGTAGGTCAAAAACTCGTTGAGATGCCAAGTGCTAGGGGTAATGGAGGTAGAAGGGCAGGAGAAACTTCAAAGGAGCAATCCGCAATGAATCGACTTACAGATATTGTGGCACGACTCTTAGAAAGAGAAGTTAGAAGAGATGATCATACGCAAGGTATACACAATCCAGGAAGCAAATTTAGAAGATTAAATCCACCAATATTCGAAGGGGAAGTTGATTATATTGCAGCAGACCAATGGCTGTGAACTATGGAAAGAATGATAGAAGTAGCCAAAGTACCAGAACAAGAAAAAGTCACTTGTGTCTCCTTTATGCTACGAGGAGCGGTAGAATACTGGTGGGATTCTATCAGACGATACCACAATGAAACAACAATGCAGTGGAAGGAATTTAAGGAACACTTCTACAACAAGTATTTTTCAGAAACTGTTCGTTCAGCCAAAAGAATGGAGTTCGTTTATCTACAACAGAAGGGGATGTCGGTGCCAGAATATATTCAGAAATTCGATGAACTCTCTCGATACGCCCCTCATATGGTTGCAACGGAAGACCTAAAAAATGATCATTTTATGCAAGGACTACGTAAAGACCTTGCAAAAGATTTGAAGGTAGCTGGTGTGAGGGATGCTTCTTTCAGTGAACTTATTGATCGAGCCCTAGTAATTGAGCAAGCGGATGAGGAAAAGAAAGAAGAAAAATGAAGAAACAAAGGAAATGTAGTCCAGGGGAACTTTCTAGCTAACCACGGGAAAGCACGCTCAAATAATAGTAAGAGAAAAGGAGTGCCAGTGGCCAAGGACCAGAACGGAGATAAACGCCCAAGAAATCATCAGAAGGAAGTCATACAAAAGCCAAGGTGCAATCAATGTGGCAGAACTCATCCTGGGGAATGCCGAGCTAGTACCAGAACATGCTTCAAATGCGGAAGGGAATGACACTTTATCAAGGACTGCCCAGAGAATGGCCCACCACCAGAAAAAGCTAATGCTCGAGTATTCACACTCACTAAAGTAGATGCAGAGGCAAATCCATCAGTAATATCAGGTGAACTATCTATCTCTAAAACTTCTACACATGTGCTAATAGATTCAGGAGCTACACATTCATTTGCATCACCAACATTCGTTAGGAAGGTAAAAAAGGCCCTTGATATCATAAATAGGCCATTTAGCGTAATGGTACCCTCAGGCGAAGTATTAAACTCGGGGCAATTAGTGAAGGCATGCAAGGTCAGCATTGGTAACTATAAACTATGTGTTGACCTAATCATTCTTGAAATGCATGACTACGATGTAATTCTAG
This sequence comes from Murraya paniculata, assembly GCA_030449075.1. Taxonomy (NCBI): domain Eukaryota; kingdom Viridiplantae; phylum Streptophyta; class Magnoliopsida; order Sapindales; family Rutaceae; genus Murraya; species Murraya paniculata. The sequence continues at coordinate 329,932 of JAEVFN010000048.1, forward strand.
GCATGGATTGGTTATCGAAGTACCATGCCCAAATAGATTGCGAGAAAAAAGAGGTAACTTTTCTACCACCACAAAGGGAACCATTTACTTTCAAAGGAGGGCGTTCAGAGAAAGGGATGCCGGTCATCTCTGCGTTAAAGGCAGCTAGATTATTAAAAGGAGGATGTGAAGGGTACCTAGCAAGCATTATTATTGAAACAAAAGAACAAGCGACGAAGCTAGAAGACATTCCAGTGGTGAATGAATTTCCTGAAGTGTTCCCAAAAGAACTCCCAGGATTACCACCAGATCGAGAAATTGAATTTGCAATCGATTTATTACCAGGAGCCACCCCAATCTCGAAGACGCCTTATAGGATGGCTCCAGCAGAATTAAAAGAGTTGAAGAGTCAACTACAGGAATTATTAGACAAGAGCTACATACGCCCAAGCCATTCACCATGGGGAGCACTGTACTCTTCGTTAAAAAGAAGGATGGGTCAATGCGAATGTGCATTGACTATCGAGAGCTAAATAAAGTGACTATCAAGAACAAGTATCCACTCCCCCATATCGATGAACTATTCGATCAATTACAAGGAGTATCAGTATTCTCCAAGATCGACCTAAGGTCAGGATATCATCAGTTACGAATCAGAAAGGAGGATATTCCTAAAACAGCTTTCAAGACATGTTATGGGCATTACGAATTCATTGTCATACCATTTGGTCTAACAAATGCCCTAGCAGCCTTTATGGATCTTATGAACAGAGTGTTCAAAGACCACTTAGACAAGTTCATTGTGGTATTCATTGACAATATTTTAATCTACTCACGAACCAAGGAAGAACATGCTGAGCATTTAAGGATCACTCTTCAGACATTAAAGGAGAAGCAGCTATATGCCAAATTCAAGAAATGTGAATTTTGGCTTGAAAGAGTTATGTTCCTCGGGCATGTCGTATCCAAAGATGGGATTTCAGTAGACCCCTTGAAGGTAGAAGCTGTAAGTCGGATGTTCGACTGGGAAGAAATATAAACGGGTTATTATATTGAATGGGCTCTCTCTTTTACATTTTCCTTTTTTGTTTTTTCCTACTTTACCACTCCCGGCTCCTGACTACTTAATTAAGAGACCTCTTTGTGTAGCAGCCCAATATTCAGCCAATATGAACTGATGACAGAAATGACCAACATTATTCTATATTCCCATTGCTTCTCTTATAGAAGAAACTTGTTCTCACTTGAGTGAACTTGTTACTTGTGAGCGAAGCAAACATTGCTAGTTGGTTGTACAAAGATGAAGGTTTGCCTTCACTCATTGTACAAAGCATAGATAGCAATTTTGATAGAGGTGGTAATGGTACCCACAAAATCGCTCAAATACGTCAGTCAAAATTTGCGGGCTGAGGGTAATTTTGTGGGTTGCGGGTAGGTTTGGTATCAAAAACTAAAACTCGCACAAGGTTGTGGGCGGGTTTAGTATGTGCCAAATAAATGGGGGGACACCTGCATGGGTATCAGCCAACCCACACTTTTTTCAATTTTTTTTAAAGTGTAATAATTATGATACTTATTATAATTATTATATACAAATTAATTTCATTATATAATTATAGATTATTATATGCTTATCATAATTTTGTTATTCCATTAGTGTTTAGAAAATATTAGTATTAGAAAATATTAATCTTAAATCATTATTGTAGGAATTGTGTTGGATGGGTGCTAATAGTGGTGAATGAAATGAAAATCTTTAATTCTTGAAGCTTGTGTTAAATGAGAATTTAAGATGATAATTGTTGTTGGTTCAGTGTTGATACTTTTGTAGAATTATGTTGTTACTTTTGGATATTAGTTTTTGGTTTTTTTTTTTAATTGAAAGCACTATTGGAGTTTGATGGACTTTTGTATTTTCTACTTAAATTTGAGAATTAGTGTTGGACTTGTGTTTTCTTTTAGATTGATCTTGAAATTTTAATTTTTTATTTACAATGATTAAATTTAGAATTGAGTATTTTATGTGAAATTTTAGGTTATTTTATAAATTTACATATTGATTTATATAGTTTAAATTATTAATTTTTGTTAAAAATATCTTTTAACGTTTGTGATTTTAAATATAAGAATAGGAAAAAAATCTATCAGAGTACCATTGTAGATTTGATAATTGTCAAAACGCATAACAGACAGATTTTCATAAAAAAGTTAAAACCAGCAATAAGTTGCAGGTGAGTTTGGTAATATAAATTTTATACAGGTATACAGATTTAATAATGGCAAACCTATAGCGGGTGGTACCTATTGCTATCCTTAATTTTGATGTTTAAATATAGGGCAAGATAATTTCACGCATTTTTTTAAGAAGAAAAAATAACTCTTTCCATTAATTACCAGAGTCGAGAAAACAAGCAATGTCAGCTGGGAAAGACTCCACCCAGACATTAGTTACTTCACTCCTAATGAAATATTTAGCAAACCTATGAGCTGTTTCATTACTAGATCTACCTGCATGCTGGAAAATAACATTTTGGAAATCAACACTCCTGACCTGTCTTTAATTACTTTTATAACCCAAAATGTTTCAGTTTTGCTTCCTTTTTTATTGTTAACAAGGTCAGCTACCTCCTGAGAATCTGTCTCAATAATAACCGATGCCAAATTTGTCTTTTTGGCCACTTGAAGCCCCCATTCTGGAACCTCTGCTTCTACAAACGACACAACACATCTTAGCCTTGAGGACTTAGTTGCAGCTACCACAATTCTTCCTTCATCATCTTTGATAACAACTCCTAAACCTGCCGCCTTATCTTCAGCATCTACAGCAGCATCCACATTGATTTTAAAGCTTCCACTACTGGGGGAGTCCACTGATGTTTCCTCTTGTCTTTTGGCTTTTCAACTTGAGTTTTCCCCACCTATTTTACCCTCTGAAAGGCTTCCATTACTGCTTGGACTTTTGCAGCTGAGATATTTGGGTTAAGTTTCTTCCTTTCAAAGATGAATTGATTCCTGGCATTCCAAGTAACCCATCAGATGGCTCCTAGCAGCTCCAGGTCTATTTAACAAAGTTTCTTGGACATCTCATACCACACTCCAACCATATTATTACCTTTATGCATCTCAATGCCTTCGTCAGCCAATATTGATTGTTTCCAGATCTTGCAGGCTGCTTTGCACTCCATTAGAGCATGGGAGAAGTTTTCCATACTCGTCCTGCAAATTTAACATATAGGCGATGCAACCACTTTCCTTTCCCGCAAGTTTTCACCAGTTGGCAGAATATTTTAAGCTGCCCTCCATAAAATTTTTTTTTATCTTTTCAGGTAAATCCGGTCTACATACAGCCTTCCAATAAAATAAACTATCCTCAGAGGTACTAGGAATATCGGAGTATTTGAGTTTTAGAGCAACTTGATATCCACTCTTTACAGTGTACATGCCTGTCTTATCAAAATGCCAGCAAACTTTATCCATCTTTGGGCTTTTGGGGAGAGGGCTGCTCAATATAGCTTCTGCATCTTCTTTGTTAAAATGCTGATGGATTAAATCTACTTTCCACTGATTTCTTGCATAAATTAGCTCTGCGACTTTTGCATCATCAGGCAGAGATGGTACTGAGAAAGGTTTAAAAGTATATGGCCTTGCGATCCAATTACTCTTGTAGATCTGCACCATGTCTCCTCTTCCAATTCTCCATCTAACCCATTTTTCTAAAAATTGTCTGCCCCACGGCAAGCTCTTCCAAAGAAAGATGGATTGGATCCCATGCTAGCATTCCAAAAATCTGATCGTTTGAAGTAACTAGCCTTCAACACTTGGGCAGCTAGAGAGTTTGGAAATTGGAGTAATCTCCACCCTGGCTTTGTGCCACCAAAGCTTGGTTGAAACTAGAGAAGTCTCTAAAGCCCATGCCACCTCTACATTTTTCATGACTTAATCTTTCCCATCTTGCCCAAAGAATCTTATGTTTGTCCTCCTTGGAGCCCCACCAGAATCTTGCCACTTCTGAATATCTTCACATAGCCCTATTGTCAACTTAAAGATTCTCATGGCATAAGCTGGAACTGCCTAAGCTAGTGCCTTAATTAAAACTTCCTTCCCTCCACTTGAAAAAACTTATGTTGCCAACTAGATATCTTGCTCAATACTCTAAGCTGGACATCATTAAAGAAGCTCATCTTTTTCCGCCCAATCATAGAAGACAGCCCCAAAATTCTTGTGTCTTGATACTGCATTGAGCTAGAAGATTTTTGTTATGGCTTCAGCTTGGTCCTCACTCACCTTGCCGCCAAAAAACATCGATGACCTCTCACAGTTGAAGATTTGCCCAGATGCTGATGCATAACCATCAAACAGAGCTTTCAACTGATTGCACTCATTTGTTGATGCTCTTGCAAATATTAAACTATCATCAGCAAATAAATTGGTGTGTGATGGAGGTATTCTGCACAAATCGCAGCCCATGGATCAAGCTTTGACGTTCTGCCTACATCAACAAATTAGAAAAAGCTTCCGCACCTATAAGGAACAAATATGGAGATAGAGGGCACCCCTATCTGAGCCCTCTTTGAGGATGAATCAGCCCCTTCAGAATTCCATTAATGATAACAGAAAAAGTTGATGTTATAATGCAGTTCAGCACCAACTTTATCTATTTATGTGAAAAGCCTAATCTCCCCATAGTTTGTTCAAGGAACCTCCATTCCACTCTATCATATGCCTTGCTAATTTCTAATTTTATAGCCAGCAGCCCCTTCTTCGTGCTCTTATTGTGCCTAATTTTGTGTAGACATTCATACCCAATAATGATATTATCTGTTATGAGTCTATTGGGTATAAAGGCACTCTGAGTGAGGGAGATAACTTGATGCAAAATCTGTTTAAGTCTATTAGCCATAGTCTTAGCCACAATTCTGTAAATCACGTTGCAAAGACTTATAGATCTAAATTCGATTACCTTCCTAGGCTTGGCATCCTTTGGTATAAGAGCAATAGAGGTGTGGTTAAGTAGAGTGGCATCACCTTGTTCATTGAGGATGTACAGGCATGTCGAAATGACTGTGCTGTTAACAATTTTGCTAATGCTTTTGGAAGAAAGCTGCTGGTAACCCATCAGGCCCTGGTGCCTTGGTTGGACACATTTGGAACAGCGCAGAGGGAATCTCTTTTGCTGTGATGGTTGATCTAGTAGTTTATTCATTTCTGTAGTTACCTTTGGAGCCAATCCTTCTAAAACAGCATTGATTTGGTCTTGATTTGGACTGGAGGTTGTAAATAGGTCTTGAAAATATTCACGAAACTCCCTTTCTATATCATCTCCATCTTTTGTCCAATGCCCCCAATGGCCTTCAATACCTGTGGTTCTGTTCCTTCTCTTTCTTGATGAAGCATTAAAGTGGAAGAACTTAGTGTTTTTATCCCCCTCCTTCAGCAAATCAGCCTTTGATCTTTGCTTCCAATATATCTCCTCATCAATTAGCATATTGTTGATCTGTTGTTTGAGACTTTTAATTTCTGCACCACTCTCGTACTGAACATTGCTGCTTATGGCACGTCGTAGCTTCTCCATTAACTCTTTCAGCTGTTCCTCTCTTTCTCCAAAATCTTCCTCACCCTACCATTGCAACTGAGCCATTGAAGCCTTGGAACACTTTTGGAAAGTCTGCACTGGATTCACGTCTTGTCTACAATCAAAACCAGACCACTCTTTCTTTACAGTATTTTTACAACCTTCATACGCACTCCACATATCCTCATAGTAAACTCTAGGAAAATTTCTTCTGACATAGCTTACTCCATTTTTCTTCTCTTGAACATTCATTACAAGTAAGTTATGGTCTGATTCCCACATAACCATGTTTATCACAGTCTCATCTAGAAAAAAGTTCCCCTAATCCTTACTACACAAAAGCTCTATCCAGCCTTTTCTCAATATGGTGAGGTCCAAATTGTCTGTTGGACCATGTAAATGGGTGCCCTCTACACCCCACATTAACAAGATTTCACTTGTAAGCTGCTTCTCTAAAATTTGAGATCATGCTTACATCCTTTTATTTCCACCAGATTTTTAGTTTAAGTGCATAATTTGATTAAAATCACCAATGGCCAGGGCAAAGAAGACAGACCAGCTAGTCTCCGCATCAATGTCCATGTATACCTCTTTTGTTGAGCTTTTGGTCTCATGCCACTGTCATTTTGAATTACAGCATCAGTATGATGGTTGCTATACGAAATAATATTCACATTAACATCTGAGTTCCACATCATCGCCAACCATCCACTCATACCATTCCTACTAACAGCAAAACAATTATCTAAATTAAACTACCTACATTCTTCAAATGCTTGCTTAAACAATAACTTTGTCTCACAAAGAAACAGTAGCTGAGGCCTGTGCAAGTGGAGAATTTTCTTAATTGCCAGGTGCATCTAGGGATTCCCAAATCCCAAACGTTCCAACTTACGAGTTTCATAGCTGCCCCAGCCTCCGCCGATAAATTCTCCATTTGTTGATCATCACCTCCATCTGTCTTTCCTTTTGTTCCCCAGAGCAGCGCCAGTTTATTTGGAGAGATGGGGATTTTATAGGGGCTCATGTTTTTTAGCCATTTACTTTCCGGATCTTCCCAATGTAACTTATTGCATGGCCTTTTTATGGCAATAGGCCCGCTAGTTACCTATGGTGGTAATGCTTGAATTTTCCACTTGCTATTTTTCGATTGAGCATTGAGTTTCATCGGCCAATATTAGTTTTTTTCTCTTCTGAAAGCCATTGACTTAAGTCATCTTTTTCGCTTGTCGGCCCATCGGGCCCACTTTCACTTCAGCTGGCTTTTCTTTCTCGCCTTTGTTTCCCTCCTTTTTACCCTTTGTTCTATAATGTTCCTCAATCGTAGCTGCTATAGCTGCAGGCTTTTCGCATCCTAGGTGCTGCTGCTCACATTCTAGGTACTGGTGCCTCAGATCCTCAGTCTCTACCATTAATGATTCTTCACCTACCTCCACCACATGGTTCACCTCCATTGGCATTATCTCGTTGGAGCTATCCATTTGGGTTAAACCCGATTCAAGATGCTTATTTGGATTTAGATTGCTTGGTTGCGCTTGCTGTTTTAGTTGTGGCTGTATCTGAGCACCTGGGTTTACAGGGGTTGCACCTCGTTGATCATCCCTCTTATTCCTTCTGTTTCTGCCTTTGTTAAGCTTGGCCAGTTCAACTGGTGTAGGCGTTTTCATCCACCCCCCATAGATAAGTTCCTCCTTTGGTTGTTGACCTTTATACTTCTCTGAACTGATGTCCAATAAGTCCACGGCAAAAGCTAAAACCTGGAAGCTTCTCATGCTTTGCAAGCATCGAAATATCTTCCTCTCCTTCCTGTTTCAATGTTAAGATTCTTTTCAAAGGCTTAGTGATATCCATTGAGATTCTCACCCAAGCAAAAGGGCCAATACACTCTGCTTCCTCATCCGTCTCTGCTTCCTCCACTTATCCAATCTTCTCCCCCAAATTTTCAATAGCTTCTTTCACCATACGCTTAATGGGCATACTGTGATCTGCACCTAAGAGGATGTATGTATGAAGGGCTATAGCTTTATGTTCCTTATTTCCATTGGTTCTACACACACAATCGGAGCATTGTCAAAGTGCCATGGACCCTCAATCAGCACTGTCTTTTTATCCTATTATGTAGCAAACTTAATCACGAAAGTATTGTCCCCTAGACTCTCAACTTTAATCTTCTTGGTAGTTTTCCATGCTTGCTGTATTGCATACCTTAGCCCTTCTCTGTTCACATCTCTGTTAAGAAGAATCTTGCCCACAAGACAGTGAGCTGCCATCTTTTCTCCTTTCATTTTCATTCCGCCAATGAAGAGCACCGCATCCTCTTCCTCCTCCTTCAGAGTGATAGACTTGCATATGTGAATGAGCTCCTCTGTATCCATTTTCTTCTTTCGTATTTAAACCTTCCTAACCCCTCTTCTCTCCGCCACCGCTTTAAAGCCTTCAAATAAAACCAACCGGCTGATGAGCATATACTGTATACATATTTTAACTATAATTATATAATTATTAGTTATTATTATTTATTATTTTTATTAATTAATTTATTTTATTGAATAGAAAATTAATTAGAGAATATGAATAAAAGGAGTATGAATAAGTTCAATTTAAGAAGAAATAAAGATTAAATTGGAAATTAATTGGAAGACATGAATTAAAGAAATCCATGAATTAGCATTAAAAGCGGAAAGAATTTGATGGTTTATGGTGTTGACAAGCATTAAGAAGCAATTAAGCATACATGCATGTGGAATTCAAGCTGATCAAACCGAAGCCAATAAAATTAATTTATGCACGTGGAGAAGTTAATGGCAATCACGTGGAATTAATGAAGACTTTGGGAACAAGCATGCATAAAATAGAAACTTATTTAATGTGCATGGCTCCATATGTTCCATGCAATATTTACATGACCAATTTTAAGGATTGCATGCATAAATGTTGCCTTGCTTGAGTCGGTTCTTGAAATCATTATATAAAGGCATGGTTATTGGCGTTTGGAGCAGCCGCACACACACAATAAAAAAAAAAGCTGATTGAAGAGAGAAGAGAAGAACGGCAGCAGTTCAGTCTTTTAATTTTTATTTCTCATATGTTTTTGTCTTGTTGAGTGCATTACTTGGTTCCTCGAACTCAGAAGTAATGAACAATGTCTAATTGTTCGGCAGCAGTTCAGTCTTCCCATGGTTAATTTTATTTATTTTGTTGCTCCCAATTCAAATATGTTTAGCTAATTTTTTTATACTAAGGTTAATGATGAAACCCTATTTAATGAAATAACTGTTTTTTTGTTTAATTAAATTCCTTACATATGTTCTTTAATGTTTATGGTTCTTATTTCACATGATTAGTTGGATGTTATTAAATCTTTTCATCAATTCTGTCATGCATTATTGATTGTTAAGATTAATATTCAATTAAATCTATGCTTGGACCTATAAAGTCTATATATGATTTTCTTTGATTCTGTGTCTTTAATTAAATCGTTTACACAGAGTTCTTAGAAAAATTTTGACTCTTTGTTATTTAATATATTTACATAGGATGCTTAGATATCATACTATTAAGCAGAAAAAAAACCTACACAAGATTAATAATCCATGAGATGACATAGATTGATTTCGAGTTGTCACTCTAAACTTAGGGATTAATTGATAATTAGATAATTACTAGTTGAATAGTGGTGGATTCTAAAATCTTGGTAACATTTGTCCTATTGAATCTCCTTTGCTTTAATTGTTTTCTTAAATTAAATAGTTTAATTTCTCTTAAAACTCAATTTGCTCAACTAGGTTAGGATAAATATTAATTTTAGATTTAAATTAGAGTTTTCAATTTAAAACAATCCATGTGGGTTCGACCTCGTTACTACTACTCTATTTCTAGATTCATGCAGTTGTGAGTATATTAACATTTTTCACACTGCCACAGCTAAGGATTAAACTTCTATTTAACTTTCCTTCGCAATAAATCACTAGCTTATAATAATGAGAAGACACCCATATTGGGTTATGATAACCCCCCACACCCTTCCATATTAGGAGTTCTTTGTCAGAGAGAAAAAGAGCTCCTGGAAGAAGACCCTTTTTGATTTTTAATTTGAAATGAAAGACTTCACTATATTTGAAATATCCTAATAAATTCATTCAGAACAAATTCGTATATATTTTCAAGTAGAATCGAGAAAAATTAAATAAAATACAAAATCACACTTTCATTTAGAATTATCAAAGGGAATGTTACCTGACATATGTGTACTAAGGCCTCTTCGTTAATTATTTATTTAACCGCCAGTTATTTAAAGATGATGATGGTGCGAATACATTCTGTGCTTTTAACCCGATTCAAGCTGAATAAAATTCAATATGCTTATATTTTACAAATATTTGTGCGCATGTGATTTAGATATGATTATATATATATATATATTGTATATTCTTATTTATGTGGCTGATTTAGTGATATATTTTGTGTATATTTAATTAAATATAATAAATATGTACAAACTTGTACAGAATATTTGATGAAGCAAGTGGTGAAAATTACTCGCAAAATCGGCTAAAACCCGTTATTCTAATGAGTATTTATGAGATTGTCTAATCCAATCCTTGGCCTCAATTGACCAAATCTTAATTTTTAGAACTTTGACCTGAATATAAAGTGTTAAGGGGTCAGGTTAAGGCTCAATGAATTAAGTCTAATGATATTCAGGTCAAATTTATGACCTCAATAAAAAGCCTTAAGCTGCCCTTGACCCTTAAATTAATTTTTAAAACTATAACACTTAAAAGTTTAAAAAGTTAAAATACACACACCACACATAGTCACTACTTAGTCCACTAATCTTTATCTCTATTTCGTATTAATTTAGTATTTTATATTTGATTTATTTACTTGTTAGTTTAGTTAGATTATTACATGTTATATTATTGTTAAAGCAAAATAAAAAATAATTTATTAAATTCTTTACAATCAAGTTCAACATAAAAATAGAATAATAATAATACAATATTATTAATAAAGAATGAAGAATTGGAGTCATATTAAAAAAAAAGTTTCTAAAAATTAAAAAAAAAAGGAAAAAAATTATAGCTGGGCTAAGATAAATTACAAGCCACTTAAGTTTGAAAGGTTGGACTTTTTAAAGGCTGGGCTCATTGCTCAGCCTATTATGGATATAGGCACCTAAAAAGTTAGTTGATACAACTTTGAAATCACCTTTAGAGTGGAGTTATTGTCATCCCATTATTAATCTCTTAAAACCCGTTTTCTAAACAAAACCCATAAAATAATTGAAAAAAATCAGATTACTTCTATTAACATTAGAGCAATTTTCACAAATAACCTTATTCACTTTTGCCTGAAAGGCCCATCTATATGTCAAATTTCAAATATTACGTGAATTAAGCAAAATTGTCTCTCAACTCATTTTCTTTAGTAGTTACATTTGTTAAAATTTATCAATGCTCAAGCTTCTCATATGAGTTTGACAATTTCAAAAGTACACGGCGACAAAGAAGAAAATCAATATATTGTATTGGTAGAAATATTTGAGTGGTCTAATAAGTAAACTGTAAATTATTATAACAAATTCTAAACTTTTCTCAAAGAGAAAAGAATTCTAAACTTAATAAATATATTACACATTCGTCAGTTTGCAAAATCAACATAAAATTTTTAAAATTGAACTGTAATTTCGTCGTGGACAAAGACAAATTCTTATCAACTTCTTAAGAAGTAACAATTGTAGGGAGTGTTGATGGTGGATCTAGCATTTGTAGAAAATGGTTCATTAATTAAAAAAAATGGTTAAATAGCTGGCTATACAATTAAAATAGCGTCATAATAATTAGTTTTGAGAAACTACTTTGAAATTATTTTACTTGCTTTATGTTCATGTCAAAACACCTATACTAGGCTATAAAAAGTTTGTTAGAATGTCAAAATCACTGGATACTGGCACTCTTATTTTATACTGTGCTTTAATGTAATTTTAAGTGAGGGTAAAAGTGTAAATATAAGGAGGGGCCATGATAGGAGATTAAAGGGGTGCTAATAGCTCTACTCTTACCTTTGTCTGTTCAAACCCTCTTCTTTTACATTTGTTATTTAAGCTGAGTTTTATAATTAGAGCTATTTAATTTATGTTTAGGTCACCAGATGATTCTATATATAGTTTCATGTTAAATCAAGTTAAACAACCTAAATTTAAATCTAATCACGTTATTAGTGTGTGTCGAATTGAAACGAATCGTGTCATGTCTAAACTCAATAAGATTTTTTATTTTCGTCCTAATTGTGTTCAAATAAATTAAACAAATTGAATCATATCATTTGTTTCAGAAATAGGTCAAGTATCTTGACATTCTAATTCAATTAATAAATTGGTCGAGTTTTGGTCAATCAAAATTTGAAACAAATTCTAGCCATCAACACATATTGCCACTCCATGCTAAATTGCACTATTATATGATTGACGTATAGGATATTGCATTACTTTGTAATAATTATATTGTATTATAGTGTGTTGTAATATTGTATTATAGGGTTTGCATCCCTTGCAAAATTGGATGAACAGTAACCAACACGTGGTTACTGTTCATCATTTTTGTGAGGGATGTAACATATATTAAATGTATGTTAGGGGGTTCCTGTATTATATTGTGTTGTATTAGGTTATAATGCAAAATATTTAAGTTCAGTGTACTATGAACTAAATAATATAAAATAATATTATTTTATATTAATGTTAAAATATTATTTAAATTTATTAATATTTTGGGGTTCTAATATTACATAATAATTTTTATAAATAAATGGTTACTAAATAATAAAGTATTATAATAATATTTTATACTATTAATAATGTTACATTATAATATCATGTTGGTGTCGGTGTATCGTACTGTTTTGAAAATCATGCTTTGCATTCCAAGTGAGATCAAAGCGCCCCTCTCTACCAACATGAAGCTCGTTGCCAGAATAGATCGAATGTAATAACCACTTTAGTATAGGGCAACACAAACAGAAATTGCAGCTAAATATAAGTTAACATAAGAACAATATTTAAATGCAATGCATTATTTAATAAGGCAAACTGCCAAACACACCCTTTATTTTCTCTCATTAATTAGAATGATTTTCCCAATTCCATTAAATTAATAAATCAAAAAAATGATTTAAAAGCGTAAATGAAATAAAATTTGTACATAAAGGATATCAAACTCAATTGAGAGCACATAAGGGATATCAAACTCAATTGAGAACTTAATTGGATTAAATATAATGTTACAAAAATCGTTCGACCAAAACCTTAGACCGATAGGTAAGGCTCCAATAGAAGTATCATTAAAGACATCTGATTAACAACTTTAAATCCAGAAAGATCTAGGAGGATTTGACTAATTTATATCTCAATGGATGTATAGTATACCCATTTCATAGTATTAACAACCTTTTTAATGTAGTACAGCAATACAACCAAAAATTACAAGCAAAAATTAGTATAAAATCAATATGTTAATACAATATAATACAATGCAAATTGCCACACACACCCTTTATTCATTGTCATTCATTACATTGATTTTCCAAATTCTTTAAAATCAATAACTAAAAAAAAATGATTTAAAAATGTAAATGAAATAAAGTTTGCAAGTAAGGAAAATCAAACTTAATTGAGACCTTAATTGAATTAGACATCGTGTTACAGAAACCGTTTGACTAACCACTTAGGCCGATAGTTAGGGCTCTAATAAGGGTATCAAAGAAAACTCTTCAACAACATTTAAATCCAGAAGTATCCGACTAATTTCTATTAGGCCTTGCCACATAAAGGCCTCATTGGAAGAAATAGAAAATTTCGTTAAAGAGATGAGCTATTGAGTTGCATTACCCGGGAACTTGCCTCACAAAAGAAATAACTTTTACCGAACATAGCAAGCTGTTAATTTCTGAAGCAACACACCAGCTCACTTCTGAAAGGTTTCTTCTGTAATACCATATTGGCCACACACGCCAGCTAGCTTCTGCCAGATTTTTCGGTACTACCCGATTGACCACATTCCAGGATCTCGTAACACCTCGATTAGCCAGATTCCAGGAATCTGATGCAACATCTAATGGTAATGAGCTAGTGCCTTAGTTTAGCCAGCATATCCCCCCAACATCGGCCATGGCTTCTGCAATTTCCACCTCTTACTGAGCGGTGTATTTTGATAATTAAAAGTAATGATAAAGCCACAAATTCTTCTACTAATTGATATGATATAACTCTATTGTACAAATTGAGTTTATACAAGAGGTTGTAACTCTATGACTACTATTTTGGTAATTAAAATGGTCATCACAACAGTTGTGATGGCCAGACTTAGTAGCAGCAAGGACCCTAGGACTAAACCCAACTAAACAATGAAGTTAAGAGCTAACCCTACAGAGGTGAGAATCTGTTCAAATCACATATATCATTAAATTTTGTGAAAATGAGTGAGCTAAGAGTACCTTAAAACAGAAAATGCAGCTTACAGTGGGATAATAAAATCAGAGGCACACTAGGTAACATTTGACAACAGATCCCTTGCATAACAAGAGGGGGAAAAAAAAACCTGGTAGCCAGAAGAAGCATTTGCCGGGTAAATTTTCCAACTGAAGAAGGAAAACGCCTCAGACTCAGCAATGAAATGTATAGCAATCATCATGAACTGCACATTTATCAAATATGTCTTATCCTACATTGACTCCAACAATAAAATTTTAGTTACTCTTCAGACTGAAGCGTTCAGACTTAAAACAAACAATTGCAGGGCAATTCCAGAAATCAAGAAGAATAAACAACAAACTGAGAGCAAATTCCAATTATTTATTTAAGTCACACTGTAAACTGTACATAAAACTGAAATGTTGTTCCATTTTTATTTAGAGTGACAACAAACAGAACACAGACAGAGAAAAATAAAGAAAAACAGATAAAGCATCTGCAAGAGTATCCACAATAGAAAGTTAATTTATACATCAAACCTTGATTACACATTACAACAGGCATTGGTCACAATTTCAGTTCCTGCTAAATCTCGTAGTTAGCCAATGCAATGGGTAAGCTATTAACAACATCAGGTGATTCAACGTAGGAGAGTGAGATCAAGGCAGACCTATACTTTTCAGCATCATCGCCATTTGTCACCGCTACCCCATTTGCGTTGTCAAACCTTTGAGGAAGATGGTTATCTGGACTCGGACGTTTTTCTGGCACAGAATTAGATATCGCAATAAGTAACTCCCGAGCCAACTCTTGAGGCAACTCCTTAACACATGCTTTCACATCCATATAACTCTGAATCTGGAAAAATTGTCGAACATAAAGAATTAACAACTGATTAGCAGAGGAAAAGAATAAAAGCTTAGAGGAATTAAAATAAATAACCAATTATCGTACCAACTAAATTATCAATAATCACATAAAGATAAGATCCAATTTATTCTTGACAGAAGACTTTTAATGCCTCGACCAATTGTGTACTATAATAGATTGACCTGTAATGAAAATTAGGATCAGTGCAAAGCTAATTTTGTGCTAAGCACTAAATCAATGGTCAGAAGTTATTTTTAATTTTATTATAACTATTAATTCAGTGTTCAGTTACAAAATCAGCTCAGCCTTGAATCTTTGTTCCAATAATATGCCTATGTGTAAAGGTATCTATTATGATGAAATTAAAAGAACCAAAAAAAAGAAAAATCCAAAGCTTGTTTTACATGACCAATACTATTTTCTAAAGAATGCAAAATAACCCAATTGGAGAAAGTTATGAGACAATGAACCTGGTTTATCTGTTTGGCTACTGATAAAAGGTACGGAAAATGAAATCCGTGCGGCGGCGTTGATGTCGAAGAGAAACAAACAGAAACAAATGACTGCGGTGATCAAAATTTAACCAGCAAAAATAAAAGAAACTGAGAAGAAAGATCAAATTGTAACATCGTACCTTTTCGCTGGTAAAGGCTTTCAGTTAAGGATTACAGCCGTGTACTTAGAAGGTCTTGTTAGATTTTGAAAGGGCTTTTTTCTTTTTTTTTTTCCCCTTCAGTTTTTATTAACAATAAGTACAGTTTTCGCCAACCCTACACGTTAGCATGACATGTTGTTCTTAGCCTCTAGAGTTTTCTTGAGCGACAACCAAATTGTATTAAAAAACAGAACGCGATTACATCACGTGAACCGACAAACCGTCCCCATATTTAACGGTAGAGAGGATATATGAATATTAAAGAGTGAATAACATTTAAGCAACCCCAATCGTAACTGAAAAGATATTTTCACCCTTTTACTTTAAAAAAACGGGAGAATTATGTGGAATATATCCCATTTCCTCTTAAATACCTAATATATATCTTAAATAATAATATTTAGGATCTCAAAATTTGAATCTCAACTTGAGTTTCAATGTTATGTGCCATTTATTTATTAAATGATAAATTTCATAATTAATAAAATTATTTAATATGTGATACCTAACATTAGTATAACACTCTTAAATTTTATAACACTCTTAAATTTAAGAGCTTATAATACTCTTAAGTTTTATATATATATATACACTTAAAAAAAAAAGAGAAAGTACAAAAATAACCTTAATTAAATCCTCATAAAACTGAACTCATATCCTCAAAGTTGGGTAAATAATCGAGAATACTTGACTTCAATCGAACCATGCATAATTAGTAATTTAGTATAAATTTTTTACTTTTCCATGTTAGTTGGATAAATAGTCGAGGATACTCGACTTTAATTGAAATGAAATTGTTTTTTTAGAGAATTCTTGACTTTTTTATGTAAGTTGAGTAAAGAGTCGAGAATACTCGACCTTAAATTAACTTTGACCGTGTATTCATTCAGTACAAATTCTCGATTTTTCATGAAAGTCTAGTAATTAGTGGAGAATATTTGACTTAAATTGAAATTAAAAAAGCTCTTTTAATTAAGTCAGGTAAAAAGTCGAGGATACTCAACCTTAATTTAAACTTGTCTAAGTATTCATTCAGCAAAAATTCTCGACTTTTCGTGAAAGTCTGGTAATTAGTTGAAAATATTCAACTTAAATTGATATAAAAAAAATTCATTTAATTAAGTCGGGTAAAGAGTCGAGGATACTTTACTACTAGGCTTACTCTTACCGGACATATTTCTCGACTTAATACTCAACTTATATTATAACTGACTCGACCTCTTACCGGACATATTTCTCGACTTAATACTCAACTTATATTATAACTGACTCGACCTACTTCACTTCTTACTCGACTAAATATTCAACTTCGTACTTGACTTCTTCCTGGAATGATTTTTCAATCACTCATAACTTAAATTAAGATCTTAAATCCCTATATTTTATGCAATAGTGTGTGTATGTGTAAGCACAAAAATAAATAATGTACTATTGAACTCATAAGTCATCAGCAAATATACTTGTAATTAAATCAAATCAAACCCTAAGCATACAAAATGTTTACATTTCAAACATACATTATCCACAACTTGATAATGCACCTTTTGAAGAGTTTATATTTATCAAAAGCCTTTGTATTGAAGGTAAGAGATGAAATGGTGAGAGGAAGAAATAGTGAGAAGAGGAAATCATGAGGAATAAATTGTGAGACGAAGAAACTGTGAAAGAGAAAGAAAATGTAGATAAATAGTTTTTTTAAGGATATTTTTGACTTGTCTACCTTCATGAGACATATGTATGTACTAGGGTATAGATTTAGTATTTTGGGGACAAATGAGGTATATTTAAATAAAAAACCCCTCAAAAACTGACATACGCACCCCCATGGGTAGATCTTAGATCTTTGATCGTATTGGGTTAAATTATAAATTTATTGTACATATTTGTGTGAATGTCAATGCAGATATAAAGGAATGTCAATGCAGATATAAAGGAATGTCAATACATATATAATGGAGAAAAAAATACATATCAAATACTGAAATCTTGCACCTGAAGGCGGATCTAAGATCTTTGATCAGATCAGATTAAATTTTTAATTTGTTGTATACATTTGTGTGAATGTCGATGTATATATATATATAACTAATAATGTGATACTGATATCTTGCTTTAAATAAAATAAATATTTTAATAAAATTATTCTCTAATTCGAATTAAAAAACTAAATTACTCTTTTAATATTGCTTTTAAAGATATCAACCTAAGAGTAAGGTTGTTTGCTTTTATATTTAAAATTTTAATTTAGCTTAATTTAGGATGTTTTGATATTTTCACTTGCGTATTTTCATACGACAAAGTCTTTTTGTAAGACATCTTTATCTAAATGAAAAAAGTAAGATTTTCTTAATTTTTATTTGAATGATAAAATGTCTGAATGGAAAATCAATTTTTTTCTCACAAACACTTTCGTTAAATATATTTATTTCTTACCTATCTATTAGATGCCATATTAGAATTTTCCTTGATCTGAAATTTTACTTGGTATTAAATACTTAACATAGATTCGATTTGAATTTTAAATGAATTATTTTATTATTAGATAACAACTTTTTATGTATAAATATTATGTTAAATTATAAAAAATAAAGTTATTAAAATTATTTTTCATAAATTATATATCAAATGCTTAACTCATAAATATTTATAAGGTATAAATACTATTATACTAGAAAATACTATAAATATATGCCTATTTAAACTTCTAAGTATATATAACACTTTCAAGGTGATAAGTGTAAAAACATTAAATTTAAGATTTTTGAGTTTATAAAAATAAACAACTTACCACTCACAATTAGAAGTAAAAAAATATATATATATATATATATATATATATATATATATATATATATATATATATATATATATATATATATATATTCAGACCTATTCAGATTTAGTAACATTCAGATCCATTTAGATTTCAAATAAAAAAAATTACCTAACTTAACAGTAATAAAATGTTATTTTAATTATCTTAGGAGAGATTAATATGAGGACATATTTGAATTTAAAAAAAAAAGAAAAAAAATTATTTATGTATAAATAAAAATTTAAAAAAAAACTTAAGGGATTATAAGAAGAATTTTTTTAGGCTAGGCCTTGCATCTTAAGCTAGGTATAAAGTGTCAATGTGTAAACTAAAATACTTAAATTTAACGATAAGAAGAGGTGACAACTATTATGCCAAAAAATAGGGTGGGGCTATCATACAGGGATTGGAAGTCCCTGTATCATAAAGGGGCTCAATGTCTAGAGCCCCTAGCAGCAAAAAAACTTTTCTAATCAGTAGCAACAGGTTGCTTAATTTACTTATATTTTTATTTTAATTAAATTAAAACAAAAAATTTATAAGGCAAATAATTTTTTAAAAATAGTAATCTTGACATAAATATACTTATAACTTTGATTTTGATGATAACAAACCATATGTGTCATAACAAACTTTAAATTTGGATAATTTCTTAGGCTGTATGATGTTTTCTGGACAAGTTTAAGTTTTTGGAAACAAACGGATAATCGTTAATCTTGAAATGGCAAACTGATATTGTATGGTTGAGTTATTGATAGGTTTTGGAACATAACGATTAACCGTTTATAAGGAAACAGCTCACCAATAACTTCTAGAGAAGAATTTGTGTACAAACAATAAATCATTTACTAGAAACGGCTAGTCGATAATTCCTTGCAGGGTATTTAGATAAAAATGGCAAACCGACATCCTTTAACGGTGATCCAACAATTCAAAATTTTGTATAACAATAATTGCACAAAGTCAGAATGGCTATTTGACTTCTGTTAACGACAATTCGATTATGCCTAGAAAGTCAATAACGACTAGTTTTTTTCTCCAACTATAAAAAGGCTCCATCAAATTCAGTTAGTTGTGGATTTTACAATCATCATTGAGCTTATTTTTGCGTAATCAAACTATCTTGAGCTTAAATTTGTTTTTTCTTTCATCAAGTCACACTTTGAACTTTCATTTATAAACACATACATTATGTTAGTGAAAATCTGTGTAAGATTCTTCTAAATATCAAAATTGAGAGATTAAGAGGGTGAGAAACACTTAGAATAAGAGGTATACAATTACCTCAAGTTGTAAAGGTTCATTGACATCTTAGAAGTCAATTGTAATCCTCTTGAAGCCTTGGGGTTGTAAGGCTTGGATAGTGAAATCCTCAAGTACGGTGAGCTTGGAGGTGTGGACATAGGCAGGTTTTGCCCAACCACATAAAAAATCTCGTGTTCGAATCTCTTCCCTTCTCTCTTTAAATTTTATTGTTGTTATTTAGTTGCTATTGATTTGCTTATATTTGAAATTTACATTGATTTTTTTATTTTAGTATTCTATAATTTTTTAAAAACTCAATTCACCCCCATTTGCTCAGTTAGAGTTTCATTTGGTATCAAAGTGAAGTTCTCTTATTAGGGCTTAACTGTTTAGGGTAAAAGATCCATGGCAACCCAAAATGATTCATTCTTTAGGAAAGGACAATCCACCACTAGACCTCCATTTTTTGATAAAAATGATTATCTTTATTGGCAAGCTAGGATGAAAATTTACTTGCAAGCATTAGATTATGAAATATGAAAAGTTGTTTTTGATGGTCCATTCATGTCCATGACCAAAAATGAAAAAATGACCAAAAATGAAAAAAGGGGTAGAAATTCCAAAACCTTTACATGAATGGAATGAGTTGGAAAAGAGAAAAGCTTTTCTTAATTCCAAAGTCATGAATGCTCTATTTCGT
The DNA here is from genome assembly GCA_030449075.1 of Murraya paniculata. Classification (NCBI taxonomy): domain Eukaryota; kingdom Viridiplantae; phylum Streptophyta; class Magnoliopsida; order Sapindales; family Rutaceae; genus Murraya; species Murraya paniculata. The sequence goes on from JAEVFN010000048.1 coordinate 350,238, forward strand.
GCTTTAGATAAAAAAGAATTTCATAGAGTTTCAGGTTGTTTTAATGCTTATGAAATTTGGAGAAAACTTAAAGTTGTGTATGAGCTAACAAATCAAATTAAAGCGTTTAAAATTATTAGATATAGTAGGCAATATGAGTTGTTCCAAACGGAACAAAACGAGAGTGTTCATTCCATGTATACTCGATTTACAGACATTGTAAACATTCTAGAAGCCCTAGAAAATACCTTCTGGAATGGCAAAAATGTGAAGAAAATCATTAGGTCTTTACCAAAAGAATGAAGACCTAAAAGAACAACTATAGAGAAAGCTAAGGATCTGAATAATTTGTCTATTGATGATTTAATTGGCTCACTTATTTCTTATAAAGAAGATTTAACTGTTGAAAAAAGAGATGAAGACAAGAAGAAGAAGAGTATTGGCTTGAGAGCTTCAAGAATTGAGAGTTATGAAGAAACCGAGTTTTAAGATGAAGATACTGTAATGATCATCAAAAACTTAAAAAATCAAATGGAAAAGAAGGAGGTAATCATTTGTTTTGAATGCAAGAAGCCTAGTCACATAAAATCAGAATGTCCTCTTCTTAATAAAATGAATAAACAAGCTATGGTGGCAACCTAGGATGATAGTGAAAAAGAGTCTATAGATAAAGAACAACCACTTGAGGTGTCAAACTTGGCACTTATGGAAAAATGAAATGATCATTTGATGAACTTAATGAGGTAAATGATATTCTCTCCTATGATGAATTATTTGAAGCGTCCAAGAATTGCATGATGACTTAAAGAAAATTAGATTGAGAAATGCTTCTATTAAAAAGAAAATGTTGGAATTCTAAAATGAAATTGATAGTTTACAAAAACAAAAGAATTCTTTAAATGAAAAGATTAAATGTCTTGAAGTAGAGAATAAGATGTTACATGATAAAATCATTTCATTTAAAGAAAAATAAAACGCTTCATTTGAGCATGCAAAACCCACATGTTAATAATTTGATCAAAGAGAATGAAGATCTTGAGAAGAAGAGCAATGAACTTAATGATATTGTGTTAAAATTTACAAATGGTCAAAAGAATTTAGAAAAACTACTTAGCTGTCAAAAATGTGTTTTTGACAGAGGAGGCACTGGTTACAAGCTAAATTTGAACCAAAAAATTTTATAAGAATTACTTCGTTAAGGCTGCCTTCATTAATGGTCTTTAAACTATTTGCAATTATTGCAATAGAAATAGTCATATGAGCTATGCATGAGGCATTAAATGGATATGGGTTCCGAAAGGAACCATTACTAACATTCAAGAACCCAAAAGGGTTTGGATACTTAAAAACTCCATTTGAAATTTTTTTTGCAGGGATCAAAGAAGAAAAGAAATAAATGGTATTTGGATAACGAATGCTTAAGACACATGACTGGTGACTATTCTTGGCTTTCAGACAACTCAAAAGGAAAATTTCTTAGAGTAGGAAATTGGTATAAATTCTTCTACCATTATTGAAAATTTATGCTTGGTTGAAAATTTAAAATATAACTTGCTTAGTATTAGTCAATTGTGTGATAAAGGCTATAGAGTAATCTTTGATAAATCAAAATGTGTAATTGAGAATGCATGTGATGGTAAGGCTCTCTTTATTGGAAAAAGATATATGAATGTGTAAACCATTAATATAGATTGTACATTATCTCATGATAAATGTTTTTCTGCATTACATGATGATAATTGGTTGTGGCATAGAAGACTACGTCATACAAGCATGGATTTGATTTCAAAGATTTCCAAAAATGATTTAGTTAAAGATCTTCCTAAAATAGGTTTTCAAAAGGATAGAGTATGTGAAGGTTGTTAACTTGGAAAACAAATCAAATCATCTTTAAAAAACAAAAATCATGTCTCTATTATAAAACCTCTTCAACTTCTTTACATGGATTTATTTGGACCTTTTAGATATGCAAGTCTAAGTGGTAAATATTATGCATTTGCAATTGTTGATGATTTCTCTAGATACACTTAGGTATTGTTCTTAGCAAATAAAGATGATGTCTTTGATGCTTTTAAAATCCTTTGTAAAAAGGTCTAAAATGAAAAGGGTATGCTATTTCTTGCTTTAGAAGTGATCATGCTGGAGAACTTGAAAATCATGTATTTGAAAGTTTTTGCAATGACTTTGGTATTGAACATCAATTTTCATCACCTAGAACTTCAAAGCAAAATGGGGTTGTTGAGAGAAAGAATAGGACAATTCAAGAAATGGCTAAGACCATGTTGAATGAAAATGCTTAACCAAAATACTTTTAGGCCGAAGACGTCAACATCGCTTGTTATGTTTTAAATTGTGTGTTGATTAGACCTTACCTCAATAAAATTCCTTATGAGTTTGGAAAGAAAGAAAATCTAACATTGATTATTTTAAAGTTTTTGGATGCAAATATTTTATATTGAATGCAAAAAACAATCTTGGTAAATTTGATCCAAAATCTAATGTTGCTATCTTTCTTGAGTATTCAAATACAAGCAAAGCTTATAGAGCGTATAATAAAAGAACCATGGTTGTTGAAGGATCTATGTTACGTTTGATGAATCTAACCGTTCCTCTATGAAGAAAGTTGTTGTTGATGATGATATAGATGAAAAGTTACACAAAGAAGAGTCTTCAAAAGACAAGCAAGATGATCCACCAATCAAAAATCAAGAGTAGCAACAAGAAGGACAAGATAAGAAGAATCAAAATAAAGGTAATTCTCAAACACTCCTCAAGGAGTGGAGGTATGTTTCTTCACACCCTAAAGAATTAAGTTTAGGAGATCCTTACGAAGTATAACCACTAGATCATCACTTAGAAATACATGTGAGCATGCTGCTTTTATATCTCAAATCGAACCAAAATTTTTTCCAATGTTGAAAATGATGAATCTTGGATTATGGCAATGCAAGAAGAGTTAAATCAATTTGAGAGAAATAATGTGTGGCAATTAGTTACAAAACCAGAACATTAATCTGTTATAGGTACTAAATAGATATTTAAGAATAAGATGGATGAATTTGGTGTGTAAAGTTAGATTAGTAGCTCAAGGATACAACCAAGAAGAAAGAATTGATTTAGATGAAATCTTTGCACTTGTAGCTAGATTGGAACCCATTAGAATGCTCTTAGCATTTGTCATAAAGATTTTATTTTGTTAAATAGAGGTTAAAAGTGCATTTTTAAATGGTTATATTATGAAGGAAGTTTACGTGAAACAACATTATGGTTTTAAAAATGAGAAATTTCCAAATCATGTTTATAATTTATCTAAGACTTTGTATGGTTTAAAACAAGGACCTAGAGTATGGTATGATAGACTTAGCAAATTTTTATTAGATAACAATCTTTTAATGGGAAAAGTAGTTATTACTCTTTTTCTTATGCATAAGGACCAAAATATACTTGTTATTCAAATCTGTGTTGATGATATTATCTTTGGTCCTACTAATGAATCTTTGTGCAAAGAGTTTCATCTTGTATGAACAAAGAATTTGAAATGAGCATAATGAGGGAGTTGAAGTATTTCCTTAGACTTCAAATTAAACAAAACAATGAGAGAATCTTCATCAATCAAGCCAAATACGTAAAAGATCTACTAAAAAAAATTGGCATTGATAACTCAAAGACCAAAAGCACTCCAATGAGCCCAACGATCAAGCTTGACAAAGATGAAAAATGTAAAGAAGTTGATGTCAATATGTATGGATGAATGATTAGATCTTTACTTTATTTAACTACTAATAGGCTTGATATCATGTTTAGTGTATGTTTGTGTGAGAGATTTCAATCATGTCCTAAGAAATCTTGTTTACTTGTTCTTGAAAGAATTTTTAGTTATTTGAGAGGAATTATTGATCTTGGTCTTTGGTATCCTAGAGGAACTCATATACATTTAACATGTTACTCAGATGCTGTCTTTACCGGTTACAAAGTCGATACGAAGAGTACTAGTGGAGCTTGTCACTTTTTAGGTCACTCACTTGTCTCTTGGTTTGGTAAAAAGCAAAATTAGAGTACTAGTGGAGCTTGTCACTTTTTAGGTCACTCACTTGTCTCTTGGTTTGGTAAAAAGCAAAATTCAATTGTACTTTCAACCACCGAGGCTGAATATATTGCCGCAAGTAGTTGTTGCACACAAGCCATTTGGATGAAACAAACCCTTAGAGATTATGAGATTAATCTTGATCATATACTTATCATGTGTGACAATAGAAGTGCTATAAATCTGTCAAAGAATCCTATCCAATATTCTAGGACCAAGCATATAGAGTTTAGACATTAGTTCTTGAGAGATCATGTCCAAAAATAGGATATTGTGTTAGAATTTGTTTTAACCGAAAAACAACTTGTTGATATCTTTACAAAACCCCTTAGTGAGGATCACTTTGTCAAAATTCAACAAGAACTTAGGACAATGGATTTTCACATTAGCATATTCCTAAATGATATCGAGGCTATTAGATTATCTATTGTATGGTTATTGGTATGTTATTGTTGATTGATTTTTTTGTTTTTGAAGTTTGTATGATAAAATATGCATTCATCTTACATGCATTAAAAATGGCCTTTGAGACATTTTGGGTTCATGAAATGACCTTGAAATGGAACAATTATTGGCCAAAGATAAAAATAGATGTGTGAAATTATGGTTATAATGAATGGACAGCCATTTGTAAATAAATAGATAGCCATTTAAAAATAAAAACTGAGGAAATGAAATCTGCAGATAAACAAGTGACTAATTGGGGGTAGCAATTTACCATTTAAAAATAGAAAGGTTATTTGTGTTAACGGATAACTGAATGGGATAAACAGAAGGCCGTTTTAGTGGTGAAAACATTCCATTTGATAACGGTTAATCGATACATGCTGACTATTAACGGTTAGCTGATTATAAAAACAGTTGTCGATTTCCTGCGATTATAGAACTATTCCTAGGTTTGCTTCTTCTTTTCTAGTTAACCCTTCACCGTTTATCTCTCTAAGCAGCGGCAACTCTCATTATCTCTCTAAGATTTCATCATTTTCTTGCCAAATTGAAGCCCCCAAATCATTCTAAATCGCTCTAACAATGCTTTTTTTTTTTCATAATCCAAACACAATTTCACCCTTAAAATAAAACAATTTCCAAAATCAAACCTAGTTTTCAATTGAACAGTTTTCTCTAAGATTGACCCATATTTCCTCAATTTTTTATCAAATTGACCATCCACATTCCTTCTTACATCCTTTATTGTCATTCTAATCGGTACATTTCCATTTAAATTAATCAATTTTCATAAAATCCTCTTATTAGAATCCATGGCCAGTGGCGACTCATCAAGAATGGGAAAAAAACAAAAACAAATGGCAAGGTGGAATCCAACACGTCTTAGGAATGTCCCAGAGTTCAATAAAACTCATTTTCCCACTGTTCCTATGGTCAGACGCTTTCATTTGCGCTTCATGGGACGATGAGTAATCTCTTCCTACTATGTTAATTTAGATGATCTTAAGCAACTCTTGGTGTATGGTAGAAGTGTTAAGGAATTTTTAGAACACGTAGGATGGGAGAATGCATTGAGCACTGAGGAGAATGTGTATCAAGGCCTTGTCAAGGTGTTCTATTCTAACATGGAACTTTCTGCTATTCAACTAGAGAGGATATTTACAAATGTAGGTGATGTGCCTATAGAGTTTCATGTAGGGGACCTAAGTATGATTCTAGGAATTGAGAATGAGGGTTTAGAGCTTTATACTTCTAGAAAAGAGCTTATATTCAATCATTTTCTTCATTTTAATAAGGTTTAAAATATTTGTAGGTGTAAGGATCTATCAGATGATGTGTGTTCCCTTTCCTTCCATTCTCAGCTCTTATCCTTTCAGGTTAGAGCACTTTATAGTATCTTACAACATATAGTCACAACTAGGAAGGGGCATGCAGATGAGGTGACTCGGTTGGATGTGGGACTATTGGATTGCATTCTTAGACGGAGGCCGGTTAACATAGAGTATGTGATCCTTAGACACATGTTGAGTACACCTGGGGTGAGTAACCGATTACTTATTTATAGTAGTATCATTACTAGGATCTTACGGTACTTTCGAGTACCTCTTAGTGTGACAGTCTTTGAGGAGTCTAAGAGGTTGGGATGAGAGGCTATTACTAGCTTGAGATTTCATTAGAGGAACAAGCAATGGGTTAAGACTTCATCTGTTACGAACTGAGGTACCCTGATTGCCCCTGAGAATAGTAGGATGCTTAGTGATGACTACCCAGTTGACCAACTACCTGACTTCTGTTTAGAAGCACGGACTCAGGAACCATATCCTGCTGCCAAGGTAGGGACATTAGTAGCTCATGCTTCAGAGGTGATGATATGGAAACAGATGAGCCTCTAGTTCCTGAGGAACCTCCAGTCTCTGAGGATCTCATGCAGCAGCTACTGGGTGAGGTTTGATCTATATCCAAGCAGCAAAGTCAGCTTCAACCTAGTTTGCAACATTTCAGCTAAGCATACTTGACCAGCAGCAGAGGATTCTTGATCTACAGTAGAAGATTCTAGATGGCCAGCAGTATCTCTTCACTGCCTTTGGTGTTCCACCTCATCGCTCTCCATCACACCCACCTCAGTAGCTTTTCTAGTTTCTGCACTTATACTTCGCACAGACATCATTTTTGCATTATTCATGCTTTGATACCTTGTTATATTTGATATGAATTATATGATTGGTTTATGTGAATTGCCTTTTTTTTTTTTTTTGGTTTCTATGATGATTTTGATGTTTTGATCTTCATACTTCAGTGGTTGGTTTATGTGATTTTGATGATTTGATGATTGATAAAATGTTTCTTGATATTGACCTTGATGATAGGAGGAGCCTCTACCAAATACTCAATTTGGACAACACTTTCTATGTTGGGTAAAAATGTTTTGTTTTTTCTTGCTTATCTATTACATTTCTTTCCCACTAACAGCAAGTTTTCTTTTCGATGATGAAGGGGGAGAAATACATGTATTTGAAGAACTTGTTAAAATTGTTGTATACACATGCACACATAAAGGGGGAGATATGTTTTTGAATTGGTTAAAACTGGTATAACTTGTTATATTGGCACTTGTTAAAACTTGTTATACTTAAGGGGATCTTATATTTAGGGCCAGCTAGTATTTTTGAATCATTCACACTATGAATACATGCAAGTTTTGGCATCATAAAAAAGGGAGAGATTGTTGACATAAATATACTTATAACATTGATTTTGATGATAACAATCCATATGTGTCATAGGTTAAGAATGTTGCAGTCTTTAAATTTGGATAATTTCATTGGCCATATGATTTTTTTGGACAAATTTAAGTTTCTGGAAACAAATAGATAACCGTCAATCTTGAAATGGCAAACTAATATTGTATGGTTGAGTTTTTGATAGGTTCTGGAAAATAACGGTTAATCGTTTATGAGGAAACAACTTACCGATAACTTCCAGAGAAGAATCTGTGTGCAAACGGTAAACCCTTTACTAGAAACAACCAGTCGATAATTCTTTGTAGGGTCTCTGGACGAAAATGGCAAACATCCTTTAATGGTAAACCGTTCACTATTATATATTTTAAGTAAAATGGTCCATACTTGTTGTTATATGTTTCATACAGTTATTTTCAAAATTTTCTACTTGCATTTGTTCAATGTTTGCGTTTAAGTTTCATATCACAAGTTTAGAGTTTCATGTTTAGCGTTTCATGTTTCATGTCACAATATAATTATGTGTTACACTCACTGTTTCATATTAAGTAAAATGTTTCAAGTTTATTGTTCTATGTTTCATGTAGTTATAGCTCAAATACCCCTAAGTTTTTCTTTTCCTTTCATGTTTACATTTAAATTTCGTATCACACGTTTAGAGTTTCATGTTTAGCGTTCTTTGTTTCATGTCAAAGGTACCCATGTTTTCTATTTATTGTTGCATATTAAGTAAAATATTTTAGATTTATTGTTCTATTTTTCATGTAGTTATAATCTAAATACCTCCAAATTTTTCTTTTTTTCCGCATTTCCATATATTCACTTATTTTTATTTTTATTTTTTACATATCACAAAGACTAAACTTTTAACACTTTTAAACTTGACTAATATCTATATTGTTTTATAAAAATCAAAGTACTTGTGATATTATTTATTTAATTTACAAACCAAAAGAATGAGTGTTTGAACATGATAACGTTAAACAAGCTTCGTGAATAATTGATAGAAGACTTTTTACAATTAAATAACATGTTAACATTATTCTAAGCAAATGTTGTGTCGTAGAAGTTAGTTGGTAGAACTCAAGCAGATTGAATTCAAACAAAGACAATAACTATACAACGTGTTGGCTCGAGTTGGAGTACATATTCTTGTTTTTTTTTTTTTTCAGATAACTGTGTAAATTATCATTGGAACAATTGCAGAACCGCTGGAGAGCATTTTAAGTAAATACTTATTGTTGTTTTTTTTTCACTAATAGTATCTTTTAAAAATTAAAAAGATGAGCACATTTTAATTGTTTAATTTATGTAAGCATGCTAATTAAGCTTGTAATTATTAATAAATGTATTAATTCTTACATAATTTTATGTTATTATAGTTCATAATGTCCCACTCAAAGCCAAGGAAAACTCTCCTTTCATTCTTTGCCAAAGTATATAGTGGTCAATCACCAAATGAGACAATTTCTTCATGCAATATTGACACCTCAAGTTCTCCTAAATCTCAAAGAGCCGAATTTGAGAAAGTCGATATTCTATCCACTATTGACACCCCTTATTTAGAACGCGATCTCGGATTACACATCTCAATCAAAACTTATCGCATTGACAAACATGAAGGGCATGCATAAATATGAGACCATTTCAACTTGAGCTGAAAAAGTACCCATCAACTAAACATGGTATGCAAAATAATTGATTTCGATTTTCTTCTTCTCAAAATCTGCTTGGCTTGAGTATTCCATACCAAAAGATAAAGCATTTTGTTTTCCATGCTTTCTTTTTATGATATGTCAACTAAGTATGATGCATTTATTGTTGATGGTTGTCAAAATTGAAAGTATGTTGCTTGTGAAAAAAATCACCTTTTACACTACATGAAGGGAATCATGGTTCTTTTCACAATGGCCCCATGGTAAAATGGAGCAATTTAAAGGATCCATCTAGACATACTGATAAAAGAATGAATACTGAATCTTCACAAACAAGTTTTAGAGAATAGATTACTACTAAAAAACTCAATAGCAACTACCAAGTGGTTAGCAAAACAAGCTCGTGCTTTTAGAAGTATAATGAGGTCGGTTAATTCTCTTATTCATGAAAATTTTAATGAATTAATCAAGTTGTTAGGAATCATGAATGAGCATATCAATAAAGTTGTGTTCGAAAATGCTCCTAAAAGTGCCCAATACATAGCATCTAAAATTTAAAAGCAGTTATTAAATATTCTTGCTAATAAAGTGCGACATAAGGTTCAGGAGAAAATTGGAGATGCTAAATTTTGTATTCCTATTGATGAAGCATTTGATGAATCCTACAAAGAGCAAATGTCTATTATTTTGAGATATGTTGATTATGATAGGTTTATTGGAGAATGTTTCTTTGAAGTTGTGAATGTTAATGATCCAATGGTCTCGACTTTTAAAAAAGAGATATGTAATGTCTTGCTTGGCATAATCTATTAGTTGAAAATTTAAGACGTCCAGGATATGAGGGTGCTAGTAATATCGCAGGAGAGTGGAAATGATTACAAACTTTATTTTTTAATGAATGTGCATATGTTTTTATGTACATTGCTTTGCTCATAGACTACAACTCGTATTAGTTGCAGTATCTAAAGAAGTACAAAAGGTATGGTTATGTTTTTTCTAAGTTGAGTTCTATTGCCAACTTTGTTATTTTTTATTTCAAATGTTATTCTAAGTAAAAATCTACTAAAGAGAAAGAAATTATAAAATTGATAACTTTAGAAGAGCTTGAGATTGGTACAGTTGCTAATCAAGTTCAAACTTTACAAAGGCTAGAGATAAGCGTTAAAGCTCACATTTTATTTTAGTTAGTAGGCTTATTGAGATTTTTGGTGCAACTCTTAAAGTTATAAGAAAGATGATTAATGATAAACCTAGTCGAGATATGTTGGAGAAGTTAAAGGTACGTTAGAGAGATGAAAACCTTTGATTTTGTGTTTATGTTGCTTTTGTTGGATAGAGTTCTTGGAATCTCTTATATTCTTTGCTGAGCATTACAAACAAAATCTTTAGGGCCCGTTCGGTATTGTTTCTGAATTAATATTTTTTGAAAATGAAAATGAGAATGAAAATGATGTTTTGCAGTTACTGTATTTTGAATTTAAATATGCGTTTGGTATTATTTTCTGTATTCTGTATTTTTAAACTGAAAACAGTAATATGTGTTCGACAGACACAATTGAAAAATATAAAAACAGATAATTTGTGTTCGGTAGTACTATTTTCAGAAACAGTTTTTACTAAATATTTAAGTCAAAGTTAAAAAACAATTAACATACCATAAATAATTTAAACAAAATAATTATAAGAAATTACATAATGATAAAATTTTAGTATTAGCATTAATAAAAAAAAGTTTTACATTGTCATTGTTCTTACACTATAATTAAGCTATAAATTACAACATATATAAATTAAACAAAATAATTATACAAAATTACATGATAGACATCATACGTTAACATTTGCTAGAGATAAATCAAATTCAACAGTATACATTGTACTTTCAAATTACACTGATTTTATGAAAACAACCTCTAATGACAACAATGTCAATTATGAGCTTACATTTGCACCATGCAGCAAAGTGATTAGAGTATGTCAATAGAGTTTGACAAAATTTCAGCATGTAGTTTCCCTACCAACACAAAACATAAAACTGCTACCACAGAAATAGAGAATAAAAAAGATGGATAAAAGAAAAGTAAGTCCCATCTGAAAGAAAAGATGAACTACAAGTGTTTATCCTCGAAGCTGATTGATCCCAAATGAAATTGCGCAAACCATGAGTCCAAGCAAAGCCAAGAATCCATATTTTCTGCACATGAATTATTAAAAATGAAATTAAATGCATGTATAAATCATCAAAATTAACTAATATTGCTCCACTAAACTTAATAAATACATCAAAGATTCACTTTAGTACAAAGATACGTAAAAAACATGACATGTTTTTGGTAAAATATTCCAATGCAGTACTCACATTAGATTAGAGATTAAGTTTACAGGGAATCTAAGAAAAAAACAAAAAATACTCATGGAATTTAATCATAGGAAATAGAGGTTTCGAGTTTGTAAGCTCTTTTCTTTTTAAAAAAAATTTCAAGTTTGTAACAAACAGAATTAGTGAGGCTTATTCACCAACTAAACAAACAGAATTTTGTTAACATGCTATAATCTTGGATTGCTAATTCATATTTGACACACATACACAGATGCAAAAGAACAAATAGAATTTTGCACACCATTTATTATAATAATTGAGCAGATTATTTTGCTTTTATTATTATTATTATTTCATATAACCAAACACTTCTCAATCAAATTCATACCATTGTAGTCAATGAGAATACAAGTAAGAGAACTAAACAAAGGTGTCTGCAACTCATACAGGAAATAAGAATTAGGATCCATGGACTTTTGAGTCAAACAAAATCAAAAACTCCAAGAAAAAGGTTCTTTCTTCTGTCGCACAATTCTCATGAAAGGCTTTCCAATCAAATTTCAATTTGAACTACTTTTATGCAGCCACCGAGCATAGAATTTTATAACCCATTGGACAAGTATCCTAATTTCTTTCCTTCTTATATTTCTCATATGGGCATCTAAATAAATATGTGTTTCTTTTCTCAAAATCGAGCCAATAGCAAATCGTTGCTTTTTCTAACAATCCGTCAAAAAGATACAAATGCAGAGCTCAAGAAACAAACATCATATTTTACTAAAAAATTAAATGAATATGATTTAGGTCTAAAATAAACAAAAAGAACCACACTCACAATTTACTCAAATTGAAAAATTGAAGACTAGTACCAGCAAGCAAAGATGGAGCAGAGACGAAGCAAACAACAGCAGTAGCAGTAGTTGAGACTGAGCAGAGACGGAGCACCAATAGCGGAGATGGAGCAACAGTACCAACAGCGATGGAGTAGAAGCCGATTTTGGCCACGGAGGAGAGAGTGGTGGCGGTGGATTGCGGTTGACGAACGAGTAACAGCCACTGAGAGGGAGAGAGTTGTGAAGTAGACTTGGATAAATAGGAAGGAAAGAGAGATCTGTGCACAGTTCAGGTGGGTTGGGGTTGAAGAAGAAGTATCAGCCACGAAGAAGGGAGAGCTATGAAGAGATAGCGAGAGGGAGGGGATCAGATTTTGCGAGAGGAAGATAACTTTAGGTTTTGTTTTGGGATTTATTTTTTAATTTAATCTGTAATTCGTTTGAGAACGTGTTTAAGACGTTCTCAATTTTATAACTGTAAAAGTGAATATGAATTTTTTGTTTTCTAATTTATTTTTTGGATTCAGCCACCGAACATGTATTATATTTAAACTCTCAAAACAAAAATGAAAATAAAGCCTTGAAAATGATACCGAACGGGCCCTTAGACACTATAGACAATGTCTTTATTGACATTAGAATAGTGTCAGTAATTACTTTTAGTGACACTTGTTAATTGTGTCAATAACCTAGCAGTTAGAAAAATAGGAACACTTGTTTGTAGTATCACCAATATTATGACACAATAAGATTAGTAGTTGTTGATATTATGTTCGTATCTATGATTAGTGTTCGTGACTACTAGTACCATGGTATCACTGTTTAATTTATTTAAAAAAATAAAAATTGAATTAGATCATTGCCTGTTGATTTATTGGTAAAATTAAAATGCACCACAAAATAACAAAAAATTGATTTATATTACAAAATCTTTCATTTTATATTTAAAAATTATTAGTATCTACTGCAAATTCCAAATACTCTCAAAACTAAATACTCTAAATTAAATATATAAAAACTTCTGCCATCCAATCAAATTCCTACGAATTATGGCTAAATTTAATAAATCTAGAAGCTAAATTGAGAAGGGTGATTGCATTTCACTCTTTGAACATAAATAGTGTAATTGCGTTATAACACTAGTAGCTTCTCCATTCAATAGACTGTATGGGTTATGATACAAGTAAAGTTGAGGAAGAAATACTTCAAATACATTGATCTAATCTGCATATGAATACATGGAAAAGGAAAAAAAAAATTGGCCGCCAACTCCCAACCAATAGAGAAACAACAATTAATACAAATAAAACTATTTTGTTCCAAGGAAAAAATACTCATAAGCTATTTACAAATAAACTATATTATTTCAAAGGAAAATTAGTGAACAAGAAAGCTGTAGCTTATTTCATTAAAAATACCTATGATATACAATTTATTCAACTACAAACATAAATAAGAAAAAAGGGATCTAGTGAATTTATTCTCTTTTGGTAAAGGTTATATATATAGCAAATTATCGCAGACATGAAGTTTTCAATATAATATCTAGTTTCAGTACAAGCATGTTACTCTATCTACATATATCAAATGATTTTCGTGTATAGTTAAAAGCTACCACAACTGCTTTATTATAAATAAATCACAACTCATTTCCTCAATTTATTCATTCAACAAGGCAAAAAATAAGCTCTCCAACTACAATTTCCTTAAACTGAACCTATTCTTTTGTGTTTGAATGACTGAGAATCTCCATATTTATATTAAGTATAATGAAGTTTGGACATGAAATATTTCAATAATTTGATAGTTCTTTCCAAAATCATTCTACTAAATAAATAAAAAAAAAAATTTACAAGCTTAGTTAAGCCTTTATTAAGTGAATATGAGATTTTATTGTACTACTTAAATCTAATCACGTGAATCATTTAAAGAATATCACCCTAAATTGTGATTAAGCATTCATTAGTTTTGCCCTGAATATAAAACTTTAAGAAGATAAAAAATAAAAAAAGAATAAAAATATAATCATTATATATTTCCACTCACTAGTAATGTTGTTTTAACTTGATTGACATCATCAACCAAAATCACTTTAAACATTTTTTCTAAACTAGAAAGGAAAAAAAGAATTAAAATATAATTGTTATATATTAAGACATGCATATATAATATAATCTTTTACTAGAAAATTCATGGAATAATCTATAGTTTTTAAAATTAATACACTACAGGCAATAGAAATTTGATACAATAAATTAATTTTCAAGTTATTACTCATATGCTCATCATCCAAAATAATTTCTTGAAAGCCTTCAAAGTCTTAAACTAGGATGTAAAACTCAAACCAACACAAAACAAGAATGTAAAACTTAAATCAATTGCAAAACACAAAAATCAATAATTAGGCTAATATTAAGTTAAATTAGTTTAATAAAAAAGAAAAAAAAGAAGAAAGGACTAACCTTTACGAATAGTTCCAAATATAATGAAAAAAGATTTATGCCTTTGGTATTTTATTCTACCACTACAAGCGACAGTGTCGACAAATATTTTCTTTTACTGAAAAATACTGCAAATTAGTAGATTTATCGTAATCAGATTTAATAGAAAACATTGACAACTTGAATTTAAGATTTTCTTCAATTCAATACTATTTGGAATGTTATAAAACTTACAGAACATAATTAGACATGTCAATGCACCACATTTAAAATTTTCAAGTTAGTTGGACAACTCTACATTAGATTTTCACATGATAAAACTATATAAGTCAAAACTACTTATGAAACTGTAACAGTAGTAGCAAGTGTTTGAATATTTATTAAATTTAAAATACTAAATATATCATAATGATAATTTTAAGTGAACATATATGTCAACAACATATTAAAATTTAAGTTCATTTTGATATCGTTAGGCTGGTGTTTGATAGGATCAAAGATTAAAGAGCAGTTCTATCAAAAGAAGTTATTGCAGAGGCAGCAGAGTTTGAAAAATTATTAAAAATAAACTACAAATTCAATCAAAATGAAATTTACTAGATTTGGAGTATGCATATAGAAGTTTAGTTTTTTTTTTTTTCCTGCATTTCAGCTTATTTTGACACTGTTAGATTATTCGTTTGCAATATCAAACATGTTACCTCGGTAATTTCTGATAAAGTTGGACTGTAACTAACCATATTGAAAAATCCATTAAAAATCATACATAAACCCAATTCATTTCAAAATCTCCAGAATTGAAATACACGCATTTAAATATAGTTTTCAAAACTTCAATTAAAAGTCATTTAGTCAAGTTTTGAAACAACCAAGTTAACAACAACAATCCTCAAATTTCAATAGAATTTCATAAACTATTAATCAACTTTTCACCTCAAAATCAAGTTTCCAGCTACTCGAATATCATCAATCCCCATGTTTAAAGAAAAATTAGGCATAAAAGCAAACAATAACCTCGCTTTTCACTTTTGAAATATCCAAAAGTATAAACTTGGGCACTTAAAGCCATAGATACATAACTAAACGATGAGGTGATTCACAAACTAAAATCCCAAATTCAGCAATTCATTATCATGATCTCAGTGATTTATAAATCATAAACTGCCCATAAAGAAAAAGGTTTTATTTGCGTAAATGAGGATGGATTGTTATTAAAAATCTCTAGCCTAAATTAACAAAATCATTCACTTTAATAAGCAATGAAACCCTAGATTTCCAAAAAAAAATACAAAGTCTTAATCACACTCAGTAATCATATTAATCAATTAACACATAAACAGTTAAAAAATATTAATAGAAAGCAAGATAAAGAACTACCAAGAAGCTGATTCGATTTTTAAAACCCTGACTTTACCCAAACAATTTTACGATGTCCCTTTGAACGGCTAACTAACAAGCTCTGAACGATTGATGATGGTTGTTTCGCAGTAAGTCTAGGGTTGTTAGCAAGAAAGAGAAAAGAGAGAGAGTGATGGTTGTTTCGCAGTAAGTCTAGGGTTGTTAGCAAGAAAGAGAAAAGAGAGAGAGTGATGGGCTAATAGGTCGTGAGGGAGAATTAAGGCTTTTGCTTAAGAAAATTTTAGGTTTTGGGTTTCCATACACACCATTAAATGAAATATGTAGTACATACTAAACCCATGATTGTTGAGTGCCATTATTCTTTTAATTAATAAATTAAATTATACCCATAATACAATAGCCTTTTATTTATTTTATTAAATATTAAATTAGATTATAAGGAACAAAAACCTTAGATTTCCAAACAAGTGCAAGGTCTCATTCGCACTCAATAAACATCAACCAATTAACACATAAACACTTAAACAGTGAGAATAAAGAATGAGATAAAGAGTTACTGTAACACTAATTCAGACTTTCAAACCCTAACTTTGCTCAAATTCTTCACAACACTTTCTAGGTTCTTTTAAGGGATAGTTTAGCTCAAGGATGGTGGCTTTCAAGGTGTTGACAGAGGTAGCTTTCAAGGTTGATCATTGTTAGAGAGAGAAAGACAGAGAAAGAGGGAGAGAAATAGAGGGAAGAGAAGGAAGAGAGCTTCGGCCGTGGGAAAGATTTTTTACTTAATAAAAATTTTTAGATTATAGGTTTCATATACACCATCCATTAAAAAAAAAAATATATCAATAGTTTCTAGGTAATTTACTTTAAATTTAATATTTATTTACTTGTAATAAAAAATTAAAAATGCAAATTGTGGCCTAGTGGTTTAGCATTTAAAATTATAAAGTTATGGCTTAGAGGTCCGTGGTTCAATTACCAGCAAATACAAAATTAAAATTTTACTTTTTTTTTACTATTAACAATTTAGTGTCACGGATCTTTATATTTAATTTATAGACATTATAGTTGATACTTATCTATTAAACATGAAAAATGGCTCAAATGCATTTAACAACTGATACTTTTTAATAAATTGTCACAAAAAACCATTTTCTAGTAGTGAGACATCTTAAGCTTTGAGTTATATCATAAGTACTAAAAGGCTTTTGCAAGAATTTTGAGATAATGGTTAGGATAATTTTATTAGAAGTGGGGTATCATCTTGTGGAAAGCATGCGATTAGTGTGCCTGATATGAGTGTTTGTTAAATGGAAGATACAGAACGTTCTTGTAAACAAAGAGATTATGTTATAGTTGAGCATTATTATCGCTTTGATATATTTAATGTTGTAATAGATTTTCAACTGATAGAGATAAATAGTAGGTTCCTAGAGTAAACTATACAACTCCTTACTCAAAGCTCGGTTTTGGATCCAATTGATGGGTTTAAATTCTTTGATACCGATCGTATTTGTTGTCTTGCTCAGAAATTTTATTCTCATGATTTCACTTTAAATGAGATTTTTCTTTGAGAAGAGAATTGGAACATTATAAGTTTGATGTGCTTTTTCATCCGCTTTTTCAAAAAGTTGTTTCATTTTCTGAGTTATGTCAATGATTAATTGAAACAAAGAAATTGGAATACTATTTCTTGATTGATAGATTAATTATCTGTTGTTGACTCCTAATTTCTATAGCCACAACAGAGCGTGCATTTTCAACCATGAACCTTATCGAGACACTACTTCATAGTAAGATGGAAAATGAGTTTCTTTTGGATTGTACGGTTGTATATGCTAAAAGAGAAATTGCAAAAATGATTGATTTAGATTCCATAATCGATGAGTTCCATTGTTGGAAGGTGCGGAAAGTACAACTTTAGTAGTATTTTTGTTTTGAGTTATATTTTTATTTTCTACTTTTTCATCTAATTATTTTGTTTAGAGTAAATATTATTTAGGGTAAGGCTTCTAATGTCCCCCTCTTATTAAGTGTATTTGATTTTTTCTGCTTATGAAATTTTATGTTCGCTTTACAATATATATATATATATTATGAAATTTAGCCGGGGTACTTTAAAGTCTTGGGTCCGCCCCTGCAATCATTTAAATTCACTTGGCTTAAACGACATGGAGCAGATGTCGTTTTGAAGAAAGAGACACTTGAAGCCAAGTTGCTTCAAATGGCTGTTAAAGTCGTTGGTAATGGCGGGAAAATTCTAGGCTTTTTTTTTTTTTTCAAAATGTAGAAACTAGTGGTGATAGTTGAGGGATCTTTATAGATCATTTTCTGGTTGTATATAAAGGCTTTGAATCTCTTCTTTGGCTCATTCAGTTATTATACCTTGTATTCTCAAAGATAGTAAAAGCTCTCTTCAATTTTCAAAATGGATGTAGGCTAGTTCACGGTCAAACCATTATAAACCTCTTATGTTACCTTTTGATTTCGTATTGTTTCTTTGTGATTGATTCTCGTTGTGCTAGATCAAACAGATCTTAGTTGCTCAGATTAGGGTTATTCGGTTTTGGTTTTGGTGATCATTGGTCTAAGATTTGATCTTAGGGAGTCTCAATTTAGTTGCTTGTTGGTTTAAGCTCAGCAAGTGCGTTAAGTTTGATGTTACAAAGTACTCATATTTTACATTTATTATTGCATATTTTAAGTAATACGTTTCATATTTGTTGTTCTATATTTCATATAGTTACATTATCTGAAGAGCCCAAAAGGTTTTTTCCCTCCCATCTCATATTTACGTTCAAGTTTCATATCACATTTTTAGAGTTTCATGTTTAGCATTTTATGTTTAATGTTACAAAATACTCATATTTTACATTCATTATTGCATATTTTAAGGAATATGTTTCATATTTATTATTCTGTGTCTCATAAAATTATAATCCAAATACCCAACATTTTCTTTTTTCCCCGCTTCATGCTGTAAATACCCCATATGATTTTTTATAACTATTTTTATTCCAATATTTATGTTTTAGCTTTATGTTGAATGTATAACTTCGAATTTTTTATACACTACATTGAATATTTCCCACTTGGTAGTTCTCATGTTTTGTATCACAATTGGTTGTATGATTGACGTTTAAGTTCTATATTTAACTTTGTATGTTTTAGGTACGTTGTTAAGATTTACATCTTTAAAATGCCCTCTAAAGAATTTTTTTTTTTACCCATTTTTATTTTGACATTTTATGTAATAAATTAATGTTGTATATGCAAGGTTCAGAGTTTCATGCCATGGTACTCACGTTTGATGGTTTAGGTTGTAGGCTAGACACATTTAGTTGCATGTTTAATGCTATTGGTTTCATCTACTGATGCAATGTTTTATGTGGGGGTCATTCTATGATGCCGTGATTAAAGTTGTGGCATCAATACCGTAATTAAATAGAAATTATATAAATAAGACTTAAAATTTGTAAATATAACATAAAACTTGTAAATCAACATTAACTGTAAAATAAAACATAAATTTTGGAAATAGAGCATAAGACTTGTAAATGGAAGGTAAAACAAGTAAATTAATATAAAACTAATAAAATTAATGTGTTATTAGTAAATAAAACAAAAACTTGCAATTATATTATAAAACTAGTAAATCAACACTAACTGTAAAATAAAACATAAATTTTAGAAATGGAACATAAGACTTATAAATGGAAGGTAAAACAAGTAAATTAATATAAAATTAGTAAAATTAATGTGTTACTAGTAAACAAAACAAAAACTTACAAATATAACATAAAACAAGTAAATCAACACTAACTGTAAAATAAAATATAAATTTTGGAAATAGAACATAAGACTTGTAAATGGAAGGTAAAATAAGTAAATTAATATAAAACTAATAAAATTAATGTGTTACTAGTAAATAAAATAAAAACTTGTAAATATAATATAAAACAAGTAAATCAACACTAACTGTAAAATAAAACATAAATTTTGAAAATTGAACATAAGACTTGTAAAAGAAAGGTAAAACAAGTAAGTTATGATAAAACAGGTGAATTGATGCATTACTGGTAACTAAAATGAAAACTTACAAATATAACATAAAACAAGTAAATCAACATTAAGTGCAAAATAAAACATAAACTTTGTAAATTATGCCAAAAACTTATGAATGAAAGCTGAAATGAATAAATTAATATAAGAGTTACTATTAAAAAAAATTCATAATTGTAAAATAAAATCTCATTATAATGTTTATTAGTTTATATATTTGTTGCCTTTTTTTATTTAAATTAAATAATGTTAACTTTGTATTTATGTAATACATATGGTGTTTTATTAAAGATGAAATTTATTCTCAAAATCGGATTTTGAAAAAAAAATATTATTTTAATATTTTTTATAGTTGTTGTAAGATGATGATATTTTGTATCTTTCTACACTTCCTCAACAATAACCTTAAATGGTCTCTAAGTACACGTAAAAAATTTAAAACTACACGACGTATGCATAAAACTCAAAATAAAATCTAATTTTATTGACATATCATATATGTGTCTAGTAATATAAGAATTTTTTTTATTTTGTTTTTGCTTGCTCCACATCAAGATAAATAATTGCGCTTGATTAACTTGTGTAATAAATAGATATTATATATAAAAAAATGGGGAAAAAAGTATAATAATGTCCTAGAATAAATATAAAATTTTTGGTTAAACCAATTAAATAAAACTTATTCTATTTTTTTAGTACAATTTTTTGTTTAATTAATGAGTACTTTTTTTCCATGTTTAATTAAAGAAAATATTTTTTTAATAATTTTTTCACTAAAATTATATAGAAACAATGTTAATTTTTTAAATAATTAATAATCTTGTATAAATTTACTAGTTTTACTTTATATTTACTAGTTCTATGTGTAATTTACAATATTTATGTCTATCACGGTATTGATGCCGTAATTTTCATTACGGCATTATAGAATTTTCCTTTATTTTATGTGGTAAAAAAAAAATTATTTTGCCAATTCTAACATTACATTTATTATTGTATTTACAACTCACTCACTCTTTTGAATTAATGGCATCAGCCCTTCATAAATTAAGCTATTTATTTTTTTTCATTTTAAATAATATTATAAAGCATTATTTCAATGAATGCCACCGTCCCACCAAACTCACTCACCTTGGACCGAGCTTTTGTATTGTCTCCACTGTTACTACAAGTGACGCTGAAACTTGATGAAAGCTTCCAATGTTGTTCCTCAAGTACGTGTTTCGGAATAAAATACTTTTTTTTTTTCATTTCACCTGGGTTTTGTTTTTCTTTATTTTTTTTCTTATGTCAAGAGAATTCTCATGGATTTTTTTTTATTATTTGAAAGATGAAAAATTATTATTTAGACTTAGTTCACCTAAAACGAACCCTTCGATCAATTTTTAAAAAAATATAAAAGATGTGGGTGTTAGATGATTCACTATTATATAATCCATTCTCATTGTAATTGAGTTTTGATATCCAGATTTTATGCTATTATTTTATAGGATTTAAATATGAGTATTCCATCTGATTCTGTCGAGTTACATCCATTAAATGTACTTGGAGCTCAATTCGATTTAGTAGAGGATGTGGATGCATAGTACTTGAATTATGCAAGAATGGTTGGGTTTAGTGTTTGAAAAAATGAGCTTCATCGTGCAATGTCTGGACGAACTACAATCCATCGGTGGGTTTGTAATCTAGAAGGATATAGGGCTGAAAAATATTTGGCAAATGATAATAGATTTGCGAGAACCATGTCCAATAACGCATATGGGCTTTAAAGCATCATTTTGAGTGAATTATGACAATTCCATTGGCAAGTATATTGTGACAGAATTCAGACCTAAGTACAACCATCCATTGACTTCTCCAAATAACATATATCTCTTTCATTCACATTAGCATGTCAGCGAAGGAGATCTTGCTCAAGCTAAGACATTAAAGCATGTTGGCATGAGGAGTTGTCAAGTTGTGGATTATATGGCATAATACGACCATGAATGCCTCGTTTGATACAACATACAAAACTAAGGCATATTAGAAACCCCTTGTAACCTTTGTCGGCACCAACCATTGTTGTAGGACCACGGTGTTTGAATTTATCCTATTTGCAGATGAGACAGTTGAATCGTACATTCACATGGCTGTTCCAAACTTTTTTATCTTCCGAAGTCCGTAATTACTAATGGTAACAAGGAAATGTTTAGGGCAATTAAAACAATTTTTGTTTGATCTACTCACCCTTCCCCCCCCCCCCCCTCCCTTTGGGCATTTAGAGAGGAATGCATAAGCAAATACTAAAAGTAAATACTTCACTCATAAATTTCATGATCTTATGTTAACAGGCATGAGCAAAGATGAATTTCACCAACAATGATTGCTTTAATTAATGAGTTCGAGTTGTGATTAACACTAGAAAGTTTACATTTAATAAAGGTTAAAATTAACATTTTTCACTTATAGTGTTGATAACACCAAAAAAAAAGTTTCATTACGTTAATAAATCCCTAACTTATTTTATGAATTATTAATCCTTACTTTTAATTATGATTTCTTTGTTTAATAGATAATTCCCTAAAATCATGATGCTTGGATCGAAAAAATAGATGTGAAATTTGGATTCAGAAAATCAAAAAGACCATTGTAGATTTTCTAGCCCTTTGATCTGGCATTATTACTGAACGGTTGAGATCGTGCCATGTGTCCAAGCTCATGTTATCACTCCAAAAACTACCTTGACAAATGAGTTAAAAAAGGGTCTTGTTTTGACTTCAATCATAGCCGTTGATTATGTTGAATCCACCGATCCATAATGGTTGTGAATTTCAGACCCTTGGATTGTACTACTAAATCTCATATAAATGTTGTGATTGTAAGCTCACCAAAATATCATGTAAACACCCACACTTGATCACTTAAAATTTGCCTATAAAAATGCAAGAGCTTTCTCAATTGTGGGTGCTAGGATTTGGGAGAAAAAAGAGAAGGAGAGAAAATTTGTGGTGGATTTTAGGGGTAAGCATTTGTGGTGTAAATGTAGAGTAAATTTTAGGGAAAAATCTCTTTTCTTTCCCTTTGTTTTCAATTTCCTTGTCTTTTACTTCACAAGTTTATGAAATAAAATGAATATTTTCCTTTTCAACATGAGTGGTTCAATTTTCTAAGTTAAGGTAAAAAGTGAAGCTCAAGGATTCAAATCAGAGAATTAATTACTCTCTCAAGTGAGTTTTAATTTATTTAAGTTATTATATGTTTATAATTTGTAATTTTTTTATTAGTTACTTTTATGTCATGTTAATTTGTAGATCTAAATCTTCTTGGATCTACATGGAATTCTGATATAATATCGACACTCTAATATAGCTATGACACATTATGTACTTGATCACATATTTAGGAGTAATTAACACTTTTGAGTCATGTCGAGTTGCGCAAAACTGATTGGGTGGAAAAATGTATCCAAAGTGACAAGAATAAGCTGAAGTTTATCTTAAAGAACTTGTTTTGGATTAATTATATGGCATGGTATGACAGTGACATCTAAATAATCACTTGGTGCGACATGTACCTTTTGCACTAAAAGACAGTTTGGATGTTAAATTGATATAGAATGATTGTGTAGGATGAGCATTGTATCGTCCGAAAGTTATAACTTGGGTTACAGATGCCTATTTTGGGTGTATGATATACTTTTTGACGCTTGCAATGAGACAGACCAAACTAAAACCGCTTATACAGTTGTATCTTATAGTTGAGCCAAAAATTCCATTTTTTTCTTGGTTAATTTGTCGTTTTAAGTAATTTTCCTCTTTTCCTTATAACATTCAAGATTTTCTTAATTTTTTCTACAAATCAAATGTGAGTGTTGTTTTTTTTCCCCTTGTTTAGATTAGGACAATTTTATTATAAAATAATATTTTCAATTTGCCTATTTTGGATTTACCCATGGTTAGTATAAAAAGGGCTCGAATCCCTAATGTTATTCATTCAGACTTCATAAAAATATTTTCATTATTGAGAAGTTTATTTTCTCTTAATTATTTTTCTTTTATGTTTCAGCATTGTCACAAATTGTCTTGGAACGATAGGCACCCTAGTCTCAACAAATTGATGTGACGGGTAAGGGTGGGCAAATCGGGTTTTAGTTGAAGTTGTTTGGATTTTTGTTTGGGTTACAATCCAGTCGTATTGGAGAATTCAACCAATTGTGTTTGAAACTCAAATCCAAACCCAACCAAACCGAATTCTGTTGTTTTGGATTTGAGTTTAAGATCAGATAGGATTGAAAATTCAGCTATACATTTCGGTTTGGGTTATAATTTGAGTTAAAGCCTAAAATTCCATATTCACCTTCAAATGAATCAAATCCCAAACACCTATTGAGAATTCAACCAATTGTGTTTGAAACTCAAATCCAAACCCAACCAAACCGAATTCTGTTATGTTGGATTTGAGTTTAAGATCAGATAGGATTGAAAATTCAGGTATACATTTCAGTTTGGGTTATAATTTGAGTTAAAGCCTAAAATTCCATATTCACCTTCAAATGAATCAAATCCCAAACACCTAAAATTCCAAATTTAGTTTTATATGAACCAAATTCCAACCTAGATCAACTGTGAAGGTTATTGCTTTTCAATGGAAGAAGAAATTAGAAAGGTAAATAAATAAGAAAAACTTATAATAGTTGCTATTTTTGACTTACTATTAATGATGGCGAACACCTTCCCAGTCATCCCATTTCTTTAAGAATGCTACGACACGAATTACTGGAATCAAAAGAGTAAACAATCAAATTACAGCAGTATACAAGAAACCATTTCTTTAAGGACCATAGACCCAAATTACAATATTTAAATAGCCATCAACCAAATTGTAGTAAACTATCGATGATAGCACCCAAATTCCCAAATTACATATAATAATCTTACTTTGTGTGGCTGACAACTGCAAACAAAGATAGAGGTAGTGATGGGTGATGGTAGAGATGACAGCAACTGGAATGAGGAAGCAAATTAGCTCAAGAACTATGGTGATATAGACGATAGTTGTAACTTCAGTTGACCAACGATTGACGCGGCACCAGCGCACCTAAAAGAAGGTGACAGTGGCGATGGCATGGCGTGCTTTTTGTTAATTTAGGGTTAGCAGTTAGGGTGTGTGTTTTGCGAAAGGAAGAAGGAAATTGGGGATTGCTTATTTTCTATTTTACCTTCATACCTCTTTTTGTTTTTATTTTTTATTTTTAAATGCAAACTCGATCTAGTTTTTAATTCGGTTAGAGTTGAATCCAAACTAAAATAAAAACCAATCAGATTCTAACTTTAAATCCGTTCTAAGGGCTAATACATACTAAACTTAACCAAAAAAAAAAAAAAAATTTGCATTTGGTTTCAAATTGGGTTAACCCAATCAAAATGCCTACCTTTAGTGACAGGTAGCTATTTGGCACTGAACATAGCTTCACACCGATGCACCATCAATCCATAACAAATTAATCTATAAAAAATATACATTATATAATCAGAGCGTATTCTCATAATATTCCTTACAAAACAATTATCAGAATATAGTCAAAACAACAATGTTTATGGTGACTTCTAAGTAATGTGTACTACAAAAGTTAGTCTATAAAATGTCCACTACGCGTTCTACAATTGCTTCAAAGCAATCAACAAAACCTACCACACAATATAGAATGTCACAAAAATTCCACCAAAAAAACCTACCATGTATGCCTGTATTCTTTTATGAACTTTTTTTTTTCGGCTTTTGCCTTGAGCTTTCATGCTCGATTTGTGTTCAACTTCTACGGAGAGGCTAAAGCCTTCACCTAGGTAGCATGTTCCTCAAATGTTATATTTGATTGAGCAAGCAATTTGGCCTATGCTTCATTGAGTGTAGTGATAGATAAGATGAATGGCTAGTCTACCACGAGCATCTTGAGAATCATGCTACCAAAAAAAAAAAAAAAAAACAGATAGCATTATAATTTATATTGCTCACTCAAAATGACTGAGGAAAAATTAATATTAAAATTTAAAATTTAAAATTTTTTTCATATATGACTTGTTAGGAATGAGCCTTGAAGTCTCTATGAATTTGATGACATAAATTCCATAGCCAAACTCATTTGGTTGTTTGGGAACTCCATCACCAAACTAGATGGGGAACTAAAATGAACCTTGCTAATGGCTTGGAATTTCGAGGCGATTTTGAATGAAATATGGAATCAAGAGAATATAACTGCCAAGATTAAAACAAAATGGTGAAATTGGTTAATGAATAAATGTAAGCAATTAAAGAACAACATATATACATGTGACATATTATTCATTTAGACCTAAGGTTGAGACAAATGAAAATAAACCTAGAACCACTTGAATAAGGAAGACTAATTATAAAGCTTATGTTTCCTTTATTTCCTTAAGAACTTGTACTTTTGACTTATGGTACTTTGATAGTAGTTGTTGTAGATACATGATAGCAAATAGAAGTGCCTTGATCAATTATAAAAAAATTGATCGAGAAAATGAGACTTTTATTGATGGTGTGGAAAGTTGTGTACTTGGAAAGGGAACACTGAATGTGGAAGGTTTTCCAAAACTTGATAGTATTTTGTATATAGAGGATCTCAAAGCAAATTAATTTAGCATTAGTTAAATTTATTATCAGAGCTTGTTTGTTAACTTTGACAAGAACAAATGTCGTGTTCTCGATGTTGATGAAAATTGTATTTTAGGAGGATACCGATCATCTAATCATTGTTATAAATTGACTAGTTCAAATACTTGCCATAAGACCACTCTTGATGTCACAGAATTATGACATCAAAAGCTTGCTCATTTGAACTACAAGTTACTAACTAAGATTATGAAAATAAGTGCTATTATAGGAGTTCCAATGCTCAAAAAAAGACAACCTAGAGTATGTGGTTCACGTCAATCTGACAAACAACAAAGGGTGCCACATAAAGCCTTTCAAGATAGAACAACGTCTAAGGTACTTTAGCCACTTCATATAGATCTTATGAGACCAATGCAAGTTGAAAGCATAACTAGAAAAAAGGTATGTATTTGTGTGTGTAGATGATTTTTCTAAGTATACATGAGTTGATTTTATTAGAGAAAAATCAGATACATTGATTTGTTTAGTAAGCTATGTGAAAAGGTTTAAATTGAACAAAATTGTAATATTGTCAGAATTAAGAGTGATCATGAAAGAGAATTTGAAAAATCTAGTTTTGAGAAATATTGTAATTTACATGGAATTTCACATAAGTTTTCCTCACCTATTACTCCAAAACAAAATGGTACTGTAGAAAGAAAAAATAGAACCTTACAGGAAATAGCTCTAGTGATGTTAAACTCAAAAAAATTTCAAAAAGATTGCGGGCTAAAGCACTTAACACTACTTACTACACCATTAATCGTATTTATCTTCGTCCAAGTACTAAGAAAACTTCCAATGAGTTGTGGAAAGGTAAGAAACCTAATCTAGGTAACTTTCATATTGTTAGGAGTATGTGCTTTATATTGAACGATCATGAGCATCTTGGTAATTTTGATTTAAAAATTGATAAAAGTGTTTTTCTTGGTTATTTGTTGCTCGCAATTTCTATTACTACAACCATCAGGAAGAGGTCTCAAATCTCACATAACCTTCTTTCACATTCATGATGAATAGGAACCACTGAAAATCACTATCATTATTCAGAATATAAATATGAAAAAAAAAAGTTAAGAAGCAAAGCTTAAGTATCTTTCCCATAGAAGATGCTTTATAGGAAGTAAAAAATTAATTAGTTAGGAGTTTAACAAGTAAACTTTTGGCACCTTTGGAAGTGTGGCATAAACGATTTTCAATAACTAGTTGCTTGTGCAAAACCATCCACGTCAGCTCCAATGGTAAATGCTAATTGCTACAAAAGAACAATAAGTAAACAAGTGAAATGTCACAGAATAGTTTATTCAAAAAACCTTATTGTAGGCAGTAAGGTTTTAAAAATTACTACAGATAAGCCACAAGTTCAATTATCGTAAAAATAATGGTACTGGATGCTTACTTTACGTACTATCGGTAAATACCAGTTTATTAGTTCATTCGTGGGCTTAGCTTGTTCACAAAATGTGAGGTGATATGCTATCATGGTAAAAATATAAAATAGTGGCCAATAGATGACAATATAATATTGAACAACAATAAAACATGTAAACATATAGTATGTAAAGCCAACAGTAATACACCACGTACTTCTCTGTTCAAAGCTGCGTTGGTAAACTGGTCATGAAATTATGCCTAGAGATAAATTAATCACCAATAGAGATAATTACTTCACTAAAAATATAGACAAATAATGAAGTGTTAGGTAATCAAGACATATGTACAAGGGAATAAAAACTACAAATCCATATAAACCAAAAGTATCTTCCGTTACAATATCTATCAAATGCATATGGAAAAGACCAGCTTTAACTTAGCCTTTGCTTCTTGAGACACTTGATCATAAGGAGAAAGTTGGTATCATCCAGGTCTTCTATTTCTTGCTGGTCATATTACTAACATACTTATAGTAGTGAAGGTTTGGAACTCTTGATTAGTGTCAATTGGTTTAGCCAAATCTATAAAAGTAAAATCTCAATTCACTATAATTGAAATCAAATTACAATTAGAGAATGTATAAACAAACCTCTCATTCCTCTCAGGGTACCTGTGTTAGATTGGGAACATGAGCTCCATCAAACTGGCAAGAATCGAGAGGAGTGTTGTAGACTTGTGTAATAGTCCCAATAAAACTCAACATAGCATTAAAGGTTCGTAAACATACTTTCACTCTACGATGCTTAGGGTCATTATTACTAACCAAAATCATTTTCTATTCAGCTTTTGAAATTGTTTTTCCATGAATAAATGAAAGGTTCGGACTTCTGAAGTTCGAAGGTGGGTTTGGAGCAAATGGTTGTTTGGCTAATCCTCCAAGATAATTTGATGTCAATTCACCTAATATATATTTTTTTTTTACATTTTCTAATTTCAGTTCAAGTTTTTAGATTTTATTTTGGTGAAAAAATGTCCTAAACTGTTCCACTAGTAAGTAAAAGCATTAGTGTTAACATTATTCCACCCATGAGGTTCCGTCTACTGAGGCTTATAAAGACAACCAGGATCATGCATTGAAACCTAAAACAATTTAGAAAATAATAAAAAGTTAGTACAAAATATGGTACATCGGTTTTATTAAAATAATACGCAATCTAAATTTATACATACTTGTATTTTATACCTTATTGCTTTTGATGTTGCAAAGCCTTTGTTGCTATTTCAAGAATTGTCGAATCTCATCATTATTCCATACACTGACAGGACACACTGTTCTATATGGAAGGTCGATCATATATTATAGGAGAAAAGTATAACAACTATGCATTAGTGGCAAATCACTTTTTTATAAATTGAAATAACATAAAAGTAAAAAACAAGTAAAACATAATGTTATAATTATTATTTTTTAATTAAACATACCATTAAGAAAAGAACACAATCACTAACGAAGCTCACTTGATTTTCTTTAAACATCTTCCCATAAATAAGTAAAGCACTAGCTAGCCCACATTTTTTCGCAATGGAATTTGTATTTTTCAATATATGAAGATACAATAGATTAATGTATGTTGCGCTTGTGGTATATAATATTGTTCCTAATACAAAAAGACTAAAAAGTATGTTAAAATCATCATCAGAATTTGAACCGCTCATTAGTCTTTTTTTCACCTTCACTATATGAATTCCTCTAGGTCCACTCTTATAATAGCACACAAATTAGTTATATCAATAGCTTGGTCCTTTAGGTCCTCACGTGTGCCTTTATCTCTAACCCCCATTATGGTTTCAAAGGTGTTAAGGCTTCAAATATATTCTTTCACGTGTAGAATTATGTATTGTCTAGTATCACATTGTTCAACCATTGCTACACATAACTCTTCTCTTAGACACCCACATTGTAGGTCGAGTAGACTTCCAAAGCTAATTTCTTTTACTGTTATTTATTGATCAATTGAGAAATGACACCACCTCTGAGAAAAAAGTTACACGATATCGAGATAGAAGGTTGCCACCATCGGCCTTGTCCTCATCTAATTCCTCAATATTTTTGTTAACACTACTATTTTCACCAATAATTAAAGTAGACTTCTCATTCATATTACTAAGCATCCATTCATGCCTTTCCTCAGGGATTAGTTTCTTCCAATTTTTTGCAGTATCAGCTTTAAGCTGCAATAATGATAAGTGTTGTTCAATGGCATATTATTTTAGGCAAAAGAAAATGAAATATTTAGAAGGTCATAGTTAGATTACATACAGTTTTACCCACATTTTCAACCCTCAATTGCCTTAGTCGTTTTGCTTCCGCCTCACTATGACTAATATTAAAAGTTACATTCAACGGATTCCATGTTTTATTCTAAAAGCTACAAGGAAGTGGTTATTATAGGACACATTTAGTAAGAAAAAACCAGCACATCAGATTAAAGCAAATTAGAAGGCAACAATGGTATAAAAGCAACAAAAAATTACCCCAGAACATCAGCAAAATAGTAAAAAATTAGTAGTAGATCCCTTTATTGTAACAACAGCCCCGTTTTCATAGTTTATTAAAATCGATTGAATCAACTCAAACCAATAAATCACAAAGTTTTGTAACTGGCACAATTGATCTAAGATTATCATTTTTAAAGTAAATTTATCTAGTTAAGCATCAAATACCTTGCTATGCTATGTGAATCATAAGGAATTAAACAATAATTAATTTTATAGACATTATATCTTCAATTATAGAAGCCCTGACTCAATCAAATTAGATAATAAAAATGAAATCACTAACAACTTATATAAATTATACATACAAATCAATACTATTGATAAGTTGATGGTTAACCCAAGTTGTTCATAGGCTGATGAACCTTGAAGAGAGGAGCGAAAGTAAGAGCATGAGTAGGAGCAGGTGCGAAAGCGAGAGCAAGATAGAGCGTGAGAGTGCACAAGAGCATAAACGAGAGTATGAATGGGAGAAGGAGTAGGAGCAAGGGCAAGAATGAGAGTGGAAGTGAGAAAAGAAGCAAGAGCGAGAGCGAGGCAAAGCGTGAGCGATTGAGAGGGAGAGAGAAGATGCTTTTGTTTTGCTTTAAATTTCAATTGGTTGCCTTTCATTTTTGGCTTTTATTTGTTTTATTTTTATTTTTTAAATTTGAAAGCCCAACCATTGGATTCAAACAAGCTGAATTGAATGGTTTATAAGCACCTTTTGCACCATAAATGGGATCTTAATCCCTGCTTTACAGTTATAGCCCAATAAACAGTTGTTTGTCATTAGCCAATGACACCTTAACTTAAAAATTTAAGCAAAGCAGGAGGTTAATGGGTCATTTACTTGATATTTTATCTTAGAAACATAAAATATATTTATTTTAATAACAAAGTTTAAATTTAACAAAAATATAAGAAAAATATCTAACTATTATTTTTTTATTTATAGAGAAACCTATATTTCTTATTTTTAATATTTAATATTTTTGCTTTAATTTTTGTTTACATGATTTATTTAATTAATAATAAATATTGATAAAAGTGTATTTGAAAATAATGATGATAAAATTATGATGTCAAAGGGATTATTAGCTATTATGAAAATATTAACAGAATAAGTGGTATATATTGATTTTAATAGTAGGAAAACTAGTAATCTCCCTTATTTATCATCTTTGCTATTATTCAAGAGACCTTTATATTTATCCTAAGCTTTGTTAAATGTTTCTGTTCTTGTTGAGTGACACTTAGATATGCTTCCTTGTCTTCGAATTAGTGGAGGACGTATCTCAGTCCTTTCCCTGTTTTAGCAAAAGATGTTGTGACCTGATTTTGTCTTTAAGAAAGTGACGATCATAAGGATTTGGCATCTTGCGATTGAGAAAATGAGGATGTGGTGCCTCCACGCTTTTCTTTTGGCAAAGTATGCAACATTTTCATTTATTTAGAGGAGGATGCATCTACATTCTCTTCTTTTAGCCGAGGATGCAGTTTCCTCATTTTATCCTTTTATCTTGAGAGATTGATTTTATCAATTTCTTCTTGGATTTTGTTGGGACCATTTTTTTTGGACTTTTATTAGGCTTGTTGTAATGTTGGTCCAACAATTACAATGGTAATTGTAATAGAGGAGATGTCTTCGTCCTTCTCTTTTAGCATTGGATGAGGCATCCTCATTTTACCTTAAGAAATTGATTTTATCAATTTCTTCTTGGATTTTGTTAGGACCATTTTTATTTGGACTTTTATTAGGCTTGTTGTAATATTGTTGGTCCAACAATTATAATGATAAAATAGTCAAATTATTTTTCCAAGGGACTTCATCCTAGCCCCTTATTAAATTAACATACTTCAATTTGCACCCCAAAAGTATGAAAACTTCAATCTTTCCCCCCAAAAAACGTTAACTCCTTATTAGTTTTAACATTCAAATGGGCAAAATTGCAATTGTATACAAACCATAACAATCATTAGATCTAAAGCTTTGTGCATGTCAAATCAATGTTAGTAACGCAATACATATCATATCTAACCTCTTAACATTTTATTCAATTATTTTATTTTAAATATTTTAAATATAAAAAATATTTTATTATTTGAACTATGTAGTCATCCCTTTGCATTTTGCACGTTAATAATCTTCTTCACATAGCTAATAGAGAAGCTTAGAAACATAGCATGAAAAGAATGACAAAAAATGACAGATTTCGCTGCTAAAACTCGTGTCAAGACCAAAGGCTGCTAAAGAGAAAGAATACTGTTATGATGGCTAGGGTTAGAAGTTTCTATTAATCTCCATTTTTTTTCAAGTTGAAAGGGTTTAGTAAATAGTCAAGTAATGGTTGACAATGTCTAGTACCAATAATAATTAATGTGTTAATGGAATCGATTATTGTTGGATTGATATTTGTATAAAAAATTGATGAACAAACCTTATGTTAACAAAATTTGGGGTCTTTGATTTCATTTCGTTGAAATTAATGCTTTCATTTGTGAAGATTTATTAGTAGAGAGAAGATAATCATACTAGTAGTGTTGTTACTCTGAATGATCTTTGTGTTTATGAGGCATTTTGCTTGTAGTTAGTATGATTATTTTTTTAAAAGTATTTTACTTTGGGCTAAACTTCAAACATTTTCGTATTTGTATTTGAAACTGAATTTGTTTTCAAGAAGCAACTGTATTTGCCAACTTCTGACTGCAAATACGTTGAGTGTATTGTGAATTTTAATATGAATATCATGTTTAGATTTTCATAACAAGGGTTTTGGTGTTTTATCATGCTTATTTTTATGTTGTTTTTTTATTTATGATAGTACGATTTCTTTTGGTGATGTTATTGATTGATTGTATGATTTTTATTTATAGTCAAACTTAAGGGTGCCACTGTTAATTTTGTTGGTGAAACACTTAAGGTTGGCTTCATTGATCCAGACACTCTAAGTAGAGTGGTCTGATTAATGCTTTAATGAGAATGGTGTTTGGTAGAAATAGCTATGAAGCTATGAGATTTATAATTGAAGTGACACTACCTTGGAATGGATTGAAGGGCACAATTGATAATGATCATGAGATTTATCAAATATGGTATTTGTACAATGATAAAAAGTACACTGGGATTATATTCCACATGGAGATTATACCACTAAATGTGCATAATGTCATCAAAAGAAAGTTGTTTCTAGATGATATTGAAGATCTTGCTACTAAACCTAATGCTAAGGAACTTAACGTTTTGGTGTGTTTTAAAAATAGCCTCACAGACAACAAAATGAAGCAATGACACAGCTACAACAGAGCAACATAAACAAGCAAGAAGTTCATGAAGGGGGTCATAAAAAGAAGTTTGTGGGAAGAAATCCAATAGCAGAGTGCACAATTCCAGAAATAATAAGCCTTTTATTCCTCAACCTACTGCCGAGCATATACTTGAACTTTATCATACATGCCAACCTCAACTATTGTTGAACTTGAAATTGAAAATTAATCATGTATCCCAGCCTTAAACTATTGCTGATCCGGAACCTAAACTTCACCCTCAATCATAACCTCAACTTGACCTAAACTTGGTTCTCAATCCCAATTTTAAATTAAACTTCAAGCTCAACCTAAAATTGAACCTCGCCCACATCATGAAAACACACCTATATTTGATAACGTATCCACTTTTGAATCACAAACCATCAGGAGATACTTGATAACTCCATGAAAAGAGAGTTATCATGGTATTTTAAAACTTAAACTAATATTAGTGAGAGAGTAAATGGTGTATTTTTATTGCATTTTTTGTTATATTTTGCATGAGCATCTATTTAAGTTTAGTTTTAATAAATTAATTGTGTTTTAGATCACTTTGTGCTCTGATTATATGCATGATTGTAGGTGATAAAAAAGCCCAAACTTTATAGATGGATGCTGCATGCAGTAGAAATGTAGAAATGACAAAGAACTTGTATGCAGATGAACTAAAATAAGTCTGAATCAGAGAAGATGTTGTAGTAATTGCTGCAGCAATCGAAGATCAAATACAGGCGATACTGCCCACGTGTTAACCAACAAAGTATGCTACAACCGTTATTGTTTTGTCACTGTCATGTGCAGACAAACTAGTGACAGGCGGCACAAAAAGATATGCGATCCTAGGTTGCCAAAGAGAGACACATGGCCACATGCTGTCGGTTGCCCTAATTCCAAGATATAAAAAGAGCACACGTGAAAAGAAAAAAAAAGATGAAGAAGGCCGTCATTCAAAACAATAAAGAGAAAAAAGAAAAAGAAAAGAATAAGAGAGAGTTGAAGGCTGCAGTAAGGGATTTCTAAGAAAAAGAAGGAGAGATCGCAAAAACCTCTAAGAAAGACGTCTTGAATTTAATGGATCTTAATTTCTACTCTTTATTTGCTTGTTTTCATCTTTCTTTGGGAATGTATTTGATGCCAAAATCATGTGTTGCTATTGTTTTATTGCCTATTATGAACTAAACTTTGATGTAGGTGGATGTTAAACAAGCTTGATGGTTAATCGACTTATATATGTGTGTTGCTTAGAATCTGCTATAGCATTTTGTTTTGATTTAACTTATTGCAAATCTCTATTTCGATTGACCACCCATTTAGTGGATAATAGTTAAAAAGAAGTCTAAAAAGGGTCTTACTTAGTAGAACATATGAAGACATTACATGGTCTTAGATTGGATTTCCTAAGTTGAGTTAATCTCGATTTAAATAGGTCCATGCTTAATCTAAGATTAGTGAAGAACTAGACACATGGATTCACCTTGTAGGACAGTTGGAATCTAGAACGGATAATGCTAGGTTTAAAGTTAGCATAATAATTAGTCGCTGTTAGGTTGTATATAGATATAAGATATCCAACAGGCAACAGCTAAGGATGCATGAGAGATTTTACTCAGTGCTGTAGTAGATGCTGTAGCAACAGTACTGTAATTGAAAAAAATAGTCAATATCATTAAGTGAGTTTAAGCACTCAACTACCCATTTCTCATAGAGTATATCTTTGTGTTTGACTTTAGATTTTCCTTATTGTATTATGTTTATTGCATTTTTAATTTCATTAGGTCATCAATTTCATCAATTATTTTATTTTAGTTAGACTGAAATTGCACTGTTAAAATTACTGTAGCAAGTCATATAACATTAATCCATGTGGAGGCGATCTTGAATACTCATCATTATATTACTTGTTGTGTCCACTTGCACATTGACACCTATAGCAATACGAATCAGCAAGTTTTTAGTGCCATTGCCAGGGATTGAATGCTTATTGTGATTTGTGAAGTCAATTTTAGTTGGTGCCAATTTTAGTTTTCCTTTAACTTGTTGACTATGTTGAAAAAAGTGCTCTAACAACCCTTGCATGCGTAAATACAAACCTGTTAAATTCTAGTTTGATCTAGAAATTAAAAGAACTGTAAGGAGGTTAAGAAAAGAGCATAGAAACTTAAGATTTGTTGCAGACATAGATGATTTGAATGATATGGGGAATTTGATCCCTCGAGTAGAGATAAAACCAGTTAATCCATAAAGAGGTCAAGAAGGTCAGAATAGGCAGAATGTTCATGGGCAACCAAGGAACAACATTATTATCTACATGGCAGATGGCAAAGATAGAACCATTAGAGATTATGCAGTGTTGACCGCTCAAACCATAAATCATTGAATGGTTAGACTTGAAGTGCAAGCTGCCAATTTCGAACTCAAACCAGTGATGTTCCAAATGCTGCAAATAGTGGGGCAATGTTGTACAAATTTTGTTGTACTCGCAAGCGCACGAATCTATTGCAGTATAGATTTATGGTGACGAGTGTCGATTCCACAAGGAGGTAGATTTAATCGTGTATAGGGTTAATCTTCTAAGTTTATATGTAGATTGGTAGGATGTGATTTTTTGGGCAAGATTTAAATTAAAAAGATAGCTTGAACAAATTAAAGATGAAACAATATAAAATAAGTGCTTCAGTTTTTTGATTTACACTCAACATTTCACCATGGGCTTAATATTCCTTTTTAAATTCCAATTAATCTATGAGGGGGTATTTCCACTCCTCATAGGTCTATCTCTGATAAATAAGGTATCAAGTATTCATTGTACCAGGTGAATTAATCTTATGTTAAATTGGTATCAAGTACATACTGTGCCAGGTGATAATAATTCTACTGTAGACAATGTGGCAAGACTGTCCACTAAATAACTTTGACTTATTCTTTGTCAATACTGAGTCAAGATGGACCACTAATACTAGATGAGAGGTTTTTCTCTAATTAATAAAGTGTAAAGTGCTCATCGTGCCAAACAATAATAGTCTTACACTAGGGAGCCGGTACACCAGCGTAAAATCTTGACAAAATTATTACTATCTATCAACTATAAGTGAAAACAACCTAAATAAATCAGAAAAAGATAAAGTAAACTTACCAAATGAAGCCCATGGATCATGTTAAGGCTTCACCTTCAACCCAAGCTTGAAAATAAATTAGCTACTCATTTTTGAACTAGGGGTAAAATAGGAATTTTATTAAAATACATAGAAAATACAGTATAGAGAGGGAATTACAGAAATCAGAGCTCAAAAATGAATTCAGGGATATCAAATTAGGGGGGGCAGCCCCCTATTTATAGATATACTGAGTAAATAATGGCCACGGACAAAATCAATTTAGATGCTCAGGATTGTGCCACGTGGCAAGCGTTGATTGGATTGAACATTCCGTGTTTGAACATGTATCGTACATACGTTTTTCGGTCCACTAATATGTTGCTACGTCGTTAGTCAACAAAAAGTCAACTATTTGATCCAATAATGTATCGCCACGTCATCAGTCAATGCCACATCATCCGGTCAAAGCCGCGTAAGCATTTTTTAGTCGAATAGGATGACGCCACGTCATCGGTCAATGCCACGTTATTCGGTCAAAGCCTCGTCAGCTGGACCCCACCAAAATTCTAGAACTACGATACTGTTCATATGTACGGTTCTGTTTACGTATACAATACTGTTCACATATACGGTTCTGGCCTTGATGTCATTCCCTAAGGTTTTCAGCTATTCTAAGCCTAAAAATGTCATCCGTTTTGCTGTCCGACCTCTCGTTCATCATGAAATATACAAAATACCCTTAAAATACATAAAACACTCAAATTATAATATGACACAAATAAAGTTTAAAGAACATAAAAATAGAAATGTTAGTGAGCCTTTGAGCACAAAATTATAATTATATCCTATATAAATATGTATTTTCTAGCATTCAACATGCAATTCAATGGACTGTCATCTAAAGATCCTTATCTTTATCTTAAACTATTTTTGGAAGTAAGTGATGCTTTTAAGATTACCGGAGCATCACAGGAAGCATTGAGACTCAGACTCTTCATATTTTCTCTGAGGGACCGAGCAAGAGCATAATTGAATTCTTTACCGCCTGCTCTATTACTAAATGAATGACTTGGCTAACAAATTTTTAATGAAGTACTTTCCGCCGACCAAGAATGCAAAATTGAGAAATAAGATCACATATTTCCATTAACTTAGAAATGAAAGCTTGTACGATGCATGTGAGAGATTCAAGGAGTTACTTAGGAGATGTCCTCATTATGGTATTCCTTACTGTATACAAATGGAAATTTTTTACAGTGGTCTCAATCCATGCACTAAACTGATGTTAGATGCATCAGCAAATGGGGCTTGTTATCTAAGTCTTACAATGAAGCTTATGATATTTTAGAAATGATAGTTAATAATAATTATTAGCAACCATTGACCAAACAAGCTACAGGAAGAGGAACAGTAAGAGTCCACAATATAGATGCGTTAACAGCGTTATCAGCCCAAGTAACCTCGTGGGGAAAGCTATTACTACTACTCCAACAACTGTAAACCAAGCTACTAAGGTATCTTACGTTTATTATAAAGAAGGGTAGTTGTTTGACAAATGTTCTAGAAATCTTGCATTAGTCAACTATATGGGTAACTACAACAGACAGAACTAGAACAACTATTACTCAAACACTTACAACCCTGGATGGAGACAGCACCCAAACTTTTCATGGAGCAATCAGAATCAGCAGGCTGCAACACCACGTGGACAAAACAGACCCCTTAACCACCTGGATTTCATCTACAAAATCAAGGGCAAAGAAGCGCCAGCAATGATCAACTCAGTTCTTTTGAAGCTTTAATTAAGGAGTACATTGTGAAGAATAAAGTGGTTGTCTAAAGCTAAGCTGTATCTTTAAGAAACCTAGAAAATTAGAATGGACAGCTTGCTACAGCATTAAGCAACAGACCTCAGGATAGTTTACCTAACAACACAGAAGATCTAAGATAAGAAAGAAAATAACAATGCAAAGTGATTAACTTAAGATTTGGAACGGATGTTTATATCCCAGTTGGTGTACCAAAAAGAAGAGTTGAACCTATTAAAACCCAAGAAGAAACTCAAGTTGAAGAGGAGCCACAACCTCTCACTTTCCAGCACACTGATATAAATAGTCAAGCTACAACATTTGCAGAAAATGATGATCCAGTACATGTTGGTGAAGGTATTGCAGCACCAACCACATCAGTCCAAAACATGGAAAAAGAAAAGCAATATGTACAACCTGCTACAGTACAGTAGTTCAGGCACCCACCACCATTTCCTCAAAGATTCGAGAAACAAAAATATGACACGTAATTCAATAAATTCTTAGAAGTGTTGCAGCAACTGCATATGTGAAGTTTTTGAAAGATATTTTGGCAAGGAAAAGAAGGCTTGGAGAGTTTGAAACAATTACTCTAACACAAGAATGCAGCCATATACTTCAGAATAAAATACCTTAGAAGATGAAGGATCTAGGAAGCTTTACTATCTCATGTTCTATAAGAACTAAATACAGTGGCAAGGCATTCTATAACTTGGGAGCTTGCATCAATCTCATGCCTTTATTAATGATCAAGCAATAGAGAGTTGGGGAAGTTAGACTAACAATAGTGACTTTACATCTTGTTGACAGATCTCATATCTATCCAGAAGGCATGATTTGAAGATGTATTGGTGCAGGTGGATAAATTTATTTTTCTAGTGGGTTTTATAGTGCTAGACTTTGAGGCAGATAAAGATGTACCAATCATTTTAGGTAGACCGTTCTTAGCCAAAGGAAAGACTCTAATTGATGTGTAAAAAAGAGAATTGACTATGCGAGTTAATGATCAGCAAGTTACATTCAATGTGCTAGATGCTATGAAGAGTCCCGATGATGTTGAAGACTGTAATTTTATCAGTGTTGCAGATTTTATTATAGCAGAGAAATTAAACAGTTCCTGTAGCAATGAAGAAATCAAGGCTATAACATTTGAAGAACTTAAAAATGAAGATTTTGAAACAACTGACATGGCATGGCTAGAAGAGAAGCAACCCTTCAAAACTAACAAGCACATTGAATCTCTTAATCTTTCAAATAAGAAAGTTTTAGAATGAAAACTTTTACCTTCACATTTGAAGTATATTTACCTTGGTGACAATGACACACTTCATTTAATCATTTCATCTTTTTTGAATGCAGAACAAGATAAGAGCTTAGTTGCTATATTGGAGAAATATAAGAAGGACATTAGGAATCAGCCATTTCATATGCATGCATAAGATTTTACTGGAGGATTACTATAGCAATTTAGTAGAGCAACAGAGAAGATTAAATCTCATCATGAAGGAAGTTGTGAAGAAATAGATTGTCAAGTGGCTTGATGCTGGAATCATTTACCCAATATCAGACAGCTCATGGGTAAGCCTAGTACAATGTGTTCTAAATAAAGGTAGAGTCACAGTTGTAGCAAATGAAAGGAATGAACTCATTCCCATAAGAACAGTAATTGGATGGAGAGTTTGTATAAATTATCAAAAGTTAAACAAAGCTACGAGGAATGATTACTTTCCATTGTCTTTCATAGATTAGATTTTGGACAGACTTGCTAGAAAAAAGTACTATTGTTTCTTGGACGGGTACTCAGGCTACAACCAGATTGCTATAGCACCAGAGGATTAGGAGAAGACAGCATTCACTTGTCCCTATCAAACCTTTGCCTTCAAAAGGATGCCATTCGGCCTGTGCAATGCTCTAGCAACTTTCCAGAGGTGTATGATGTTTATTTTTTTAAATATGGTTGAGTAAACATTTGAGATGTTCATGAATGATTTTTCAATTTTAGGTGAATCATATGATGACTGTTTGCATAATCTAAAAAATGTGCTTAAGAGATGTGAAGAGACAAACTTAGTATTAAATTAGGAAAAGTACAATTTCATGGTATAAGAAGGGATAGTCTTAGGCCATAGGATCTCTAGAAAAGGGATAAAGGTGGATAAGGAAAAGTAGAGGTGATCGAAAAACTTCCACCACCTACTTCAGTCAAGGGCATAAGAAGTTTCTTGGGATATGCTGGGTTCGATAGAAGGTTTATTAAGAATTTTCAAAAGTATCCAAACCTTTATGCATATTGCAGGAGCATGACAGGCCCTTTAATTTTGATGAGAATTGCTTGAAGGCCTTTGTTAAGTTGAAGAAAACTCTTGTTACAGTATCAATTGTTGTAACACTCGATTGGAGTTTGTGTTTTGAGTTGATGTGTGATGCTAGTGACCACTTTGTTGGAGCAGTGCTGGGGCAGAGGAAAGATAAGATTTTTCACTCTATTTATTATGCCAACAAGACCCTAGTTGATGCACAACTCAACTAACCACAGCTGAAAAAGAGTTGCTGGCAGTTTCTTTTGCATTTGATAAGTTCAAAACTTATTTAGTTGGCAACAAAGTGACTGTTTATACAGATCACTCAGCCATAAAGTATTTAATTTCAAAGAAAAATGCCAAACCAAGGTTGATTAGGTGAATTCTTTTACTACAAGAATTTGACCTAGAGATCAAGGACAAAAAAAAAACTGAAACTTTTCCTTATGAGTAGTTGCTGGTGACACAAAAAGAAACTGAAACCAAGGCTAGAAGCAGATGTAAGCACTCGGACCAAGCAAGACATAATAGAAACTTTTCCTTATAAGCAGTTGCTGGTGATACAACATGCACAAATGCTGCAGCAATATGGATTTTCATGGGTATGCATATTTTGTTAATTACTTAATGAGTGGATTACTGCCACATGATGTGAGCTACCAGTAGAAGAAGAGGTTTCTCTATGATGTCAAAAGCTATCAGTGGGATGAGCCCTACTTGTACAAGATGTGTTTATACCGTGTGATCAAAAGATGTGTTCCTAATGAAGAAATTTCAAACATTCTGCAGTCTTATCATACTGTAGCATATGGTGGACACTTTAGAGGACACAGAACAACAACAAAAGCTCTTTAATCAAATTATTACTAGTCTTCTTTTTTTTATAGATGCTTATGAGTTTACTAATGTTGTGACAAGTGCCAAAGAACAGGAAACATCTCTCAAAAGCATGAA
This sequence comes from Murraya paniculata, assembly GCA_030449075.1. NCBI lineage: Eukaryota > Viridiplantae > Streptophyta > Magnoliopsida > Sapindales > Rutaceae > Murraya > Murraya paniculata. The sequence goes on from JAEVFN010000048.1 coordinate 392,185, forward strand.
TGCCACTAACCAACATCTTGGAAGTAGAATGTTTTGATGTATGGGGAATAGATTTTATGGGACCATTCCCACCTTCTTTTGACAACTTATACATATTAGTTACTGTAGACTATGTATCCAAGTGGGTAGATGATGCAGCACTGCCAACAAATGATGTCAAGACAGTGGTGAGTTCCTTTATAAGAACATTTTCTTAAGTTTTAGCACTCCTAGAGCCATCGTTAGTGATGAAAGAACCCATTTTTGTAATAGGATGTTTGCTACAGCATTGGCTAAATTTGGAATCAAGTGTAAGGTTGCTACAGCATATCATCCACGAACAAGTGGTCAAGCAGAAGTGTCCAACAGTGAGATAAAAAAGATTATAGAGAATAGTGCTAAATCGCAATAGAAAGTATTGGTCTATTAGACTAAATGACTTCTTATAGGCTTACCGAACAACTTACAAACCCCCACTTGGCATGTCTACAGAATTGTTTATAGTAAAGCTTGTCATTTGCCATTAGAGTTGGAACATAAAGCATTTTGGGCAATTAAATAACTGAACATGGATATGAATGCTGCAGCAAAACAGAGGAGGCTACAGCTTTATAAATTAGAGGAGTTGAGGTTATTCTCTTATTAAAATGCAAGAATCTACAAAGGAAGAACCAAGCAATGGCATGACAAACAAATCCAACAAAAGGAACTTATTACAGGCCAACAAGTATTGCTTTATAACTCTAGGCTAAAACTTTTTCTTAGAAAGTTAAAGTCTAGATGGCCGAGACCCTTCAAACTCATTAGAGTTTATCCCTATGGAGTTGTTGATCTTCAAGATGAAAGAATAGGCCAAGAATTCAAAGTTAATAGGTAGAGAGTGAAGCACTACATTGGAGCTAGGTGAACAGCCTGAAATAGGATCTATCTTTGAAGGCTCTATCTTGAGCAACCAAGGAAGGTCAGGCTAAAAGACCTAAAACCAAGCACTGATTAGGAGGCAACTCAATGAGGGAAGTTGTTTAAACTTTTTTAAGTACTAAACTTGGCATTGGTTATTGTTTAATTGGTCTTTTTGTTATTTAAATTGTGCATCTAACTTCTTTATTTTCCTTTATTTTCTTATCATTTAATTGTAGTAAGTAGAAGTTGATAGAGGGATTCTTGAATGCAAAACTTAAAAAAAAAATATATAGAACTAAATGTTGCAACATCACTCACAGCATGGCAGACTGGAAGATACTTCTCAACCAACATATGCATTTACCGTCATTACTGTAACAATAGATTGGTTGTTACAGCAACAATTTTTACCATTGAATTGTCAGTCCTAAATTTTTACCGTTGGTGGCTAACATGCTTATGTCAGCAGATCATTGCTCTTGACAAGGAAGATAATGCAATCCCAGATTTTTAATGACACATATCTCTTTTTTTCTATTTAAAATTTGTTTTTTAAATTCAAAATTTTCCGAACTTATTATTTTACTTATCTCTCTCTTCACTTTCCTTTTGGTATAAATTAGGGTTTTATTTTAACAATTTCAATTTCATAAACTCTTTCTCTTTTCCCGTCTGCAACTCTCACGATCTTAACATCTCTTTCTCACATCCTATACTCCTCAATAAAACAAAGATCCTGTTATTGACTCTCATTTGAATTGCTACAGCGATGCCTAAAACCAAAGTCTATGCTGGTAGATTGAAAGACTGTGAGCGTTTCTACAATTTCAAAGCTGAGGAAAAATATAAAGAATTTATCGAGCCTCAAAAGATTCTAGTGGAAAAGGGTTTCTAGTTTCCTAAACAGCCAATAGGGATGATGAACATCCTCTTCACTACTGCAACAAGGCGCGGTTGGGTAAAGTTCTGTGCTCACCCCTCAGACCCAGTGCTCCAAATTGTTAAGGAGTTCTACTCTAAAATATTACTGCAAGACCAAAACAACATTTTCGTAAGGCAAGTTCAAGTCTCCTTAGATTCTCGAGTTATTAATGCTTTTTATGACTTGCCTACGGTTATTGATTGTGAGTATACTAAGTTTACTGAGAATATGATTATAAAGAAATTGGGAGGTTTTTAAAACCCTAACCGTAGAAGGCAGTGAATGGATAAATGAAGAGGGTAGGGTAGTTAATAGAATAGACTTGAAGCTTATTGCTAAGGTTTGGGTAAAATTTTTGAACTCTAGACTGATGCCAACTACACACACCACGACAGTGTCCTAGAATAGACTCATACTTCTTTATGCTATTGTAAAAGGACTAGCCATAGATGTTGGAAAAATCATAGAACAAGAAATTAGAGAATGTGCCATGAAGAAGTAAAAGTATGCGACCTTGCTATTTCCTTCACTTATCATAGGTATTTGTGACGCTTCGGGAGTAAAATTTGTGACAAGTGATAAAAGAATCAAGAATGAAGGGGCTTTCACAGCTAGGACAATAGAAAGAATTGCTGGAGAATCTATTACTGCAGCAACCCCAGAACACCCTACTGCAACTAAATCAGGACAAGCTACTAGGATTAGGAAAATGCTGTAAGAACTCAATGATGAATCAGAAGCCATCAGTAGCAATTCAATTTCCAACGAGCCGTAAAGACTACTCTAGTAGAATAAAGTAAGGAAGTAGAGACTGAAGAAGAATCAAAAGAAAAACAGTAGCAAGAAAAAGAAAAAGTTGAAGCTTAAGAGAAAAAAGAGGAATTATTGAGTGGGGATGAGGAAAATGAAGAGGAACCTCTAATTGGGACTCCTAAAAACAAAGGAAAAGAAAAAATCTTGATTGATGAGGAGTCCAAGATAGAGGAGCAAAAGGATGTGGATGCTGCAATTGAAGAGGCCATCAGCAAAGCTACAAGAATAGAAAGAGCAAGGAAGAGCCTGTAAGAACTCATTGCTAGCATCACTGTTGAACAACCGGTAACAACAATTCCTTTACCAACTGCCACAAAAAAGACTTCCACAAAATCTCCTATCCCAGCTCAAAGGGCATCCAGTAAGAGAAAAATGGCACAACCCTCTTGAGATGTTGCAACATCACAAGCACTGGAAGAACCAGATCCCAAGAAAACAAAGCCAACTCTGCCCAATGTTACAAAATCTATTGGAACCCCTCAAAACAGTCCAAGCAAAAGCTAGAAGAAGAAACAGACAGTTGATGCACCACTGGGTTCAACAAAGGATCGTTTGAGAAGTGGAGCAAAGAAGTAGTGATCCTGCACAACAAGTGCTGCAACATTGTTTTCAACAACAGGGGAGTATCCTCTGCCTGCCCACTCTAGCTTTGCAATTTCTACAACTTTTTTTTATCTTGTTTATTTTGCATTTCTTTATTTTAAGTGTATGCATGAATGCCTTTAATTGATTTTAAGTGCATGTGAGAACACAACACCTCTCAAGTTTGGGGGGAAAGCTGCATTATAGTGTAATATGTCTATGGATACATGTTTTTGTGTTGTGTGTGGAGAAATTTGATTTCAGTATGTTATGAATGTGCATGAATTTTTTTTTTCAATTTTATGGATGTTTGTTTGACTAGGTGTGATTAAATGTGTAGCTATCTAGCATTTGTATTTGGATTAGAAAACCCAATGAGGATGAATTGAGTGATGAGTTAGAGGATGAATGACTTCCAAGTAAAGACAGTTCATGGATGAGGGTTGAAACTCTATCTTAACACTTATGCTTTGGTTGAGTTTTGTGAGTATGCTGTAGCAAAACCAGGTATAGCATTGTAGACAATATCAACATTCTAAGGTTAAATAGCTCAAGTTTTGGGGAACTTGACTTTAATATATATATATATATATATATATATATATATATATATATATAACCAAGGCTGAGTATGTACCCTATTGAGACTTGAGTAAAAAGGTAGCAAGAGTTATGAGCACTGCTATAGCAACCTCAAAATAGGTCTTCTATCTAATATATTGAGTAGCCAAGTCTGTTCATGAGCCCCATGTTCAGCCTTGAGTTAAAAATATCTAAAGATAAGATTATGTTATAGCATCTTAGATGTTTTTGCAGCAGTAACTCTTATCTATACATTGATCAAGTAATTGGGTGTCATTATTACAAGTGATAGGCATTCACATGAACAATCGATGTTACACTGAAGGGACTTAAAAAAAATGAAAGGAAAAATATGATTGTGGTAGCATAGTTTGAAGCTATTTATGACCATGTTCCCCTATAAATGAAAATGTCTTTGCTGTTTTATCTTTGAGTTATATCTGATGATTGAGTTATGTTGCAGCAACTATGGAAATTGATCAAAGTACCACACAAAAACTCTAGACAGAATAAAACCTAAGCCTAGAACTGAAACTGCTGATGGTAATTTCGTTTGTTTAAAAACGAAATTTGAGGGCGGATGAATCTGAACAATCTAGATGACAGAGCTAAATTGTTTGTTGCATGATGGCGTGATTGAAGAGTCAGTATTGTTGCCATTACTTGAGGACAAGTAATGGTTTAAGTTTGGGGGTGTGATACCTCCATGAAATGAGAGTTATCATGGCATTTTTAGACTTAAACTAATATTACTGAAAGAGTAAATGATTTATTTTTTATTGCATTTTTAGTTACATTTTACATGAGCATCTATTTAAGTTTAGTTTTAATAAATTGATAATGTTTTAAATTATTTTGTGCTCTGATCATGTGCATGATTATAGGTGATCAAAAAGCTCAAGCTTTATAGATGGATGCTGCATGCAGCAGACTTGCAGAAATGACAAAGAACTTGTATGTAGATGAATTAAAACAAGTCTGAATCAAAGAAAATATTGTATTAATTATTGCAGCAATCGAGGAGCAAATATAGGTGAGACTGCCCATTGGTTAACCAACAAAGCATGTTGTAGCCATTACTGTGCTATCACTGTCATGTGCAGACAAAACAGTGACAGGCGGCGAAAAATGATATGTGATCCTAGGTTGCCAAAGAGAGACACATGTCAACATGCTTTCGGTTGCCCAAATTCTATGATATAAAAGGAAAACACGTGAAAAGAAAAAAAAAAAGAGAGGAAAAAGGTCATCACACAAAACAACAAAGAGAAAAAAAAAAAAAAAAAGAGAATAAGAGAGAGTTAAAGGCTGCAGCAAGGGATTTCTGAGAAAAAGAATGAAAAAGAATGAGAGATCACAAAGACCTAAGAGAGAGACGTCTTGAATTTAGCAGATCTCAATTTCTACTTTTTATTTGCTTGTTTTCATCTCTCTCTGGGAATGTTTTTGATGGCAAAATTGTGTGTTGCTACTGTTTTATTGCCTATAATGAACTAAACTTTAATATAGTTGAGTGTTAAACAAGCTTAATGGTTATTTGACTTATGTACGTGTGTTGCTTAGAATTTGTTGTAGCATTTTATTTTTATTTTACTTATTGCAAATCTTTATTTCGATTGACCATTCATTCAGTGGATATTAGCTAAGAAAGAGCCTAAAAAAGGTCAGATTTAGTAGAATAAATCAAGACAATACATTATTTTAGATTGGATTTCCCAAGTTGAGTTAATCTTGATTTGAATAGGGTCATGTTTAGTCTAAGATTAGTGAAGAACTAGACATGGGGATTTACCTTGTAGGGCAATTGGAATCTAGAACGCATAATTCTATATCTAATATTAGTATAACAACTAGTCACTGATAGGTTGCATATAGATATAAAATATCCAACATGTGACAGTTGAGATGCATAAGAGATTTTGCCCAATTTGTAGTAGATACTATAGCAATAGTACCCTAATTGAAAAACAGTCAATACCATTAAATGAGTTTAAGCACTCAACTATCCCTTTTCCATTAAGTATATCTTTGTGTTTGGCTTTAGATTTTCCTTATTGTATTTTTAATTTCATTAAGTCATCAATTTAACTAATTATTTTATTTTAATTAGACTGAAATTGTGATTTTGAATACTCATCATTATTTTATTTGTTGTGTACGCTTGCACATTGACAATTATAGCAATACACATCAACAATACTACAAAAACTCAGGCCAATAGTCAGTAATAATAAAAATCCAGCTATTTAGCTCATTATACTCCTATAAAAGAGCCTGTTGCTAAAACATCTCTATTTTATCAAACACCAATAACTGAACCACAATTTGACCATACCCCATTACCCAATACCTACAGTTGACCCTCTGTTGCATCAAAAACACCATTTAATGAAGTTGTTGCACCTTTTGAACATGAGGCTCTAGAAAAAATTGATGGTTGTGAAATTGATTCCTTCCATCTCTCATAATGCAGTGATCATGTATGTAACTTTGACATTGAGAATGTTGATGACGTCTCTGAGTTTCCTATGATGAATGATGAGGATGACATTGATCTTGATAAAGAGGCAATTGATCCACTATTATCACAACTTTTCAAGGATCGTCCATCACAAATATTTTCAGAGGATGCTATGCCTACAAAACCTCAGGTAGAAACAGCAAGCTGCCTACACAAGACTTGGCATCACAAGTTGACCAATACAGTCTTCTATAAGTGATTTGCTTAACATTTACACATTATTTTAGTATCTCTTTAACTTAATTTTATGTTAAATCATACTTTATTATATTAATTTTTATCTTAATTTTTATATTTTGTTATTGTAGGAATATCGGGAATATTCTAGTGAAAGGAAGCTTAAAGAGGAAACAAATTGGAGCTTAATGGAAATAATTGCCGATTGTGAGAGAAAAGAGGGAAGAATAATGCTTAAAGGAGAATCATTAGATTTATTACTAAATAATTTTATAGATTTATTGGGTATGTACAATCACGTGAGTAATTACATAAGCATTGGCCTTTGATTCAAGTGGGCTTCACGTGCATGGGCTTAAAGTTGGTTTGGCTTTTACTAAGGTTACAATGTAGCCTAACTAAGAAAATTTAATTCCATAAATCTGTGTTATTTTTAGTTTATTATTCTATGATTGAGTGTTCATTATTATGTTTAATGTTTTTAAATATCTGGTCAATATTTGAATGATTTAAGGCTACATAGTGAGATCTAAAGGAGATTTATATATTTTTACTCTATTTGATGGATACCATGAATTGAACAAAAGATAGAGATGTGCCAATGTGGTTCATACAATTTTTCTAAGAATTTCCATAGAGCTTAATGAATGTTTACATATTTAAATTCACATTGAGATATAGTGGGTTTATAAGTGAAGGTACTTTTGATATTACTCGAGAGAGGATATTGAATAGATTATGGAAATTAAATGGAGGATTAAATTATATTAGTCATGGTGAAATCGGGTGTCCTAGTGTCTTAATCTCTTGGTGATTTCTATTACTACTTGCATCTTTATTTAATTTTTACTTATTTTATTTTATTATTAATTTTAATTCACTTATTCGATTATTCAAATAAATTAGGATTAAAATAATTTCGGTAGCTAATAGGATATATAATCTCTGTGGGATGATACTCAACTCTTCATTAAATTACTTTTACCAACTAATATACTTACGAATTTACGCAATAAGTTTTTTGGCACCGTTGCCTGGGATTATTTAGATTAGTATCGATACCAACTAACTTTAGTTTAATTTGAATTTTATTTTTATTTTCATTTTTTTGTTTTGATTTATTGCCTTTTGATCAAGAGATTGAACGTACATGTAGAAGGCTCATAGAGAAAGAGGAGAAGCTTTACAGGAGCCACAACTAATCATGGCCAACAAAGCATTGCAAGGAAATGAAAATGAAAGACCTTTAAGAGATTATGTTGTTCCTACAGTTAATGACACCCACTCAAGCATTGCACGCCTTGCTGTTCAAGCCAATAATTTAAGCCAGCTATAATCCAAATGATTCAAACATCAATACAATTTGCTGGGATGCCAAATGCTCATATTGCAAATTTCTTGGAAATTTGCAACACGTTTAAGCAAAATGGTGTCTTAGGCTAAGGCTTTTTCAGTTCTCACCGAGGGAGAATGCAAAAGTGTGGTTGAACTCACTCCCTGCTGGAACAATCACAGTAGGGGATGGCTTAATGCAAAAGTTTTAGCAGAGTATTTTCCCCTAGCAAAAACAACCAAGTTGAGAAATGATATCACTACCTTTACTCAGTTCGAGATAGAGTCATTATATGAAGTATGGGAGAGATACAAAGACCTGCTAAGAAAATGCCCACATCATGGTTTACTAGTTTGGCTTCAGGAGTAGAAATTTTACAATGATTTTGAATCTAATACCAGAACAATGATTGATGTTGCAGCAAGAGGAACGTTAATGGGAAAAACACCAAAAGCAACTTATGAATTATTGGAGGAGATGGCCTCTAATAATTTCCAGTGGGCTTCAGAACAATCAATAGCAAAAAGAGTGCAGGAGTCCATAATGTTGATGTTGTCACTACTTTATATGCATAGATAATTGCTATATGTAACAAGCTAAACAATCTGAATATTCAAACTCAGCGTCAAGTGTATAAATTATGTGGAGGGAATCATGCTAGTGTCAACTGCCAAGTTGGAAGTCCTTTTGCACCATCATCTACTGAACAACCTCATTATATGTTGAACTTCCAAAGGCAACAAAATAACCTATATTCCAATACCTACAATCCAACCTCGAGAAACCATCCAAATCTATCATGGAACAACACTCAGAATACATTGACATCACCTCCAATGTTCCAACCACAAGAAACGAAGTTAAATTTTAAAGATGCTCTTACCTAACTTACAACAATCATGACCAAGGCAGAGACAGATTTTCAAAATCAAACTGCATCTATCCAGAACCTTGAGGTCCAAGTGGATGAGATAGCAAATTTATTATCCAGCAGACCACAAGGCTCTCTACCTAGTAACACCGAGATAAATCTAAGGGAGCAAGTTAATGCAATTGTACTTCGGAGTGGTAAACAACTTGATGAGTTGCAAAAAAAAGTAAAGAAAGTTGATGAAGAGCAAGTTGACGGCACCACCAAGGTTTCAAAGGCAGCAAGTTCAGAAATACTATAACCTAAACCAGCAATACCAGTCAAGGCCTATGTTCCTCCATTCTCTTTTCCTCGGTGTCTGAGGAAAAATAACACAGACAAGCAATTTTTAAAATTTCTTGATGTGTTTAAGAAATTGCATATTAACATTCCTTTTGCAGATTCTTTGGAACAAATGCCGCTTTATGCCAAATTTGAGGAGCATGAAACTGTAATGCTGATTGAGGACTGCACTGCCATCTTGCAAAACAAATTGCCACCAAAGCTAAAAGATCCAGGGAGTTTTATATTCCATGCACTATTGGAAATTTTTATTTTAATAAAGCTTTGTGTGATTTCAGTGCAAGCATTATCTTGATGCCATTTTCTATTTTCAAGAAATTAGGTTTGGATGAACCTAAGGCAACAACAATTACCCTTTAATTGACAGATAGATCTATAAAGTATCCAAGGGGTATAGTTGAAGACGTGCTTGTGAAGCTTGATAAGTTTATATTCCCTGTAGATTTTAATCTTTGATATGGCCAAAAATATAGAGTTACCTCTTATTCTAGGCCGACCATTCTTAGCCACAGGAAGAGCTTTGATTGATGTTCAGGAAGGGAAATTGATTTTGAAAGTTCAAAATGAGCAACCTATTTTCAGTGTGCACACACCTATCAAGTATTCAACTGAACTCAATTATTGTTTTCAAGAGGACACAATAGACAGAAAAATGGCCAAAGCATTTAAAGATAAGCATCCGTTTGAACCTCTTAATGTTCATACAATATATAAGCAGTCTATCAATGAAGATTCATCACCTTATTTTCATGGGAAGAGGTCTAATTGCAAGAAACTTAGGCAAGGTCCATCCCAATTGTCTCTTTCCATCCACGAGCCTCCTTGAACGATCTCTTTAAAGATAGTCAAGCTAGTGACTATAAATTAAGCGCTTCTTGGGAGGCAGCCCAAGCTTTCAAATTTTTTTTTTTTTTTGGTTTTTGTCTTTCCTTATGTTTTCTTTAGTTAGTTTTTTCTTTAACTTATTTATTTTATATTATCTAGGTTTTTGCACAAGTCGGGGTCAAAGAACATCAACTTTTCACATGCCTTTCAACGACATCACACCTTGAAGTGCAAAAATTAGGGAGTTTCTCTTTTCCTTTTCTTGTTATTTACATTGAGGACAATGCTGATTTCAAGTTTGGGGGCAGGAGTATTTGTTTTCATTAAAAAAAAAGAGAGAAAAACAAACAAAATTAAACTTAAACAAACTAATTAAAAATCTTTTAAAAAAAAACCTTTGTTTTTATGCCTATGATGAGTATATGGTTGAAAATGAATACGGTTCTTAGAAAGGGATGAATATTATCTTAATTTATACTTGATTCTTGTGTTAGTTTTGTCTTGATTGTGATTCTTTAAATATCTTCAGCATATATATCGATTCTTTCAGAATTTTGACTTGAGATTTAAGATTGATATAACATGAGTTAAGAATTTTAGATTTAGTAAATGGCTACTTACATTGATTCTACATTACTTAAGTTTACCCAAGTACCATAGTCAGAAATAGCTACCTATAACCCTTAAACGTGAAGCTATTCTTGAGTAATTTTGGCCTATGTACTATCAATATATAGAGGATAATCTACCATGAGAAGAAGGTTATCTTAAGGGATAAAGTGAAAGTTCCTGACTATGGATATATTCAAAAAAAAATACAAAAGCATTTTTTCAAAAAAAATTCAAAGAAAATGCAAATTTATGCTTGTGGATATATTAAAAAAAAAGAAAGATTAAGATGATGAGGTTAGTTTGACCTACTCTGTTTATTATTCAATACAAGGGTTGTTGATATTGAAAATCTTGAGAAGGAGTTTTGATTGAATTGATTTACACACAACATAAGAATCCATTATAAGATGAGGTTGACTATTGAATTAAAGTTAGAACTTTGCCAATATTTATAATTTTCTTTGAGCTGTATGTTTTATGCAATCTTTGAAGCATTTTTTATGATGTTTGTGGGTATCATCGTTGGAAACCCTCACGAGACTGTAACACTATAACTCGTCCACTAGGGCCGCCTAAGGGGTTTAAAGGCTTGTTGCATACACTAAATACAATTGCGATCACCTGTGAAAGTGGTTTAGTTAGGACTTTCTTTTTACAGTTTTCAGTTTAGTTTTTGCTCCAAGACTAGCAAAACTTTAAGTTCGGGGGTATTTGATATGCTTATAATTTACATATTAATTTAATGCTCTTTAACTTAATTTTATGTTAAATTACATTTTATTATATTAATTTTTATCTTAATTTTTATATTTTGTTATTGTAGGAATACTATGAATATGCAAGTGAACTGAAGCTTAAAGAGGAAACAAATTGGAGCTTAATGGAAATAATTGCCGATTGTGAGGAAAAAGAGGCAAAAAATGCTTAAAGGAGAATTACTAGATTTATTACCAAATTGTTATGAATTTATTAAAATAAATGAAGATGTTCATAACGTACATTTCTTAGTCTCCCCACTATCTCTTACTAGTAACCCTTAGTTTCTCTATAACTCCCACTATCTCACAAGAAATTTTGACTCATAATGTTTTCATTATTTTATATAGTGATTATGTAACTATAAAAGGAGAAATCATCTCATTGTTTTGTACACACACACTTGGAATGAATAAAATCACTCTATAATATATTGCTCTCTCATCTTACTCTTTATCACGTGTTATTTTTCTATTTTGTGTTACTGGCTAATAACTTTTCTATCACGTTATCAGCACGACTCTTATTTTAATCAGGTATTAATTCTTTTCGTTATTATATCTATCAATTTTAATTGTTATATAACTATTATTGTTTGTTAATGATAACATGTTATATTAGCTATTAGTATCATGTGTATTTGCAATAAGAATGACTTCTCAAAGTTGCATCTATATTACTTGTCTTCATTATATCTCTTGAAATATGCATAATTGATGGTATAAGATTTGAAATGAACTTTGTGACATGAGTCATATGATATGTGATTATTACGGAACTTTACTATTATCATATTACCATGAGTGATTATATGACACATCTAATATTTACTTGTTAATAATGAATCAATTATTCATCTTTGTTTATATTGTTTTATAGCTATCCAAAAATATCGAATCTCACAAAACTTGAACTTGTGGCATTTGATATCTCTGGCGATAATTATCTATCATGCGTCTTGGATGCTGAAATCCATCTTAATGCAATGAGTCTTGGAGATACTATTAAGAAAATAATGATGCATCAACCGAAGACCATGCCAAAGCAATGATTTTTCTTTGCCACCATCTTCATGAATAATTGAAAAGTGAGTATTTTACGGTCAAATAACCACATGTTCTTTGGAAATTTCTTAATGAAAGATTTGTTGGAGTATAAAGCATAATTTATTTGTAATTTTGTACCATTTGGTAACTTCCAAACGCTCGATGACTGGATGCACTTGTGATTACAAGATTTTAAATTTGTCAGTCAATACAATTCTGCATTATTCATAATTGTTTTTCAATTAAAATTATGTGGAGTGGAGATTGTTGATGCAAATTTGTTGGAAAAAATATTTTCTACTTTTCATGCTTCAATTTTGCTCCTGCAGCAGCAACATCGAGAGTGGAGATTTAAAAAGTATTCTAAATTAATCTCTTCTCTTTTAGTGGCTAAAAAAAAATAATGAACTTTTGTTGAGAAACTATCAGCCTCATCCGACTGGATGTGTACCAATCCCTGAAGCGAATGGTACTTCAACCAATAATCGTAGTGTTAATCGAGGTCATGGTCGAGGTCGTGGTTACAAAAATAATCAAGGTCGTGGTAGCTATAACATAAAATATCGATAAACCACTCAAAGTGGAACAACAATAATGGGAAGCAAGAAAAAGATCCGCAAAAGAAATCTCCAAAGGATGATGAAAATGTTTGCTTCAGATGTGATATGAAAGGACACAGGTCTCGTGTTTGTCGTACACCAAACCATTTAGTTGATCTTTATCAAACATCCAAAAAGGTAAAAGGAAAAAGAAATTGAGACAAATCTCATTGATCATGAAAATCCAATTAATATAACTCATTTGGATGTTTCAGATATTTTTGAAGATGCAGTTGGTAAAATTTACCATTTTATTAGTAATGGACATGTGAAGACCAATTAAGAGCTACACTTGCAAGTGTGTTATTTTTAAAATTTAGTGTATTTAAATTCTAAAATAAGTACTAACGTGTTTTAAGTTTTGTGTGTTTCTTTACAGTTATGGTGTATTTAAGTTTATGTTGCAAGAGTGTTTATTGTTTTTTAGTGTTTTATGAGAACTTGGTGTGTAACTTTTTAATTTCTTTAATAAAACATTTCCTGCAATGTTTTCTTTATACTACTTGAATATTTTTTATATTCAACTGACTTATTTTATATCCATGTGTGAAGATATATAATAAATTTAAACAATCACTTGGTGAATAATCAAGATGGATTTTCGGTGGATAGTGCGATAGCACACACAATCTTATAAAATAAAAAATATGTCCATAATTTAATATTAGTTAAGGCTAATGTTAATACAATATTTGGTTCTGCTAATCCAATTGAAGGCTCCGAAAGAGATAATATTATCTTACCAAATGGTACAAAATTACAAATAAATTATGCTTTATACTCCAATAGATCTAGCAAAAATCTGCTTAGTTTCAAGGATATTCGTCAAAACGGATACTATATTGAAACATCTAGTGAAGATAGTTCTAAATTTCTTTGTATTACTTTTACTATTTCATACCATAAGCGTGTATTGGAAAAACTACCTTCTCTTTCTTCTGGTTTTTATCATACAATTATAAGAATAATAGAAATAAACTTTATAATGAACCATAGTTTCTCTGATCCACTGATTTTTAAACTTTGGTATGATCGACTTGGGCATCTTGGATCAATCATGATGCATCGTATTATAAAAAATTCACATAGACATTAATTAAAAAACCAGAAGATTTTTTTACTAAATGAAATGGTAAATTTTACCAATTGTATCTTCAAAAATGGGTTTGCAACGAAGACTTTGAATTTATGTTGGTTTCGATCCACCATCAATAATTAGGTATCTTAAGCCTTTAACTGGAGATATTTTTATCACACGATTTGCAGATTGCCATTTTGATGATCAAGTTTTCCCGTCGTTAGGGGAAAAAAAGATCAAAATAAATAAACGACGTGAGATTACATGGCATGCATCATCATTATCTCATCTTGATCATGGTTCAAATCAAAGTGAAATTGAAGTTCAAAGGATCATTCATTTGTAAAATATTGCAAATCAAATTACTAATGCATTTACTGATTCAAGAAAAATAATTAAATCACATATTCCAGCTAAAAATGCCCAAGCATGTCATGAGATCCTTGAAGGACAACACGAAAAAACAAATGAAAGTAAAGTACATCTAAAACATGGGAGGCCAATTGGCTCAAAAGACAAAATTCCCCAGAAGAGGAGAACAAAAATAAAAAGTTACAAAATGAAATTAGCACTCTTGAAGAGTCATTGCCTACTAATCAAATCACAGAGATTGATCAATCAAATAGTATTTGTCTCGTTGACTTAGAAGAAGAAAATTTACCAACAACTGAAGAAGTATAAGTTCTCCTGAAGAGAAACAAAATAATTAAATTATGATTGATTTTTTTGGTACACAAAAATCTTGGGATCGAAATGAAATAATTATTGATGATATTTTTTTCATTCACTGTTGCTCTTAATATTACAAATGATGATGAGGATCATAATCCAAAAATAGTTGAAGAATGTCGACATAGAAATGATTGGCCAAAGTGGAAAGATGCTATTCAAGCAGAGCTAAATTCAATTGCGAAACGTAAAGTATTTTGACCAATAGTTCTGACACCATAAGATGTCAAACCTCTTGGTTATAAGTGGATATTCATTAGAAAATGAAATGAGAAAAATGAAATTGTGAGATATAAAGTAAGATTAGTAGCACAAGGTTTTACTAAAAAACCTAGCATTGATTATGAAGAGACATATTCTCCTGTTATGGATGCAATTATATTTCAATTTTGGGTTAGTCTTATAGCTTCTGAAGTGCTTGATATGTGTCTTATGAACGTTGTGACTGTATATCTATATGGTTCTATCAATACTATTTATATTAAAATTCCGAAAGGATTTTAAATACCAGTAGCAAACAAATTTAAACGTCGTAGTTTATATTCTTTGAAACTATAACGATCATTGTATGGATTAAACAATTTAGGCGTATGTGGTACAATTGCCTAAGCAACTATTTATTGAAAGAAGGATATGTAAATAATCCAATTTATCTTTGTGTTTTTATTAAAAAATCTAAAATTTGATTAACAATAGTTGTGGTACATTTTGATGATTTAAATCTCATTGGCACTCTTGAAGAGCTTTCAAAAACAGCTTTTTATTTGAAAAATGAGTTTGAAATGAAAGATCTTGAAAAAATAAAATTTTTTCTTGGCTTACAGATTGAGTATTTGCCAAGAGGAATACTCTTACATCAGTCAACATATACTAAAAAAGTTTTGAAGCAGTTTTATATGGATGACGCCCATCCATTAAGTACTCCTATGATGGTGGGATCACTTGATGTAGAAAAATATCAATTTCGTCCTAAAGAAGATGGCGAAACAATTTTAAGTCCTGAAGTATTATATTTAAGTGCAATTAGTGCACTCATGTATCTTACAAATTGTACTTGACTTGATATTGCATTTTTAGTTAATTTATTAGCAAGATATAGTTCTGCACCAACTCGTAGGCATTGGAATGGTGTAAAGCATGTACTTCGCAATCTCCGTGGAACAATTGGGGTTTATTTTATCCAAACAGATCAAAATCATCACTAATTGGATATGCAAATGCTGGATATCTCTCTGATCCACATAAAACCCGATCTTAAACGGGCTATTTATTTACCTCTAGTAATAGTTCTGTATCATGGCAATCAATGAAACAAACAATGGTTGCAACATCTTTAAATCATTCAGAATTGCTTGCTATTCATGAAACAAGTCGTGAGTGCATTTGGTTAAGATTAACGATACAACATATTTGAGAAACATGTGGATTGTCATCAATTAAAAATAACCCTACAATATTATATGAGGATAATACAGCATACATTTCCCAAATTAAAGGTGATTATATAAAAGGTGATAAGACCAAGTATGTTTCACCCAAATTCTTTTATACATATGAGCTTCAGAAGAATGACGATATAGATATTCAGCAAATACACTCAAGTGACAATATTGTAGATTTATTTACAAAATCTCCACCGACTACGACATTAAGAAAATTAGTACACAAAATTGGGATGCATCAACTCAAAGATTTTTCATCAAATCTTCGAAGAATCTATATAAAAATGAGGGGGAGTATACTTGTTGGGCAAAATAAATTATTTTAGAGGAAATTTTATATATTGTACTCTTTTTTCTTACTAGGTTTTTATCCCATAGGGTTTTTCCTAATAAGGTTTTAATGAGGTAATTCTATATCTCCAAAATTATTTGTTTCAAGACAGCAATGAATTATGTATTTTTTTTCCTTTACTAATTTTTTTCCCCATAAGGGTTTTTCCTAGTAAAGGTTTTAATGAGACATATTCTTTTGTAATAAACATCCAAGGGGGAGTATGATGAATTTATTAAAATAAATGTGGATGTTCATAACATACATCTCTTAGTCTCTTTATTATCTCTCACTAGCAATCCTTGTCTTCTCTATAACTCCTACTATCTCATAAGAAATTATGATTCATAATGTTTCTATTATTTTATATAGTGATTGTGTAACTATAAAAGGAGAGATCATCTCTTTGTTTTGTACACACACACTTAGAATGAATAAAATCACTCTATAATATATTGCTCCCTCATCTTACTCTTATCCTATGTTATTTTTTTATTTTGTGTTGCTAGCCAATAACTTTTCTAACATAAATAATTTTATAAATTTATTGGGCATGTACAAGTCACGTGAGTAATTACATAAGCATTGGCATTTGATTCAAGTGGGCTTCACGTGCATGCGCATAAAGTCGGTTTGGCTTGGCTTGTTTTAAATCCCTTTTATTTAAGGATTTTGATGCCGAGCACACTATAAAAAGAATTAGAAGAAAGCAGCAACCATGCGAATTGACAGAAGAAGCTGAGAGAATATTAAAAGGGAGAGAGAGAGAGAGAGAAGCCGCCACCACAAACCCGGGAGCAAGAATTTGGAGAAGCCGATTGCAGAAATTGGAGAGAGAGAGCTTCTTGAGTTTATTCTTTCTCTTCCATTCTTTAAATTATCTTGCTTGAATGCTCCCCCATCATGTTTATGGATTCTCTCAATATTTCCATGAACTAATTTATTAATAACTATGAAAATTTAATTCCACAAATCTGTGTTATTTTTAGTTTATTATTTCATGATTGAGTGTTTATTATTATGCTTAATGCTTTTAAATATCTGACCAATATTTGAATGATTTGAGGATACATAATGAGACCGAGAGGAGATTTATATATTTTTTTCTCTATGTAATGGATGCCATGAATTGAACGAAAGACAGAGATGTGCCAACGTGATTCATGCAATTTTTCGAATTTTCATAGAGCTTAATGAATCTTTGCATATTTAAATTCACGTAGAGATGCAGTGGGTTAATAAGTGAAAGTATTTTTTATATTACTTAAGAGAGAATATTGAATAGATTAGGAAAATTCATTGTTGATATGGGTAATAATCTTTAATAACATAGATGGAGGATTAAATTAGATTGGTTATGGTGAAATCAGATGTCCTAGTGTCTTAATCTCTTGGTGATTTCTATTACTGCCTGCATCGTTATTTAATTTTTAGTTATTTTATTTTATTTTATTATTAATTTAAATTCAGTTATCAATTATTCAAATAAATTAGGGTTAAACTAATTTTGGTAGCTAATAGGATATACAATCTCTGTGGGACGATACTCTACTTTTTATTATATTACTTATGTCGGCTAGTAAACTTGCTAATTTATGCAACAATAAGAAAGGGAAAGCTGCCATTATCTTTAAAGAATGCATTCGGAGCTTAACAAAATGAAGCTAACAGAAGGAAATCTACATCTGTCAAAGTAAAGGCTTCTCAAAGGCAAGCAAGTAAAAAACAACATGCTATGGATTCAGAGCATGTGATAAGCAGGCCCAAGACAACTGAGAAGAGGAATTCAAGCCATGAATATAGATGATGGTGCTAGTCCTTCATCACAATCTGTTTTTCATGATGATGAGTTATTAGAATCAAAGGATGATTTCTATGTATTTTCTAAATCAGATGATATTGATGATGAAGAATCTAGAGAACAAGAAACTCAATATTATGGGACTAAGCATGATGCAAATTATAACTTATTAGACAAATATGAAAGTGCCAATGGAGATTATGGGCTAGTGCCAGAATCAGAAAACGACTATCCTTTAGGCAAAATGTCTCTTTTGCTGAGTAGTCAAATGTTTGTAGATGGAACAGAACCTGTTGAATTCAGAGTTGGACAAGTGTTCAATCTTTTCCATAGGCTCTGAAGCATTACTATATACAACAAGATTTCAAAAGTAGAAGAACTAAGCATGAGAGAAGAAGAGTTGTGCATATATGTTATGCAGACAAATGCCTCTTCAATGTCTATGTAGCACTTCAGAGATTTGGACAATATTTTTAGATCAAGACCTTATACAACATATATACATGTGAGGGTATTGTGAAAAATCTAGAGGTTACTGTTGGCTAGATTGCAAGGAAATATAAGAATAAAGTGACAAGTGATCCTAAGATTGCTATAGGTAGCCTTGTTGATGATCTTAGAACAATATATGGAGTAGAGGTAGATCCCCAGAAAGTTTACAAAGCAAAGAGATAGATATTAGAGTCAGCTGCTGATAGAGATCATGTTGAAAGCTTCAAACAACTTTGGAGTTATACTTACATTATCAAACAACATATGCAAGGGTTTTAACATTGCTTAAAGTCACAAAAGAATATACGCTTGCAAATAACTACAGTTCCAAAGTTATGGTAAGCTTTCAAGGTCCTAAAAATGACTTCAAAAATGGTGTAGGCTATTTATTGGGCAAGATGGTTGTCATTTAAAAGGCCCCTTTGAAGGTGTTTTATTGTTAGTGTCATGCTTGATGCAAATTAGGGTATTTTTTCAATTGCAATATGTGCTTGCGAGTCTGAAAACATTAAGAGTTGAACCTGATTTTTGGGACATTCACAAGAGTATTTGGCTGATACATGGCAACTTACCTTTATGGTTGATAGGCAAAAAGGTGTTCTTGTAGCATGGACTTAGAATTTGATGGATCATATAATATATTTTGTGTAGGACATGTGTTTGCCAAACTGAAAGCAAGGCTCCCCAAGTTAAGCTAAGGAATCAGTATTAAAGGGCCATTAAAACATCAAATAAGGATGCATTCACTACAACAATAAAAGATATACAAAATATTGATACTAATGCATTTGAATATCAAGTACTAGTCAGTCCATGCTTTTCATAAATTTGTCAAATGTGATCATACAACAAATAATATGATTGAGAGTTGAATACATAGGTTGGTGAAATGAGGTAGGCACCCATAATCACTTTGGTGAAGTACATTAGAAAAAGATTATAAAAGCAATAAATGATTAAAAGATTAACTGTTAAAAATAGAAAACTGATGTTCCTACCTTTATCAACAACAAAATGAACCTGACACTGAAAAAGGGAAAGAAGCTTGGGGTTACACCGGCAAGTGAGGTAGTTTTTTAAGTTGAATCCACTACAAAGTCATAATTGCCAACTTATAAGAGCATACATGTGACAGTGGGCTGTGGCAAATTTGTGGCTTACTTTGCAGGCATGCAAGCCTTGTATAGCTTATATGAGGGGTACTTATGAGAAGTTTGTTGCTGCTTGTTACTCAAAAAAGATATATTTAAGATGTTACTCAAGCATGATTCATCATTTGCATAACAAATCTAAATGGCCACACATATAAGCTTGGGAAATCTTGCCCTAAATATTCAAAGACCACTTGGCAGGTCAAAACATGTAGAAGAAGAGAGCTTCAACCACTAGCCCATAAGAGACAATTTACTGTATGCTACAAATTATGTGGAGTGATTGGGCATAATAAAAGATACTACCTTGTTAATCCAGCCAATGCACATAAGAAAACAAAGAACATGTTAATAAGGCAATGGTTAAAACATGCAATAATTTTTTATAATTATCTAATATTTCTTTTCTTTTGTGCACAAATAATAATGCAAATATTGTTTGGTTTTTTATTTATGTTTGAAGAAACTTAAAAAGACATTGGCAGTAGCTTCAAGCTCAGGTGCATCATTTCTAGGAGACCATGCTATTAGGAACTTACAAAATCCTAGCGTTGCTGCCAATGGCTCTGTGCTTGGTCGATCAATTCATAGTGGTACTTGTATTAGTGCATCTCAGTCTAATGGCTCTAAATCAGGTTTGTTATGTTGTATTTTTGTGTTTTTAACTAATACTTATAATGATTATTCACTATTGTCAACATTCCCTAACTTCAAGTTTTGAAGTTGACTTTTGGTTGGGGTTAAATTGAAGTATGTCAATCTTATTTGGGGTAATTTGAAATATGTCAATCTAGTGGGGGTAAATTAAAGCTTGCTTCAGTATTTTAAATTCTTCTTTTTTTCCATTAATCATAAAGGCACAGCAGCTCAACCCTCACCTTTGACATTTAACACAAATGGCAGGTCAAGCAGTAATGGGTTTGGTAATTAGGAGGACCACAAAGAATGCAGCAACAATGCAAGCAAGAAAAACAAATGATGTTGTTGATCCATTACCTAGGACATTTGTAGGAGGGATTCTCATTAGAGAAGGTTCAACATCTACAAAGGTTACTCCTCAATCTACATCTAAAAGATCGAGAGACTTGAAAGACAAGGGTAAAGTAGTGCTTAAAAGTGCTGGTAAGCATCTGATCTGATTGAATTACCTGTATATTTTTCTCTCAAAGGTTGTTAATTATACTATAAATTGTTTGCATGTTCATTTCTTGCTATGTTGTTGGGTTGTGAACTTGTCTTGCAGAGACTATCAGATTTAGCCAAAATGAAGTAGAGGCAGCATCAAACTTTTGCTTTATCATTCGTTACTGTACAATGATGTTACTAATTTTTTTCTTTTGTTTTGTGTTTAGTTAAGTGTGAAGATAGTAGTTATGTTAAAGCTTATTGAATATACCTTTAAGAAGAATGTGAAGTTTATGTAATTAATTTGACTAATTTTTCGAGGTGTTACAAAGAATATTTGGTATAGATATTGAAGTTCTTGTAATTGTAGCAAAAAGGATAATATAGTTAGCTAATGTTGAATATTAATTACAACACTCTAATTAAATATATGTATTACAAACACTGTGATGAAGCTTACAAAATGCAATACATGAGCTCTTTTTTATAACGCCATGTCTACTTCAATGCTAGTTTTCTACTTTTACTTGTTTCTAGTAGAGTTAACCATAAATAATTTCTAAGCAATATGCCACAAATACAGAATACACAGTGATAACATTATGAGGATAATTTACAACAGCCTTATCATTAAATCTGATTTTGCAACAAGGTTGGTAGCAACCTCCAAAACCCTGTGATCTTCGGCTACCAGCCCATAATTATCTTCAAAATCATCATCTAACATTCTCACTCCTCTAGCAATTATTTTCTACTGTTACTTAGTTTGTTCCCACCATCTGAAAAAATTACAAGTTTTCTTTTCGCATTTATAATACAGTCTTTGGGATTTTGGAATTATACTCTGAGATTTTCACTGATACTCGGTCACCACAGTTAGTGCAAAATTTGTTTCTGAGCTTGATAACTTTGCCATTGATCTGCAACCCTCCATCTTCAACTGCCTAATCATTCCAACTACCTTTGGATGATGACATTATTGTTGTTGTTCTGCTTTGCTTTGTTGATATTTTAATAGTGTTTATGATTTTGTGGCCACTAAAGTATATTCGGAACTGGATTTAAAGGTACAAACCTACCAAATACAATTTTGAATTTTGAATTTTTGTTGTTTCTGCAACAGTCAACTATTTTAACTTATCAACTGATGGTATGCAATGTAATATGTCCAACTTCAAAGTCTAGATTCTATTAGCATTAATGGCAATCCTTGTAATCTTTTCAACTCCAAAGCTCAATTAACAAATAACATTAATAAAAATCTTCATAATTTATTTAACTTCCAAGCCCAAATTAGGAATAATAATTATATTTTTGGCCCATTAAGACATTTCACATTTTGAACATTTAAATCTTATAAACAACTTACTTTTCAATATTTTATTGTTTATTTTGCAAGTGTTCCCATGTCCTGTAAGGCATTTTCGTATTTTAATCAGTCAACTATTAAAAATAATAGTTTTTAGGAATAGATTGAAGTTTTCATATTTTTAGGGGATAAATTAAAGCGTCAATCTAATAAGCAGATAGGATGAAATTTACCCTTTTTCTAATTCAACAAATTTAGTAGTGAACAATGGTCAAAGAATAGAAAATTTAAATGATTTATTAAAATTTATTTATAAAAATTATACAGACTTTGGCGTAAATTACCTATTTATATAAGGTGCAATCGATCAAGATATTCTCATGATTTGATCTACTTAAAAATAAATTTCACTCACGTAATTGGTGATTAATGTAAAAGTAGTTAAATCATAATCATAGTTTAGCACTAAAAAGCCGTGGCACAAAGTCTTTAAAAGCTTAGGAAAACTTAGATCAAGAGAGAAGCATAATCCGTGATTTTTTTATTTTATTTTTTTTAAAAGGTAAGGGAGTGGGTCAAACCTAAATAATTTTTATTTTTCTTTTACCTCTCCCAAGACTCAAACCCGGATGGTCAACCGGCTACAAGATTCATGCTGTTACCAACCCAACCACACTCTTAAAGGCTAATCCATGATTATTATACAAAACATGGGTGAAAAATATATACATACTTTTACTATTTTTTAAGTTGCAGAGCTTAGCAAAATGTCTTTAATGGAAAACTATTTACTCAATTTAGCCCAAAAAGTTCAAAGTACGATTTCATCTCTTTTTTTAGGCCCTACACCATTTATTTAGCTACCAAAGGTTAATTGCTTGACAAATTCATTCCTTAAAGTTGACCAAAATTTAAAACTTTATAACTCATTGAGCTTATTACAAGTGCAAAATGTTGTAATTACTTTGATAAATTTTTGTGAGGATTTATATTCAATTTTTTGGACTTAGATGCAGTGGAATAATTTTTGGGCCATACCGTAGATCAACTTCAGTTAAAGGATCAATATGCAAATAATTTACTAATATGGCAAAAGCCGTTTGGCGGTTTCTAGAAAATTTTTAGAGACATCAATAAAATGGGCGCGTTGCACAGCACCTACTGTATCTGTGTGATTCTCTATCTTTTCTTAACCAAATTTGTTGATTCTTGATTCTTGATTCTATATAATTTGTTTAACATCCACTGTATAGTGAGACCTATTTCGACTTAGTTTGATTAATAAAAACATGTTAGTTTTTCTCTCAAACTTTGAAGCTTGATCACTGTTATAGTTTTTTATTTATTCTTTAATCTTTTTTATTCTGGACTTTATTTTGCTTCTAGTTTGATCATTTTTCTTTTATCAAGTATTGTTTTCTTTTTCTTTTTTCTATTTTGACTTGATTAATCTATGAAAACACAACAAATGGTTTCTTTGGAAGATGAAGATGATTTGTTTTTTCTTGATTTATTAATCTTTGAAAGCAAAACAAGTGTTATTAGAACTTAAATTGATCCTAGGCATGTCACTTTCAAGATCTAAAATTAAAAAGTTTACCATTTGTGGTACGGACACAAAATGAGTTGGGTCAAGTTGGTTTATAACCCAACCCATTATACATCTCAACCCAACCCATAGAACTGTGGGTTACGTTGGATTAGATTGATTGGGTTGGGCTTTTGAAATAGCTCATTTTCATAGTCTAATTTAATATTGTATAAAAAAATTAATTAATTAAAAAAATTAAATAAATACAAATATTAAAATCCTTACAACAAATATAAGATTTCAAAGTCTAATAATCAAATTATTAGTTCATAGTCGATAACGAACAGAAAAATAAGTCCAAAATTCAAAGTCTTGTTTAACACAAAACATTAGAGTCTAAACAAAAGCAGCCAAAAAGAGTTCGATCAAGATTAATCCAAAATAATGGTATCAAAATCCAATGCCAATCTTGACTGTACAAAACAATAAAAATGAAAATATTAGGCATATATGGTATAACAAATAAATCTAAGGAAAAAAAACAATCAGAATAAAAATAAAAATCACAAAACAAATATTCACCTGACGTAATTGATTAGTAAAATACCATATTTTTAATAGAAGGTGTATCTCCTTCTACAATAATACGAGAAGAATAAAGTCAATTTTACCTACATATTAAGTTTCTACAGTATTATGACTCAAAAAAGCTTGAAAAAGTTAAAGAATACTCTCTCCTATACTAAACGCAGACGTAGAAGCAACTATATATATTGGGATTACATGTATGCTTTTAGCAACATTAGAAAAAATTTTATACTTCCCACAATTCAACTTCCACCAGTTCAACAAATCACATGAATTATTAAAGCAATTTTCAGAGTCATCTAATAAATATTTGTCCACTTTATTTTTCATAACTGCAACATCCTCCTCCGGTTGCTTCTTTTAGCATTTTCAAAGCTTTGCTACCTTAGCTAATCAATAATCAACATTGTTACTTTTTTTCTGCAACTTCGATGACAAAATGACAATATAAGAGGATTGGCTTTGGCTGCCACTATCACATCTAAGATTGCGTAAAAGGATACAAAGAAGACAATAAATCCTAAATCACTTTTATCAGTCCACTCAAAACGTTTTCATCTTACAACTGTTCAAAACAAAATTTTGCAAAACTCAATTTATATCGTAGATCAAGCACAACAGGAACAATTGAAAACTTATTTAGTGTGTCAGGGAAACCCCAATATTTTTCGTACTTCTATTTCATCTTCTTGACCATTGCACTCAAATAAGAATCTTCACTTAGTATCGATTCTTTTAACTTTGGGTCAATAGATTGCATCTCATGAAAATACAAATGTGCATAACAAACAAAGAAGCACTAAATTTTTTTGTTAATTCCTAAAAGTTCTCCAAAAAACAAATTGTTCCACACACTTCCGTTTACCCAATCTCGAAGTTCAAGTGGCCTATCCCTTCTTTCTCTTCAAAATAGGATCTATAAAATCCATCATCATCTTCCAATCTTTCAAAAGCTTTCTGATATTCAAAAGCAGTCTCTAACATCAAATAGGTGGAATCCAACTTAGTAGGCACATCCATCATAACAATATGTCTAGAATCAAAATTTTCATGCTCAACACATTTTCTAAATCTTTTTAATCTAAAAGGTGATGATATTACATATTTCACAGCATTGCAAATGCTAGAAATAGATTTTTTCATCTCTTTCAGCCCCTCAGTCACAATCAAATTTATAATATGTACACAACATCCAACATTAAAATAATCACCATTCAACACAAGTCCACCTCAATTATTCAGTTTCTTTTTTAAATAAGAAATAGAAAAACCATTCGAACTTGCATTATCAACAATAACTATAAACACGATTTCATTAATTTTTCAACTGTGCCCCCTTCATGATCACCAATCCAGCAAAAGTTTATAATCCTTTTATGAAATTGCCACTCATCATCAATAAAATGGACTGTAATAATCATGTAATAGAAATTTTGTATTGAAATCCAAAAGTCAGTTGTTATACAAACACTCTATTTATTAGAGGCGAACACTTTTTTCAAATTTTTCTTCTCATCTAAGAACAACTGCTACACATCTCTAACAATACTTCTCCTAGAAAAACAATCCAAGTTTTGGACAAGCTTTGCTTATAAGTTTCTGAAACCTTTTTCTCTCAATAAAACTAAACGCCAATTATCATCTCAATGCATACTTTTCTAAGTTCTTTTCTAGTACAAGACATCGCCACAATCCTAGTGCTACCGCCAGTTATCTTATCCTTAAACACTAAGGGTTTTTGTTTTAAATCAAATTTCATGTCAGCACAGACTGTACATACAAACAAGTGATTCCATAAAGTACGAGTCCCAATAAGTCTAGAATGATATACATACACTTTATATCCGTGGTAACACTTATAATTTGTATCATTCTCAATTTTTTTGTCCTGTTGCCATACTTTTGAAACTTTTCCTCACCTTCTCTAGCCCGTATGTGTATTAATAGTACTATTAGTTGTACTTTGAGTTGTTGGAGGTGTAGAGATATTACCTCTTCCAGCATTACTAGATGAATTTGCTTCCATATACAAGGAAAAGTTCCAGGACATGTGAAAATTATCGTTATGTTATTAATAATTAACAAATAATATTCATGCTAATCTGATTGAACATGACACCTCAACAAATAAAAATCGACCAACTTGTTTCATAAAAAAATATTATAGAATATTATAGAACACTGAATAATTGTATCCAAATCGATTGGACTTGACCTCTTAACAGCCAAAATTGAGCAATTTGTTTCAACAATAATCAATTAGTAAACTAAAGTGAAATAAGAACCTGCGTGGTTTGGGCTGCCATGCAAAAAGACTTGCGAGTTGTGATGTTATGTTGTGTCTTTTGTGCAAGCGGCTGTATTTTGAGCTAGGAAAATTTGCATCTAGGGTTCCATAATTCAGAAAGTTACAGCTGTTGTGAGAGATTTTTCTTATTCTTTTATATTTATATATTTATTTTTTACATAAAATATCAAAATTTAGATTATAATATACATACATACATACTACACACACACACACACACACACACACACACACACACACACACACACACATATATATATATATATATATATATATATATATATATATATATATATATTTTAATACATACATACATATACACACACACATATATACATACGTATGTATATATGTATGTGTGTATGTATGTATGTATGTATTTATGTATGTATGTATGTATACATACATACATATACATGTATATATGTATACGTATGTAGATACATATATATATATATATATTATATATATATATATATATAATATATATATATATATATATATATATAAAGACTCTCTCAAGCTGAGAGTAAATGGGAACTATATACCCAACGTCTTTTACAACTTTAAATCAAATAATGCAATCTTCACGTGTGGACTAGGAGCACCGAAAAGTCTTTTGTCTTGATCCGGAAAGTGGAGAAGGCATCTGCTTTAAGTCTTTGGATGTTTCTTCACGTGGGTAGGGACCACGCGTCTTTGACAAAAGAGGAAAATTACAAAAGAAATAATGGATACTTGTCCTCACAGCTTTTTTCCCGTGATAGGAATAGTGAGTGAAGGAGGACAGTTGTCCATAGTACAATGATTACAAATATTTACAACTGGTAAATGTACAGGAAGATAAAATACTCCTTTTTTTTTTTAAACAAATTACATAAGCATAAATAACTATTTACAATGCTTTACAGGAGCGAAAATTTCGAAACAGTCATCTTCATTTTCATCTCCTAAGAAAATAAACGGCTCCTCTTTATCATCTGCAGAGCTGACGGCTGAAGATGCAGATCTTGTGGCGAGAAGCTGCTGCATAACTTTGAAGTATTCTTCCTCAGTCTTTGCGCTGGCCAAAAGGGATTGGGCCTTGGACTTTTGAGTGAGGAAGGTAGATTGGGCTTTGGTTTCCTGAATAGAAGAGGTTAAGTGACCAGAAGAAGAAAGCCACTTAAGGACAATAGATTCGGTCAATTTTGACTGTTAATCAAACTTTGACCACCATTTGACTTTGAAGGTTCTTTGTAAGAGAATTTGGGCTTCTTGGTTATGGTACCGAAAGCTCCACATCCAAACCCATGGAAGGAAAAGCTTTGTACAGAAACAGAGAAAAGGAGGAAATCTTTTCTCAGACTCTGAAGGAGTGTAATGGGCTTTGAAGAGATTTAAACAGGTTACAGCATTTGGAGTAAGTATTTCGGGGCTTGGGCCGAAATAGTTCCACCATTGTTGGAACCAGTTTGGAAAGCTTTGAATGGTTATTTTCGAATTAAAGAAAAATAACCAAGAATGGGTCTTTTTGGGGTTTTGAATAAAAAAGGTATTAAACCAAGCTTGTTGGTAATCCCAATAGGAAAACGTTAAGCAATGGTTTGGGCTCAATTTGAAATTGGCGGGAAAAGCTTTGGACTTATGGAGTTGTTCACCCCATTGCTTTGGGCTTAGGACTTTAAGAATAGTGGTTGTAGAATAGGCCGGCTCAGAATGAGATTCACTGAGAAAGAAATGTTTGAATTTGACAGACTCAGTAAATTCAAGTATGCTTTGATAATAAGGCTGGGGTTTTGATAAATCCCAAGGTTTGAAAAACCAGCCTTTTGGAAAAGTCTTTGAAAGAGCTTGAAATGGATCAGAATGGTAAAACTCATCTTCAACAGACAAAATATTTTGTTGATAGGTTTTATCAAACCAAACCGAAGTCTTTTGTGAAAGCTTTGATTGTGAAACCACAATCTGAGAAGAAGAACTTTCACTAGAAACAATTGCTTTAGAAGGAGAAGGTTTTAAAACTTCTTTAGAAATAGATTTTTCTCCCTCAGGTTTCTGAGAAAGAGTTTTTTGGGAAAAGCTTTGTAAAGCGAGCAAAAGCTCAAGAGATTTAGAAATGGATGTCATCCATTCTTTTACCTGTTCTTCAGAGGCAATGGCTTTAGATTGTGCTTCATCTTCTTGGATCATGTCGATCCAGGACTTTATAGGCATTGCTGAAGACAACAACTTTTCTTTAGGTTCTTTAGGGAGAAGGTCTTTAGAAGGGGTAGGAGGCATAGGTTCCTTGAGGATCCCTTTGCGTTTGTCTTTTTTCTTTAGAGGCATTATCTGTTTTGAAGAAATTCTCTGGTTAGAAAATCTGGAACAGAATTCTTTTCACCTTTAATAAATTCAATGTCAAAATAAAAAATACTTAAAATGGCTTACCAATGTGCAAAAATCTGTTTTGATGCAATGTTTTGAACATCTTTTTCTAAAACATGTTTTGCAGCTTTGCAATTAATTCTAAGTAAAAATTTTTGATTTAACAAATCACTTTGAAACTTTGAAATGCATAAAACAATAGATAAAATTTCTTTTTTGATAGTAGAATAATTTTTCTGGCAATCATTCCAATGAGCAGAAACATATTGAACTATCTGTTCTTTACTATCATCTACTTGCTTTTAAATTCCACCATAACCTAAATCAGATGCATCAGTCTCAACTATCTTACGTAATGCAGGGTTTGCAAGAAACAAACATGGAATTTCTTTAACACTCTGTTTAATTAATTTAATAGCTTTAGTATGTTCATCAGTCCATGCAACAGGATTCTTTCTAAGTCTATCATGCAATGGCTTAGAAATCCTATTAATATTAGGACAGAAATCAAGAACATAATTTAAACTACCAAGAAATCTTTGCAATTGGGTTTTATCTAAGATCCTATCAGGAAACTTATCAGCAAATGCAAGTGATCTCTCAATAGGAGTGATGGTTCCTTTGGAGATATAGTGTCCTAGAAACCTGATCTTTGTTTGAAACAGAGAGACTTTGGAACTACAAATAGCTAATCCAGCTTTCCTAGTGGCAAAATAAAATATCTTTAAATGTTTGAAATGTTGATAAATTGTTTGAGAAAAGATCAACACATCATCAATATAAACAATACAGAATTCAGAGTAAGGGTTATAAATGTCATTCATAATCCTTTGAAATTCTGAAGGCGCGTTCTTTAAACCGAATGGCATAACGGTCCATTCATACTGTCCAAATGGAACAGTAAAAGCAGTCTTGTAACGGTCTTTAGGTTGAATTTGAATTTGCCAAAAACCAGACTTTATGTCAAATTTTGAAAATATGAATGCAGTTTTTGAAGCAAATCCTTTTTATTAGATATGGGGTACCTAATCCATTTTAAGGCTTTATTCAAGGGCTTATAATTTATAACTAACCTAGGGGTCCCTCTTTCTATTTCAGAATTCTTATTCACATAGAAAGCTGCACAAGACCAGAGAGACCTAAATTTAACTATAAGTCCTTTAGATTCTAAGTCTTTAATCTCATCTCTACAGTGTTGCTCCAATTCTAAGTTCAATTGAATTGGGTGGGCTTTAGTAGGAATTTGTTTCTCATCAAAAGAATTCTCATAAGGCAAATCTACCATATGTTGTTTCTTATTCCAGAATGTAGATGGTAAATTGGCATAAATTTCTTTTTCAATGAGGGCTTTAAAATCGGAAATTTTTCTTTTGATAAAATCATTTTGAAGTTGACCTTCAATTCTATGCAAATTGAGATCTTTCTTTAAATCAATCAAATCATCATGTTTTGTTTTTAGTAAAACATTGATTTGACTTTGATAAACAGAATATGCTTTGACCACATTCAAATTCCTTGTTTTAGGCTTTTCTAAAAAAGGAAAAACAAGTTTTTTATTATTTGCTTTGAAAGATATGCTATCATAATTGACAGTATAAGGAGTAATCAGGTTTATGAATGGAGTTCCTAGTATGACTACATGATGAATGTCATTAGTCAAAACAAAGGAAATTTTGAATTCAAAACCATCATTCTTTACAGAAGCATCGACTTTAGAACTAATTCTCAATTTTGAATTATTGGCGGCAGAAAGTCTTTCTTTGGTTTTCTCATGAAACCTTTTGGGCACAATATCTTCTTTAATGTAATTCAAATTGGCACCAATGTCAAATAATGCAACGGTGTCAATTTCAAAATCTTTAGAAAACACTAGGGTGATTTTAATCAAATACTTCCTAGTAGTGATCTGCTTTAGAACAAACAAAAATTCATTAGGTAATGACTCAATGTTGTCTATATTCTGGTTTTCACCAGTATCATCAAGTTCTGATTCTAATTCCTTATCAGAATGATCTTTCAGTTGCTTTTGTAAAAGCAATTAGATAGTATCAGAATCAGTTTTCTGCTTTTCTTTCAAGCTTTTGATTTCAAGCTTGATATCTTTGATCTCATTCTGAAGATCTTGAATAAAATGTGTCGTTTTCTTTGACTTCTTCTTATTCAAAATTTCAGTAAGATCATAAGCACTTTTCCTAACAATAGGGAATTTAGAAGAGGACTCAGGCTTATCACTATGCTCAAGAGGTTTTAGAAGTTTATCTAAATACTCTCTTTGCAGAGTAGGGTCAGAAATGTGTTTGACTAATTCAAGAAAAGTTTCTTGTTCTTTAGTCAACACATTGATTTTCTTTAAATAGGATTCAGATTCTGAATCTGAATCACTAATAGAAGAGGTATCAGAGTCAATTAACTCATCAAGCTGTTATTTTGGAAAGAATTTCTTCATCGACATCAAGCTCATGAAGTTTTTTGTTCATTCTGCAATATTTTACAGTATGACCTTTCTTTCCACATTTAAAACAGGTTGCTTCCTTATAGTTAAAAGAAGCTTTGGCTTTAGAATCCTTCCTTTTAGAGGAATATTTCTTTTTATAAGGCCTTGAGGGCTTTTTATAAAAAGTTTCTTTTTCCCTAAAATCTTGGAAGGGTTTTCTAAACCTTTTACATTTGTGATGTTTTTTGTAAGTTCTCGGAGAGCACTTACCATCACAATCTTTAGAAGTAGAAGCTTTGAAAGGATCATAATTGAACTGTTTACAGAAACTGCCTAATTCTTATTTAGATTTCCTAAGCTCCCATTTTAGTCGTTTCTGTAATTTTATGTCCTGACAAATCTTTAAACCTTCCTTATTGATGAAACTGACTAATTCACCATAGGTGAGTTCATCATAAGGGATACGGTTGTCATAGAGGGCTTTAATGGAATTCCTAACCTTTTCACCTAAAAGGGTAGGTAAACCTGCTAAGAACTTTTCTTTCCAAGTAATATGATTTGCATCATCTCTTAGAAAGAGTCTAGTAAAGAAGGTGGCTTTATAGCTCTGGAAATCACTAAGTTTCCTACATCTGAGATTATGTAGTAACTCAGCATTTTTATCTCTAAGGTGAGAAGGATCACCTATAAAATGAAGGGATATGGTAAGAATGAGGGTAGCAACTGCATCCTGTATAGGATTGCCGTATTCATCAAGAATAGGAGTTTTATCCTCATTTGTCTGAACAGCATTTAAAATGTCTAATTGTTGCTGTTTGGTGAGGAGATTGTCCCACCAACCTTTAAGTTGACCAGTGAATCCTGCAATTAGGATTTCTGCTATTGCTTGATCAGAAGTTCCTGACTGAGTTTTATAAGCATTAGCAGCCATGGTCATCTGTTGCAACAATCCTAAGATGTTGTATTCAGACATACCGTCTATATTCCACTCATAGACAGAGGATGCATTAAATCGTGATTGGTTTAATGCACTTGGCCTATTGTCTATAGTGAGATCAGGAGGAGAAGTAGTAGAAGGTAGGGCTAACTCCCAATGAACTTTATTGACTTTAGGTTCTTCTATAGGTTCTTCTCTAAAGGCTTCTGCATCAGAGGTGGCTATAGAAGATTGGTCATACTCTAATACTCCTATCTTGCTAGACTGTGGAGTATCTGGAGCTATTTGAACTTTAGAAGTAGAAGCAGCTGAAGAAGCTTCTATTCTATCAAGTTGTTCTTTAATAGCTTTGGCAAAATATGATTTTGATTCATGAATAAGCTTTTGACTATGTTTCGAAACCTGAAAAGGTTTGAAAATAGGTTCTTTAAGATTTTTCTGAGAATCAGATTTTGTTGGAACAGGCTTTGGAATAGAGGAAACAATTACGGTTGACTGTTTGATTTGACTTTCTATCCTAGTCAACTGCTTTCCTATAGTATTTAGATTAGTATTACAGAAATTATTCTGTTGGATAATACTATCTAAATTTGACTCTAAATTCCCTGGTTTAGGGATTTTATAAGGAGAAGCTTTAATCTGAACAGGGGGTTCTCCATAGTCAATGGAGATACTCCTAAGAGGAGGGTGTTCAGATTCAGTAGTCTTACCACTATCTGTAAGGGTCCAAACAGGGTTTGTCTTCCTAATAGTGACAGGGTTTGAGTCTTTAAACGGATAATCAATATGATTATCAGAGGCATATATTTCAAACCAATCAAAGAACAGGACATGAACTTTATGTAAGTTAACAAACTCATAATAAAGCTCTTGAATTTCTTTTCTTTGATTTAAGAAGTGTTTGAAAAACCAAAGTCTTTTATCCTTGTTATTTTCAGAATAAAAGTCTTTATGGAGAAGGGCTTTGTCTAATTCAAAATCCTTCTCAAAAACACTAATTACATTTTCTGTTACAGTAGAAAATGTAGGAGAAGTAGGAGGAGAAGGTTCCTTCTCTTCCTGTCTTTGTTCCTGCTGACTACTAGTATAAATAGGATGAGTTATACTAGTGGTATAGTCAACAGAATGTATAGAAGAACTAGGAATATCCGATGTGGAAAACCTAGGTTGACTCTTTATAGGTTGGAATGGGAGATTTATCACAGATGGAATCTTTGAAAATTTCCTTTCCAATGGAGGAATAGATGAAGAAGTAGAATCCTTATCAGAGAATCTAGATGACGTTGACCTCTTAAAGGATAACTTGACTCTACCATCTGAATACTGAGTCACGTTTTGCAACTCTGTATTTGGCTTAACTTGTTTTGGAACTACTGGTTCAGCGGCTCCATCAAGAATCCATTCTTCTGGAAGGTTGACATCCTTCCACTGGATTGCTTTAGGAATGACCATATTGGCCATAGACAAGTCAGTCTGCAAAAGAAGAGTTTCTTCCTTTTTTGACTGATATCTATGTTGCGTATTTGCAAACGCAAAAATCATGGCTTTGTAAGAAATTCTGAAAATTATGGCTACAGGTACAGATTCTTCAATCATATGGTAATTATGAGTCTTGATCTGTAGAATCATACTTTTCAGAATATTCTTATCTTTAAGGGAAACTGTTATGTTTGGATAATAGCTGAAAGAGATGGGTCCTTTACACAGGCTAGATTCAACGCTACTTAGCAAAGAATCATCAAAATTGATGAACCTTGCATCCCTAAGGACGGCTAATATTGAAGTATCTAGACCTTCTTTGGTAAACGGCTTAATTCCTACTTGGATCAAACCAATATGAATATAATTAAATTTCTTTTGCTTTAAAACATTTAAAGACTGTTCAGAAAATAGTTGAATGGTTTCAACAGGCTTTGAAATAATAATGTCACGCTCTTCTGTCTTTATGACATAATCATTATTTAAAAAGTCAAAATTTTTGGTTTTGTAAATCAAATCTTTTGAAATCTTTGGTAATTCCCAACAATCAATTGCTTTATCAAAATCCTCAATTATAAATTCTTCTGAATTTACTATGTTCTTTAAATCACTAGTCTTCCCAGAGGAAGAGCTAGAAAAAGACGATGCTCTATAGAGCAGAGAATCCATGCTTTCTAGACCTACACCAGACCTAGATCTATATGTGTGACTACAATTCAAGGCTAAGATTTGGTCTTACTGCCCTTTAACCCTGCGGGACTTACACCCAAATACTACCTAGGCACCCTGAGGTAACACTCACCACACAAACAGACTTTAATCTAATGTAAATTTCAAAAACACAAACTCTTTACCCTATATTACACTATCCTCCCCTTGGCTCTGATACCAGGAGGAAATAGGATCGGAAGGACGATAGTGTTCAGGAAAATAATAATATCAGACTTTATAAATCAAATCAATTATTGGTACGTGGCATTGTTAGACCAAATCGATGTATAATTAATCTGCCTTAGGGACCAGATCTGACTTAGAACAGATCAATATCCCGCACGTTCTGGTTTCCAGCCGATATACCGTTATCTTTAAACAAATTAACCAATTTTATTTCTTTAATCAAGTCAATTATCTTTAAACAAGCCTAGCAACAAGTTCTAGGGGCTCAAACACAGTACCAGATCTGGAATCCCAGAAATGGTGCTCTGAAGGAATGGAGGGAGAAGAGAAGATACAACTGAGGCATAAAGACCGGATCTCTCCCCTCAGTTGTATCTTCTCTTCTCCCTCCATTCCTTCAAAGCACCATTTTTGGGATTCCAGATCTGGTACTGTGTTTGAGCCCCTAGATCTTGTTGCTAGGCTTGTTTAAAGATAATTGACTTGATTAAAGAAATAAAATTGGTTAATTTGTTTAAAGATAACGATATATCGGCTAGAAACCAGAACGTGCGGGATATTGATCTGTTCTAAGTCAGATCTGGTCCCTAAGGCAGATTAATTCTGCATCGATTTGGTCTAACAATGCCACGTACCAATAATTGATTTGATTTATAAAATCTAATATTATTTAATTTCCTGAACACTACTAGGCGCTTACCATCCTACTAAAAGCTTAAGCTGTTAGTGGAGGCGCTACTTTAATCTTAGAAGCACCATCCCCAAGACCACGTGTGCACGGTTTGAACCCTTAGGTCCATATATATATATATATATATATATATATATATATTTGTTTTATAAATTCTAAATTATTCATTTGACTGAACACTATCATCCTTTCGATCCTTTTTTCCCTCCTGTGTATATACCTAAGATCCGTTACATCTTTAATTCAAATGATGCTTTCTTCACGTGGGTGGACCAGGAGCACCAAAAGGTATTTTGTCTTGATCCGAAAAGTAGAGAAGGCATCCTTGCTTTAGGACTTTGTCTGCTGCTTTCTTCACGTGGGTAGGGCCACGCGGCTTTGACAGAAGAAGAAAGCATATTCTTTGTTCAAGCTATTTCACGATGGCAAGCTTTTTCCCTCCTGGTATCAGAGCCAAGGGGAGGATAATGTAATATATAGAGTAAAGATATTTGTGTTCCTAAAACCTGTATTAGGTTAAAGTTTTATTTGTGTGGTGAGTGTTACCATAGGGTGCCTTGGTAGTATTTGGTCATAAGTCCCGAAGGGTTGAAGGGCAGTAAATCCAATTCTTAGCCTTGGATTGTAGTCACACATATAGAATTAGATCTGGTATAGGTGTAAAGAACATGGATTCCTTGCTCTGTAGAGCATCGTCCTTTTCTAATTCTTTCTCTGGGAGAAATAGTGATTTAAAGAATGTAGTAAATTCAGAAGAATTTATAATTAAGGATTTTAATAAAGCAATTGATTTTTGGGAATTACCAAAGGTTTCTAAAGACATGATTTATAAAACCAAAAAACTTGATTTTTTAAAGAATGATTATGTTATAAAGACAGAAGAACGTGACATCACTCTTTCAAAGCCGTTTGAAACAATTCAACTGTTTTCTGAACAGTCTTTAAAGCATTTAAAGGAAAAGAAATTTAATTATATCCATATCAGTTTAATTCAAATAGGAATAAAGCCGTTGACTAAAGAAGGTTTAGACACTTCGATATTAGCCGTCCTTAGGGATGCAAGATTCATCTCCTTTGATGATTCTTTGCTAAGTAGTGTCGAATCTAGCCTGTGTAAAGGACCTATTTCATTCAGCTGTTATCCAAATATAACAGTTTCTCTTAAAGATAAGAATATTCTAAAAAGTATATTCTAAATAGTTTCTCTTAAAGATAAGAATATTCTAAAAAGTATGATACTACAGATCAAGACCCATAATTATCATATGATTGAGGGATCTGTACCAGTAGCCATAATTTTTAGAATTTCTTATAAAGCCATGATTTCTGCGTTGCAAACACGCAAGATAAATACCAGTCAAAAAAAGAAGAAACTATTCTCTTGCAGACTGATCTATCTAGAGCCAATACTGTGATCCCTAGAGCAATCCAGTGGAAGGATGTCAACCTTCCAGAAGAATGGATTTTTGATGGAGTCGTTGAACCAGTAGTTCCAAAACAAGTTGAGCCAAATACAAAGTTGCAAAATGTGACTCAGTATTCGGATGGTAAAGTCAAATTATCCTTTAGGAGGTCTACATCGTCTAGGTTCTCTAATAAGGATTCTACTTCTTCAATCATTCCTCCTTTGGAAAGGAAGTTTTCAAAGATTCATTTTGTGATAAATCTCCCTTTTCAACCAGTAAAGAGTCAACCTAGGTTTTCAACTTCTGATATACCTAGTTCTTCTATGCATTCTGTTGGCTATACAACTAGTGTACCTCATCCTATCTACATTAGTAGTCAACATGAACAAAGCAAGGAAGAGAAAGAACCTTCTCCTCCAACATCTCCAACATTTTCTGTTGTCACGGAAAATGTTATAAATGTCCTTGAGAATGATTTTGAATTGGACAAAACCCTTTTACATAAAGACTTTTACTCTGATAACAATAAAGAGAAAAGACTTTGGTTTTTCAAACATTTTCTAAATCAAAGAAAAGAAATTCAAGAACTTTATTATGAGTTTGTTAACTTACATAAAGTTCATATTTTATTCTTTGATTGGTTTGAGATGTATGCCTTTGATAATCATATCGATTATCCGTTTAAAGAGTCAAACCATGTTACTATTAGGAAAAGATTCCCTGAATGGACCCTTTCTGGTAGTGGTAGAACCGTTGAGTCTGAACATCCTCCGCTAAGGAGTATCTCCATTGATAGTGGAGAACCCCCTGTTCAGATTAAAGCCTCTTCTTACAAAATCCATAAGTCTGATGATATAGAGACAAATTTAGATAGTATTATTCAACAAAATAATTTCTGTAATACTAATCTAAATACTATAGGAAAGCAATTGACTAGGATAGAGAGTCAAATCCAACAGTCGACCATAACTGCTTCCCCTGTAGCAAAGCAAATCCCTACAAAGTCTGATTCTGAAAAAAAGCTTAAAGAACCTATTTTCAAACCTTTCCAGGTTTCGAAATATAGTCAAAAGCTTATTCATGAATCAAAATCAGATTTTGCCAAAGCTATTAAAGATCAACTTGATAGAATAGAAGCTTCTTCAGCTGCTTCTACTTCTAAAGTTCAAATAGCTCCAGATACTCCACAGTCAAGTAAAATAGGAGTATTAGAGTATGACCAGTCTTCTATAGCTACCTCAGATATAGAAGCCTTTAGAGAAGAACCTATAGAAGAATCCAAAGTCAATAAAGTCCATTGGGAGTTAGCCCTACCTACTGTAAGGTCTCCCCCTGATCTCACTATAGACAATAGGCCTAGTGCATTAAACCAATCTCAATTTAATGCATCCTCTGTCTGTGAGTGGAATATAGATGGGATGTCTGAATACAACATCTTAGGTTTATTACAACAAATGACCATGGCAACCAATGCCTATAAAACTCAATCAGGAACCTCTGATCAAACTATTGCAGAGATCCTTATTGCTGGTTTTACTGGTCAACTTAAAGGTTGGTGGGACCATCTCCTTACCAAACAACAGCAATTAGATATTCTAAATGCTACCCAAGCAAATGAGGATAGAACTCCTATTCTGGATGAATACGGTAATCCCATACAGGATACTGTAGCTACCCTCATTCTTACCATATCCCTCCACTTTATAGGTGATCCTTATCACCTTAGAAATAAAAATGTTGAGTTACTACATAACTTTAGATGTAGGAAACTTAGTGATTTCCAAAGCTATAAAACCACCATTTTTACTAGACTCTTTCTAAGAGATGATGCAAATCATATTACTTGGAAAGGAAAATTCTTAGCAGGTTTACCTACCCTTTTAGGTGAAAATGTTAGGAATTCCATTAAAGCCCTTTATGACAATCGCATTCCTTATGATGAACTCACCTATGGTGAATTAGTTAGCTTCATTAATAAGGAAGGATTAAAGATATATCAGGACATAAAGCTTCAGAAACGACTTAAATGGGAGCTTAGGAAGTCTAAGTAAGAATTAGGCAGTTTCTGTAGCAGTTCAATTATGACCCCTCTAAAGCCTCTACCTCCAAAGATTGTGATGGTAAGTGCTCTTCAAGGCCTTACAAAAAACATCACAAATCTAAAAGGTTCAAGAAACCCTTCCAAGAATTTAGAGGAAAAGAAACTTATTATAAAAGGCCCTCAAAGCCTTAAAAAAAGAAATATTCCTCTAAAAGGAAGGATTCTAAAGCCAAAACTCCCTTCAACTATAAGGAAGCAACCTGTTATAAATGTGGAAAGAAAGGTCATACTGTAAAATTTTGCAGGATGAACAAAAAACTTCATGAGCTTGGTGTCGATGAAGAAGTTCTTTCTAAAATAACAGCCCTCCTTATAGTATCTTCTGACTCTGAGTCTTCAATAACTAGAGATAGTGAGCCTCTGCAGGTTGATGAGTTAATTGACTCTGATACCTCCTCTATTAGTAGCACAGACTCAGAAGCTGAGTCTTATCTAAAGAAAATCAACGTGTTAACTAAAGATCAAGAAACTTTTCTTGAATTAGTTAAACACATTTCCGACCTTTCCCTACAAAGAGAGTATTTAGACAAACTTCTAAAAACTCTCGATCATAGTGATAAGGCTGAGTCCTCTCAAGTCCCTGTAGTTAAAAAGAGTGCTTATGATCTTACTGAAATTTTGAATAAGAATAAGTCAAAGAAAGTTACACCTTCTATTCAAGATCTTCAGAAAGAGATTAAAGAAATCAAACTTGAAATCAAAAGTTTGAAAGAAAAGCAAAAAAACTGATTCTGATACTATCCAATTACTTTTGCAAAAGCAATTGGAAGATCATTCTGATAAAGAATCAGAATCTGAAAATGAGAATGGTGATCAAAGCCTAGAAAACATTGAGTCTATACCAAATGATTTCTTGTTTGTTTTAAAGCAGATTACTACAAAAAAGTATTTAATTAAAATGACTCTGGTTTTTTCTAAAGATTTTGAAATTGACACCATTGCATTATTTGACACTGGTGCTGATTTAAACTGCATTAAAGAAGATATTGTGCCAAGAAGATTTCATGAGAAGACTAAAGAAAGACTTTCTGCCGCCAATAATTCAAAATTGAGAATTAATTCTAAAGTCGATGCTTCTGTAAAAAGTAATGGTTTTA
Organism: Murraya paniculata; assembly: GCA_030449075.1. Classification (NCBI taxonomy): domain Eukaryota; kingdom Viridiplantae; phylum Streptophyta; class Magnoliopsida; order Sapindales; family Rutaceae; genus Murraya; species Murraya paniculata. The sequence continues at coordinate 432,324 of JAEVFN010000048.1, forward strand.
AATTTAGAACTTCTTTTATTTTGACATATGATATTCATCATGTAGTCATACTAGGAACTCCTTTCATAAACCTCATAACCCCATATACTGTCAATTATGATAGCATATCTTTTAAAGCGAAGCATAAAAAACTTGTTTTCCTTCTTTTAGAAAAGCCTAAAACAAGGAATTTGAATGTTGTTAAAGCTTGTTCTGTTTACCAAAGTCAAATCAATGTTTTACTTAAGACAAAACAAAATGATTTGATTTGTTTAAAAAAAGACTTAAATTTGCATAGAATTGAAAGTCAATTACAAAATGAATTTATAAAAAGAAAGATTTCTGATTTTAAAAGTCTTATTGAAAAATAGATTTGTGCTAATTTACCATTTGCATTCTGGAATAGAAAACAACACATGGTAGATTTGCCCTATGAGAACTCTTTTGATGAGAGACAGATTCCTACTAAAGTCCGCCCAATTCAAATGAACTTAGAATTGGAACAACACTGTAGAGATGAAATTAAAGATTTAGAATCTAAAGGATTTATAGTTAAGTCTAGGTCTCCTTGGTCTTGTGCTGCTTTCTATGTGAATAAGAATTCAGAAATAGAAAGAGGGACCCCTAGATTAGTTATAAATTATAAGCCCTTGAATAAAGTATTAAAATGGATTAGCCCCATTCCCAATAAAAAGGATTTGCTTCAAAAACTTCATTCTGCATTCATATTTTCAAAATTTGACATGAAATCAGGTTTTTGGCAAATTCAGATTCATCCTAAAGGCCGTTATAAAACTGTTTTCACTGTTCCATTTGGACAGTACGAATGGACCGCTATGCCATTCAGTTTAAAGAATGCACCTTCAGAATTTCAAAGGATTATGAATGACATTTATAACCCTTACTCTGAATTCTGCATTGTTTATATTGACGATGTGTTGATCTTTTCTCAAACCATTGATCAACATTTCAAACATTTAAAGACTTTTTATTTTGCTACTAGAAAAGCTGGATTAGCAATTTCTAGTTCTAAAGTATCTTTTTTCCAAACAAAGATTAGGTTCCTTGGACACTATATTTCTAAAGAAACCATTACCCCTATTAAGAGGTCGCTTGCATTTGCTGATAAATTTCCTGATAGGATCTTAGATAAAACACAATTGCAAAGATTTCTTGGTAGTTTAAATTATGTTCTTGATTTCTGTCCCAATATAAATAGGATTTCTAAACCATTGCATGATAGGTTAAAAAAGAATCATGTCCCCTAGACTAAAGAACATACTAAAGTTGTTAGATTAATAAAGACTAGTGTTAAAGAGATTCCTTGCTTGTTTCTTGTAAACCCAACATTACCTAAGATAGTTGAAACTGATGCTTCAGATTTAGGTTATGGTGGAATACTGAAACAAGTAGATAATAATAAAGAACAAATAGTACAATATGTTTCTGCACATTAGAATGATTGTCAAAGAAACTACTCTACTATTAAAAAGAAAATTTTATCCATTGTTTTATGTATTTCTAAATTTCAAAGTGATTTGCTAAATCAAAAATTTTTACTTAGAATTGATTGCAAAGCTGCAAAACAAGTTTTGGAAAAAGATGTTTAAAACATTGCATCTAGACAAATTTTTGCACGATGGCAAGCTATTTTGAGCATTTTTTATTTTGATATTGAATTTATTAAAGGTGAAAAGAATTCTGTTCCAGATTTTCTGACCAGAGAATTTTTTCAAAACAGATAATGCCGCCAAAGAAAAAAGATAAAGGCAAATGGATTCTCAAAGAACCCATGCCTCCAACCCCTTCTAAAGAACTCCTTCCCAAAGAACCCAAAGAAAAATTGCTATCCTCAGTAATGCCTATAAAGTCATGGATCAATACGGTCCAAGAAGATGAAGCCAATCAAAAGCCCTTACCTCGGATGAACAGGTAAAAGAATGGATGACTTCCATTTCTAAATCCCCTGAGCTTTTGCTCGCTCTACAAAACTTTTCTCAAAAAACCCTTTCTCAGAAATCTGAGGAAGAAAAGTTTGTTTCTAATGAAATTTTAAAACCATCTTCTTCTAAAGAAATTGTTCCTAGTGAAAGCTTTTCTTTTCAAATTGTGATTTCACAAACAAAGCTTTCACAAAAATCTTCGGATTAGATTGTTAAAACCTATCAACAAAATATTTTATCTGTTGAAGATGGGTTTTACCACTCTAATCCTTTTCAAGCCCTTTCAAAGACATTTCCAAAAGGCTGGTTTTTCAAACCTTGGGATTTATCAAAACCCCAGCCTTATTATCAAAGCATTCTTGAAATCACTGAGTCAGTCAAGTTTAAACACTTCTTTCTCAGTGAGTCTCATTCTGAGTCGGCCTATTCCACGGCCACTATTCTTAGAGTCTTGAGCCCAAAACAATGGGGTGAACCACTCCATAAAACCAAAGCCTTTCCCGCCAACTTTAAATTGAGCCCAAACCATTGCTTAACGTTTTCCTATTGGGATTATCAACAAGCCTGGTTTAATACCTTCTTTTTACAAAACCCGAAAAAGACCCATTCTTGGTTATTTTTCTTCAATTCAAAAATAACTGTACAAAACCTTCTAAACTGGTTCCAACAGTGGTGAAACTATTTCGGCCCAAGCCCCGAAATTTTAACCCCTAATGCTATTAACTGTTTGAACCTTTTTAAAGCCCATTATACTCCTTCAGAGCCCGAGAAAAGATTTTCCCCTTTTCTCTGTTTCTGTACAAATTTCTTTCTCCCTTGGGTTTGGATGTGGAGCCTTCGGTACCATACCCAAGAAGCCCAAATTCTTCTTCAAAGATCATTTAAAGTCAAATAATGGTCCAAATTTGATGAAAAGTCAAAATTGACCGAGTCTATAGTTCTTAAGTGGCTCACCTCAACAGGCAACTTAACTCCTTCTATTGAAGACACTAAAGCCCAAAGCACCTTCCTCTCTCAAAAGTCCAAGGCCCAATCTCTTTTGGCCAGTGCAAAGACCGAGGAAGAATATTTTAAAGTCATGCAACAGCTTCTCGCCTCGAGATCAGCATCTTCAGTTGCCGACTCAGCAGAAGATGAAGAGGAGCCGTTCATTTCCTTGGGAGACGACTGCTTCAGAATCTTCTCTCCTGTAAAGCATTGTAAATAATTATATATGCTTATGTGAAAAAAAAAAATAAAGAGTAATTTTCTTTCCCTGTAATTTCCTTTTCTAAATAATTGTATCCTTTGTATTTCAGACAACTGTCCTCCTTCACTCACTATTCTCATCACGAGAAAAAAGCTGTGGGGACAAGTATCCATCATTGCTTTTGTAATTTTCTTCTTTTGTCAAAGCCGCGTGGCCCTACCCACGTGAAGAAAGCAACAGACAAAGTCCTAAAGCAAGGATGCCTTCTCTACTTTCCGGATCAAGATAAAATATCTTTCGGTGCTCTTGGTCCACCCACGTGAAGAAAGCATCATTTGAATTAAAGATGTAACGGATCTTGGGTATATAGTTCCTATTAGCTCTCAGTTGAGGGGATCCGAAAATTTTTCCTCTTCTCCTTCTTCTCTTCTCTAGTTTGAAGATCAATCCAGGTGCTAAAGATTTTAGCCTTTGATTTTCAAATTATTTTCTTCTTCTAAAGCTTTCAATCTTTCAAGCACTCAGATGTAAGCATTTATTATTTAAATTTTAAAGCCAGTTTGTAATTTAAAGCATTCGAGCATTAAAGATCTGTAATTGAATGTATGTTTAAAGATTTATATTTTATTTTACAAGCATAGATCTAAGGGTGTATGTTTGATCTGCAGACTGATCTTCTATATCAGATCTGCCATATCAATTGTACAAATCCTCTGAGGCATAGAGACTGGATCTCTCCCCTCAGTTGTATCTTCTCTTCTTCCTCCATTCCTTCAGAGCACCAGTTCTGGGATCCAGATCTGATACTGTGTATGAGCTTTAGAACTGTTGCTAGGCTTGAATAAAGAAAGAATAAAATTGATTAATTGGTTTAAAGATTTTCGGTATATCGGCTGGAAACCAAATTGTGCAAGGTCAGATCTGTTCTAAGTCAGATCTAGCCCTAAAGTGCAGTTAACTCTGCAACGATTTGGTCTAACAACGCCACGTACCAATAATTATTTGTTTTATAAAGTCTAAATTATTCATTTGACTGAACACTATCATCCTTTCGATCCCTTTTTCCCTCCTGGAGGTAGAGGCTTTGAAGGGGTCATAATTGAATTGCTTACAGAAACTGCCTAATTCTTGCTTAGACTTCCTAAGCTCCCATTTAAGTCGTTTCTGAAGCTTTATGTCCTGACATATCTTTAATCCTTCCTTATTAATGAAGCTAACTAATTCACCATAGGTGAGTTTATCATAAGGAAAGCCTAATTCTTGCTTTACCCAGTACAGTAGATATGTATAATAGATGTACATATATGTACAGTATATATATGTACATTTATGATATTTATATATATATTATAGATATTATTATATATATATATTATAGGGTATATATAACTATACATCATTACAGAATATAATTATATAGATATAGATATATATATATTAATCTAGATATATCTTATATAGCGATATATAGACCTACATACATATTATATATTAGATATATATGTATGTATGTATATATACATACATACATATAGATAGTATATATAATATATTATATATAGTATGTCTGTCTGTATGTATCTATATATATGTACCTAAGATACCGATAATAACATGTCTTAATATGATACATACAATACATATCCATATATATACATTTATATATGTACATAATACAATACATCTACATGTATATATACATGTATATATAGTACATACATACATATACATGTATATATATGTACA